>BMAV01000125.1:57362-81453 GCA_019973955.1 Trichonephila inaurata madagascariensis | reverse complement strand
TGTGTGACGGTTTGATTGCGTCATTTGTGGGAGACGACTTTGAGAAGTAACGGCTTATTTGCGTCAATGTTTGACGGTTTGGTTGCTGTTGCGGTGGATAGATGGCGCCACGACTGCGGTGCGTGAAGGGTGAGGTTCCTTTGCACGGCCAGGGTCACCAATGAAGGAATGAAGGTTCGATCTGGTTACCTTCCGTTCCGAACACAAGTATGTAACCAATCACGCCAAAACGATCGTCTTTGCGTAATGTTGGTACTAGTTCATATAGATATCACACCGCCACACAATATACACATAAAAAAAAATGTTAGAAATATTCGTTCTCATTGGTTTTTCATCTATTTTGGATGTAATATGAAAAAGACGTTAATGATATGAAAAGACCGCGACTTGTTTTGCCAATATGGCTGTAAACAGTTACCAGCGGGAATATTCCGTTTGGCGTTGGTTGTATCATTTTTGGCGACTTTATCGCCTGCGTTGGCAAAATGGAAAAGTTCTGGAACGAGAGTTTTGGATGGCCCTTCAAGAGATTCTCCGTTTTTACCTGAATCTCGTCAACTGAGGTGAAATGGGTTCCCTTTAAGCAAGATTTAACTGTAGGAAATTAAAGAAAGTCTCATGTGGCCAAATTAGGTGAATAAGGAGGATGCCCTATCACAGTAATGTTTTTACTGGTCAGAAACTGCTTGAAAGATAGTGCAATGGGAGTGAATACATTGTCTTGGTGCAACAGCCATTCATCTCTCCCCAATTCTGACCTTATTTTTTCCGAATTTTTTCACGAAGACTTTTTAGTACTTCAATGTAGTAATGTTGATTAATAGTCTGATCACTAATGTGAGTGGGAACCCACTTATAACACGAATTTTGGCTATGTTTTGGTCTGTAATCGCTGATCTTGGGCGCCTAGTAGGTTCATCATCTTCCACGCTGTGACCCTTCCCCCTGAAAACTTCTTATACTATTCTAACACATGTGCAAGAGATTAAGTTTAATCTCTATAAGCCTCGTTTAGTATTTGAAATGTTTTTTAAGCTGATTTCTTAATTTTCGCAAGAAACTTGATGTTGATTCGACATTTTTTCGGCAGAAAGCAGTTGCACGTGTTCACTCAATGACGCAGTACTCCCAACTGGCGTGATCGATTAAGGTGAAACTGACCGCGTGGATAGAGGAGGTGCGTGGGATGGTGTCACCAAAGCAATTGTTGCCAATTCCACTCTTTTTTTCAAGCTACACACTTAGTTTTCTTTGTGTCATTCCCTGTATTTTGTCCAAGTGCCTGGTTTATATTACGGGCAGCCTCTTTTTTTTTTTTTGCTGCATTATTACTTAGTTCATACTCGTATAAAAAATCACACGAATATCAAAACAAGTAACAAAAAGGAACACTTCTGAGGATATTTTTGTTAAAATGTGACTCTGGCAATGGAAAAAACGACTAAATATCGAAGTAATGCCAAATACAAAAACATAACGAAAACGGAGGCAAATGTTCATATGTAAAGAAAATCCGACATTTCTTATGCACCAGCCTATTATTATTATTTATTTTTTGTTTTTAAAAATTAATTCGAAATAGATGAATTTTAAACTAACTTTAATCTGCTCATTTCTTTACGCTGTGTAAGTACAGTCGCACCTTTATTTAACAAAGTCGCTAAATTCTGCAAAAAAGTTCGTTATGTGGAAAATTCGTAAAATAAAGATTTATTTTCAATATACTTTACGTGTATTGTTCGTAAAATCGAAAGATTCACAAAACAGAGGTTCATAAAATGGAGAAGTCCGACTGTATATTATATATCAACTCAGATAACGGTAAAAATTCGCCAATAAGCAACAAAGAAAAACCAAAAAGCAATATCCTATATATTGAGAGAAATAAAAATAAAAAAGAATTCTTTTTTTTTTAAACGTTGGAATCGATTTATTGAATAAAATATCACTTCCCATGATGAATTGTGCTTCAAAAAGGATACGAAATATTCTAGTGGACTTAACTTAAATCTATCTCCAAAGTCGCTGTGTTCCATCAACAAGATGTCTTCAAAATGAGACAGGTTTGTCTTGCTTTTTTTCTCTAGACCATTCTTTTTGTAAGAATAAAATTTCGAATTATTTCAACACTGTAGAAAAAGTTAAATCCTTTTAACTTATTTATTTTAGGTTTACATATAAACACCTAGAAAAGATACATTGTTATTATTAGAGTGAAATATAGTATTTTTAAATGTTGGCAACATTTTAACAACTTTTAAAGAAAATAACTTAATATCGCTGATTGAAAAATACGAATTCTAAATTCAAATGAGTCACTTCACACTGCTTTTAATAAAGAAATAACTCGAAAAAAAATATTTTAGAAAATATGTAGAATTCTTCATCGGCTTTGCGATTTATTTAATTATATCATATAATTCAATTTGATCGTAGACTAAACAATAAAATAGAACTTCAATCTTTCATTTCAAGTTTACAACTAAAGTAATCAATTTTAATTCTATAAAAATAGAAAAAAAATTGCTAAATATGTATTTCTAAAAATAATTTTATAAAAAGTTATATATTTAAATGATTTTATCTGCAGATGTATGTACGATTTAATTAAACTTTCCAAAAGCAGACGATTTTTGCAAAATATCTCGAATCAAAATATTAAAATAAAAATCGATGCATACAGATAACTAACGTAAAATAGTTATAAGAATATGACAATATATAACAAGAAAATAAAGCATAATATAATATAAACACTCTCTAATTTTTTTCACACACACTTTCATATATTTGTTTATAGATTTGCAAATTATATATATAGAGAGAGACTTGATCACAATACTCATATTTAATGCATGATAAATGGTTTTGCAGATGAATTTTCAAAGTTTAAACGTATTCTTTTTTCATGAAATCGTGCAAAGAATTGAAAGGGAAAAATAAATCAGTGTTAATTTCTTTAATTTTTACTGTGTTTGAAAGTGATGCTTCTTCGCAATGAATTATTATGACTTAGCAATTTTGATATTTATTGTAATTTATTATTCAGTTTTTATTTTTAAGGTTTTCTAGTTGGATAGAAATCTCAATTTATTTCCGCTTAACTTTAGCGAAATTAATCACGCTAGTATACTAAATTCATGAGGGTCACATGATACATACAATCACGTGTTCTGCATTGAATTAATAACAAATTGACATGAGACTTGTTGTTCTATTTGTAAAATTTCAAATAAGTAAATTGGGTTAAGATGTTCAAGTGTTAAAATTCTTCAAATGTTTTTCAAATGTTTTTTTTAAATTTTAATACTACACATGTATTTTTAAATCAAATGCATTTTATTTACCTTTATAAACTATCATAGTTGAAAAATATGTACTTTTAAAAAGAAAGTTTCCTCAAAAATCAAACGTTGGCAACAGCGAAGCGCATGAATTGATTAGCTGGAAACACGTGATTGTATTAAACTTTTGATTATGATGTCACATGAATTTATGAACTGATTGTCTGAAACACGTGATTGTCGTTATCATGTGACTAATGAAGTCGTATGAATGTAGCTTATTCGTTAAGTATACCTTAACATTCCAACTTTAACACTTCCTATCGTTCTTCCCCAACACACACGATTATACTATTATCAACCTTCCAAAGGAAATAAAACTTCAATTTGTATATTTGAGTCGGCTTGGTGGCTTAGAGGTAGCGAGCCAGGTTCGTAAGCCCGAGATTGCTGGTTCGATCCTGGCTGGGGTCGATAGATTTTCTGGATGCGAAAATCGTTGACACGCATGTCATGTGACATGTCAAATATCCCTTGAGTATCAATTTGGCTCTGGTACTTTCGGTAAAATTAAATCATGGCAACATTTAGCAACCAATTTGAATTGAAAAATTTCAAACGCTAAATTTGGTAACGGAAGCCGCTACTAGATGGAGCCACCATCAAAATGGCTTTTACTTTTGGGGATTTGTCGTTTCTTCAAATGGCTTAGATGCCAAAATGCAGCTCATTTAAAACAAACTTGCTTATTTGATCGATTGCCGGTCTGTATCTTACATCATAAAAAAAAAGTTAAACTTTTCCGGCATTTAATTAAACTTTCTCACGTTTTTATTATTACATTTCCTCTCATCACATAAGAACCATTGTTAGTTTTATTATGAACGTTTGGTTCTATAACGTTAAAGTATAGAAAATTGCTTTTAAGCATTCGAAGAATACTTTTATTCTTATTAGGCTTGGCTGCGCTAACATCAAAACGTTGTATCTAGTCTGATGCCAAAATACGGACTGTTGCCAATCCGGTAAACTGAAGGTTACAAAGAAATTGCTTCCAGATTTACAAGTATAAATATAAATACAGTTAGTTTACATAAAATACAAAATATTGTAAATTACACAAATGCCAAGATGTAAAATTAGGAAATACACATCTTAAAAATTAATTATTTTTCAAATTATAATGTTCTATAATTTTATTACATTTTTGTTTATTAACTCAATTGACTCGTGCAGCCATTAGTTGGCAACAAGTTGAATAGTTGTGTGTTCCCAACAGTTTTCTTATTCCTTGAGCCTCAATTTGTTACGTGTCGGCTAAACCTTACATACAATAGCTTTTACCAAAACACAAACACAGCTTAAGGTATCCGACTACGTTCGGAACCGTGATTTTGCAAAAGCGTATAAATGGATAATATTTATGATATTTAGTGTCACTTAGATTAGAAAATGTATATAAAATTGTTTTAAGAATAGTATTACAATAAAAAATTATTTAAGTACAATAGAACAGTAGTAATTATTAAGTAAATAGAACAATTGATCAGCTTAATTAGAAAAGATTATGCAGACACGCACAAGTTGAAGCTAAACAATTTGCGAATCAAGGCACACTCCTAATTCTAAAATCGATGTATTCAAAGCTGGACCAATTAACTACTGTAAAAATTTAGTCTATTAGTCTTTTGTAAATAGTGTAATTTATATAAAATAGTCCGTCTCCCTCTTCATTGCTTCTGAGAAAGCTGTAAATTACTGTGAAAGAAAATGGAAGTTCGATTCTGCTCTGTGTACTTATGCAAACAACTTCTTCGGGAAATGAACGTAGATTGATTGAAAGTACACAATAAAAGGAGTAACTAAAAAACAAGAGTATATCTCTTAACTTAATACAGTATTTGAGAACTTATAAGGCTCGAAACAGCATGCAGTACAGGGACGTTTTAAGATATGGCCCAACTGGACCCGGGCCCAGAAATTCGTCTTAAGGTATCCGACTACGTTTGGAACCGTGATTTTGCAAAAGCGTATAAATGGATAATATTTATGATACTTAGTGTCACTTATATTAGAAAATGTATATAAAATTATTTTAAGAATAGTAATACAATAAAAAATTATTTAAGTACACTATTTTGAGAAAAAATGAACATAGAATGACCCATTTTCAAAATATTCTCCTTTTGTGAAAAATGCTTCTATTATAATAATATTTTGCTTGTATATAGCTCAGACCTCTGTACAGAGATTGAACTAGAATTTTTGAAATATATAACTTAGAAGTGGATTTATCTATATTTTACGACAACAGAGGGGAGCAATTTTAAGAAAAAAAAAAACGCTGATAATTATTTCAATGGGTGGTAACTCTGAAAATAATGTGAATGTTTCAAAAATCCTAGTTGAGCCTCTGTACAGAGGTCTGAGCTATATACAGGCAAAATATTATTATAATAGAAGCATTTTTCACAAAAGGAGAACATTTGGAAAAACGGTTGTTCTAAGTTAATTTTTTGCCGAAATATTGTATTTAAATAATTTGTTTTGTCAAAATGTCCTTAAAACAATTTTATATATGTATTCTAATCTAAGTGACACTAAATATGAAAATTATCCATTAAAGCGCTTTTTTAAAATCGCGGTTCCGAACGTAGTCGGATACCTCAAATCGTACCTTGTCATTTCCAATTCAACTCTTTGTTCTCCTCAGACATAAACTTAAACTGGCATTGGTTCCCCGAAGGAGACAAAAACCTCTTTTATTGGCAGAGAATCTGCAGACGATTTTCTTCCCAAGAGGGCCAGACATATTGTCATTTCGCCTCGCTAAGGTAAACAAGGGCTCCTGCAATGTGACGACAGTCCAAGAGTGTTCTTCTGTCCACTTTACCCTGTTAATAATATATCTGTCACTACTTTTTTACGGCCCCACCGATCTGTCTAATGCTTCACTAGCTTTTAAAGGGTGCCCGCTAGAAATGTTTTATCACTCACCAAAGTGCTTTAGATTCTTTTTTCCCCTCCCTCTATGGACTGGAGTTGTGTGTATTTGAAGTATGATAGGAGACGCGGAAGAATTCTTTTTTTAGGTACTGCAAAGAAACTTTTCAGGAAGTTCTGGCCATCAGTCTTAATTGTATCACTGGACTTGGACAGATAAGGCTTTTTTTTATTATTATTTTTAATGGATGTGGCGTATGGTTATAGGTTTTAAGCTCGCTGGACCTTTTAGTGTTGAGGGCCTGGTGTATTTACTGTCTGTTACAGTGGGATTCGATGTAGGTAGGAATTATTGCTCTGGAGAGTGGTAAGGTGAAATGTCAGGGTGTGTTCAAATATCGATTGTTGAATCGTTATACTTCGTACAAGGGGTCTTCAAAGTTTTTTGAATTTAATAGCTGAGAGTGCAGTGCTTCTCAAACTTTCAATACTTGCGATCCAATTTTCAATCACAAGTTTCATCACACCCACCTTTTTACAGCAATACTGTATGGAAGGCAATAATGTATTTTGTCACTAGATTACAACACGATTTTAATTATAAACATTCCAAAGTATTAAGATAAGTATTAAACTGTGTGTATATGATTTTGTATGTGACAAGCCCATGCCAGCACTAGTAATTATTAAATTTGTTCTTAACTTAGTAATAATAAATTAACTATCAAATACCTTGTGCAGTTCTGATTCACTGATATTATATCAGTGTAGAAGTGTCAGAATGTATTTCGCTTTGTTTTTCTTTACAGAAAATTTTATAATTTTATGAAATAATATGTTATTTTCGACATGCTCGCACTCCTCACGTAGATTTATCACGCTCCCTTAGGGTGCGTGTCCCACATTTTGAAAACACGCTTGCTTATATAGAATTCTTTCGTTCTTTTTTACTATAATTATTTTTTACCATTTTCATTGGATTTCAATTGATCAATTGAACTGGATACGGGCTCAGCTAACCCATGTCTTCAGACTGAATATACTGAGTAATTTTAAGCCTTCGAGGACGATTTGAGCTGGCTCTCCCCTCTTCAAACTTTTACGCCACGCCAAAATGAAAATTTTTAGTCTCGATGGATTTTATGTGTATCATTCTTACTATAAGGCAGTTAGGGGTATCAGGACTCGAACTCATGACCAGGGTCGTCTTAAATCATGGCCAACTGGGTCTAGGGTCTCGGCCACAATGCGGACGTTGTCTCGTTTTTGACTCAGCCTTAATAATATCATGATTCAAATAACATCAGTGGTCAAATGTTATTTCCGGTTATATCCTCCGAAAAACTGGAAATTTCGGATGATATGTCAAATGGCTCCATGTCATGACTGTCGTTCATGTGTAGGCCTAGGCCTGTAACCATACACCATCATTACTCATTCAGTCAAAATACGACAGTCGGTCCAACCGTTTTGTGCGCTGGTAAGTCATGCACATCATTTTTTCGGGCTGTTGTGTAATGTATACCCCCACATCTTGGGGTGGGGGGGTCTCAGGATTCCAGAGGCCCCAAAACCTTACTGACACCAAGTACGGTATGGGGCCCGAAACCTGACTTTGTAAGGGAGCTCTAATATTCTCCGTTACGCCACTGTTTTCGGGTTATTGTTTATACGCGGTTTTAACAACGTATGCTATTTACTGTCTACATTTTAGGGTCATAGGTGGGGCCTACATTTGTGTAGGGGCCCAGGGATTCAAGAATCAGGTTTTGGGCAAAGTTGGATTTTACAAAGTGTAAAAAGTGTGCCCCCCCTAGAACCCTGACCCCCTTGAAACGGGGGTGTACGTTATGCCACTTGATGTCCCTGAGTATATTAATAATGACCTTCGTTTATTTCAAAATGTAACACAAAGAAGCAATCAATCAACTAACCGTTACACTACTTTATGCTGTTCTGAGCATGCGCAGAAAGAGCACAAATAACCTCATGGAGAGTGTGATGTTTGAGAAGATTAATGGTAGCGTCAGAGTTAGAAATTAAAATATTTGGTTTATACTTATGTCACAGTTATCATTTACAGTATATACATTTATACTGAAGTTATTCAAAATATTGGTTAGTTCATTAGAGTTCAGAATATGATAGTTGTGAGAGAGAAGGCAACGCACCGATCTCTTCGGTGTTTTCCAACGGACTCCCCTCCACCGCAGGGTCTTGGGATCAGGGGGTTTCTTTCTTGACATTTCAAATTACATCCAGCTCGTGGGCGGAGTGGGGTTTCCTCACGTTTGAAGGTTGTCGGGACGATGACAGAAGACAGGAGCCCGCAATATTTAGGGGTGCACGTGTGCATAAGAACGCAGTTATCCTACCTACAAAAAAAGAAGCCGATTTTTCAGACGTGTGGCACGAAAATATAACAAGAGTAAATCGAAGTTATAATTGTTACGTCTTAGAGTTTCTTCATAGTATTAGGAGAGCTTGTAGTTTGAGATTGCGAGGTTGATTTTTCAATGCCTACTATTAGCTCACATTCTCTATATATTTATTTATTTATCTTGGTGGAATTTTCAATCATTAATAAAATACATTTTAAAGTGCTCCATTGAGCTGAAATTTTATATACACGATTATTTTGGATGACAATGCAATAATTTAACTATAATTAATAAAAATCAATTGATTAAAAGTAATTATTTAAAGAATTACAAGTACAGCTACGTTGGCATTATGGTGACATGGTTGGTTTGGTGACTTAGCGACCCTTTTGGCGACTTGGGTCAAAACTTAAAAGGTTTTTTTCTCACGTTTTAAAGCATTCAGTTGAAATCAAATTTTATATACACGATACTTTGATGATAATTAATAAAAATTAAGGACCACTTATATATATTGTTGTGATTCTGTCCAATGTATATACATATTTATATTAATTGTAACTATTTAATAAAAAGTAGCTAAAATAAAATTTTTCTTTGGTGATCTAAGTAGGAATTGACTCAATTTTTTTTTATATTACTTGTTAAAATAATGCTTCCTTGAAAAGGCTAATTTGTTAAAAAATAAATTTCACAATCTAATCTTCTAAAATATAATTTCATAATTAAGAAATTGTTCGTTTTTTTTTTTTTTATTATTATTCAGGTCAAGCATATCTATAGCTTGCGTCCAATGAATTGTTTTGCTGTGTGAGAAAATACAATGTTATGTATTAAGCATTTTGATAAAAGTTAATATTTTTTTGTTATTTTCAATTTTTGTAATTAAGAAAAAATTCCATGCTGAGAAAGTAATTGCAAATTAGAATGCATCCATATGTTTCATAATCACTAAATTATAAATAATTATACACGAGTCCAAACCATCAGTATAATTCAAGAATTCTGAAATATTAATAAAATCTTTTAAAATAAAGAAAAGGGAAAAATCCAGAAAAACCCCAAGGCAACATTTATCACAACTCAATTAAAATTGAAATGCGAAAATTAATTAAAACTAGCTTACCTGTGAAGTAAACAAACAAATGTCAATGAGGTTTCTAAAAGAATTTAGAATTACATGTAACATTATTTACATGCTTAGAAATACTCGTCTTTACTATCACATAAATGTGTGTAATCATTTTAATGGAAATCGTCTGAGTAATTGATAAAAAACAAATTTCGATCCGAACGCACAAAAAATTTAGCATTCCTGATTACTTCATAAATTAATTTGATAAATAATAAACTTAATTTTCCGTGATGAAAAAAAAAAGAGGATTAATATTTGAAATACAATAATTAGAATTTTTTGAAGTTTGTTTATTCTTAATTAGAGAACACGACATTCATTTTACGTTACAGTTCCTTCTTTTTAATTTAGAAAACAAGTTTTCTTTTTCCTTACGAATCGTTTGAAAATATTTCGAATTAAAGTTTGATGGAAATATTCAATAATACTGCTGCGTGAAAGAAAAAAAAATTACAGCTTGTTCTTATTCCAGGATTAGAAGTTAAAAATTGTGTTTGGAATTTCTTTAATCAACAACTCTTGATCTTTTTACTAAATAAGAATTTCAATGTAATAAATTGGTGGGAAAGATGTGATGTATCTTTATTTTAAATACATTTGAAGAATTAATTCATTCATGCTCTTTTTCGGTTATTTATTTTAATCGAGAAAAATTATTTTTAGAGAATTATGCTTTATCTGATTTATTTCTCTTAAAAATCTTTTTCTTGCAAGTGACACTAGAAGGAAAAATTGTTTAAGTTTTCGAATTATTTTATATCATTTCTCTAAAATCTGAGTTACAAAAGTAAAATTAAATCTTGTATGCAAACATGGAAGCATTGGGTTTTTGATGGTAATATTTTTAATTTATACATTAAATGATTAATTAAAACTTCTTTTTATATCAAACTAAATAAGCTTTTTAATTTAAAAAATAAGTTAAGAAGTGGAGGAATCCATAATGCGTAAGATAAATTTCTAGTTTTTCAGTAACTTAATATCTCGTTATGCAATAATTTAATTAATAAAAGTGGCAAAGTTCTACATTTACATGTTTTTAAATTATGTTATACAAATAATGATATATTATGTAGTTTAGAGTAATATATATATATATATATATTTTAATCTGCTGCTATTTTTTTTTAATTTTGTTCTGCAGCAAACGATTTTTTTCGCTGATTAATATATATGTTTTTTTGTTTTTTTTTTTTGCTTAGAGAAAAATTGTTTCATTTTTTTGAATATTTCTATTGAGCAATAAAATTAATTTATTTTTGTATTTTACCTGCAGAACAAGTGACCAAATTATAGATTTAAATATTTTTAAAGCATTTTATACAAACGATGATATTGTATATTTAGTAATTTTTTTTCTGCAGCTATATTCTTCAATTTTTGATTTTTATGAAGTGGCAAACGATTTTTCCACTGATTAAAACCTTTTTTTTTTAGTAGAATAAATAATATACTGTTCTTTAAAAACATTAGTAAGCATCAAAATCTATTTTCATTTTGTGTTTTACATTCAAAACAAAATCAAATAATAATATATAGAATATCTTCCTATATACAGTGGGCCACAAAAGTGTTCATACACTTGCATTTTCTTATAAAACTTAATGTTTTCGACTAATAAAAATTAATATATTGTAACTGTAATTTTTTTATGATATCTGCAACGTATTCTTAATGGAATAACATAATTAATTTTTTAAAAATAGTATAACTATTTTTTTAAAATTAATTATCAAAAAGCTACTAAAAAATTACGCCACAAAAGTCTTTGTAGACTTAACAAAAATCTCAACTAAGCTTTAAATATTGTATTTCTTTCTTAATTTAGTAGGATATCTTTTAGTGTCCACAACAGCTTTTAAGCGTCTTAGTATAGATTTAATCAGTTTTTTTGTAATTTCTGCATCGATTTTCCACAATTTTTCTGTGACTATTGTTTTTACTTAACATTTTGTATTTATTTGTCACGTGTTCTTTTTTTTTACATCAGAATCTCACTAAATATGTTCTACTAGGCTAAATAAAGTGATTGAGGGGTGTTTTCATAATTTGGGGATAGTTATAGAGACACCAGTGGCGTACAATGAGAGCAGTGCACTTGGCGTCATTACCCTGTTAAAAAATTAAGTAGTCTCTAATATCCAAATTTCGAGCGGATAATTTAAAATTTCTCTTTAAAATAATTAAATAGAGCTCATGTGATTCATAATACCATGAAAAAATAAAAAAATTACCTTATTCTGAGGCCAATTTACACCCCCATGCCAGAACACCTTCATTTCCATGCTGAAGCATGAAGTTCTTGTTCCACATAAATTCATGGGATTAAACTCCTTATTTTTTGACTTACAAGCTATTATAGGCTCATCGGAACTAAAAATGTTGAATTGTCTCCCATCCTAATAAATTTATTGTCAATTTTGAATTTTCTGAAACTTAATTTAAGAATCTGGTTGGATCAATAAAACATGGAGATAGAAGTGTTCTTGCGTGGGGGTGTAAATCGGCCACAGAATTAGGTAATTTGATATTTTTTGTTGATATTGTGAATCATGAGTTCTATTTAAATATTTTAAAGAGAAATTTTAAATTATCCGCCCAAAATTTGGATATTGGAAACGACTTCATTTTTTAACATGATAATGACGCCAAGCGCACTGCTCTCAATGTACGCCACTGGTGTCTCTCTAACTGTCCCCAAACTATGAAAACACCTCATCAATCACTTTACTTAGCTTAGTAGAACATATTTGGTGAGATTTTGACGTAAAAAAAAAAGAAAACGTGACAAATAAACACAAAATGTGAAGTAAAAACAATAGTCACAGAAGAATTGTGGAAAATCGATACAGAAATTACAAACTGATTAAATCTATACCAAGACGCTTAAAAGCTGTTGTGGACACTAAAAGATATCCTACTAAAAACTAAATTAAGAAAGAAATACAATATTTAAAGCTTAGTTGAAATTTTTGTTAAGTGTACGAAGACTTTTGTGGAGTAATTTTTTAGCAGCTTTTTGATAATTAATTTTAAAAAAAATAGTTATACTATTTTTAAAAAATTAATTATGTCATTCCATTAAGAACAAGTTGCAGATATCATAAAAAAAATTACATTTACAATATATTAATTTTTATTAGTCGAAAACATTAAATTTTATAGGAAATTGCAAGTGTACGAACACTTTTGTGGCCCACTGTACATATAACAGATTCGCTAATTCACGAAGGAAACGAAATTATTTTCTCTTTCTGGCTGTTATCATATTATTATAATTCCAAAATAAGAAACATTACACACATAAGAAATATTTTAAATAATTTATATTTACAAAAAAAGGAAATGCACACAATAAACTAAATTAAAAATTAATTTTTGGAGTGAATTGTGATTACTCTACAATCCAGTTTTAAATTTCACACAATTGCCTGGAACTAGTTCCGGACTAAATTATCAATATTCACTTCCGCTAAATTTCCTTTTCTTTTTTTATTTGGAATTTCATTATTTGGAATGTACTATTTGCTCGATAAATTCACGAAAAACGTACGTGAAGTCTCTTAACCCATTCTTTCGAAGCAAAATATACTTTACAATACGATACAAACCTTATTCTCTTTTATTTTCTTATCTCCTTCTCACAATATTCAGAAATGGTTATGGTTTTTCTTAAAGTTCTGGATACTTTTTCATTTGTGACAGGGGAACCATTTCTATTTTTTTGTGTATGATTAAAGATATACGATCGGGATATTCTTAGTGGAAACCCTCATATGTTTTGACCTATAAAGAAATACATTTTGTCTTTCGTTTATTTTCTTAACATCTTTTTCTTTCTTTATTCCTCTTTTATTTCACTTCTCTAGCGGGATCAAAAGAAATTCGGTTTATTTCTATGATCCTTTTTTTTTTATTCGATCGTTAGTCAAATTTTCGAATGTTGGTATGGGTCAATCGATTTTTGTGGAATTTTTTTTTATTTTTGAATTTGTTAAGGGAATATTAATAGCAATGGAAAGCTTCCTTTATGCATAATTCAAGAAATTCTTATTGTATCATGGGGCCAATGCGCCATTTTGTGTAAGTATTTTTTGTGTGGCCTGAATAGCAGAGGTACAGTTAGAGTTAACTGAATGGGTATTTAAATCTCTGCAGAGTTATACAGCATTAGAGTTTTTTTTTTTTTAAAAAAGTGAATTGACTATTCAAATAAAGGCTTACTGATATATGACGATTTTTAATAAAATCTTTGAAACCATCATAAAATAGGTACATCTACATAATTTTCTCTAAACGCTGAACCCTGGTATTATGAAAACCTAATATCAAGTGTTGCTATTTAGCAGCAAAGTATTTTCTTTGTTGCTTTGTTCTTTTTTTAAATTTATGTGATTTAAAATGATTTGTGTCTTTGTAATTGTATAATTTACACAATGTTAAGTTATTACTTAATGAATTTGTAAATTACTCAAAATTTTACAGAAAGGTTTATCTTTCTGAAGTACTTATAAATATAATGAATTTCAAACATAAGTTACCGTAAAAATCGTTTACAAGCCCAAAGGGTACTTTCGAATAATGTTTAGAAATGACAGGCAGAATTGGCGACAAATTTTACTGCCAAATGGCGCCAAATACGGCAAAATAAATAAATAAATGTCCTTAAAAAAATCCACAAGTCTCTTCGGTAATTATTTGAAGAGAACAATTTAGAAACTTAAAGATGTATTTCTTTTACAAATCTATACAAAGATGATACTGGGAAGTAATATTGGAATCAAACATTTGACAGCGACGGCGCGTTTCATTTTCTTAATGCGAAATTGTGATTACGAATTTAAATATTCCTATGCTCAATATTTGTGTGATTTTTAATCTGTGCTATTGTGTATTCACACACATGCATTTTTTGTTTCTTGTTAGAAGAAATTCTGCTACAATTGCAGCATGAAATTCTGGTTACTTCGCTTAAATTCACTCTCGATGACTTTTACGTTCATTTATTAAAATTGCAAGAAAAACTTTTTTTTTTGTCTAAAGTAATGAAAAACACCACCAAAACAGGAACAACATTAAAAATAATTTTAAAAATAATTCAGGGAAAAATGTGTCCATAGTAACATTTTGTGCATACTTTATATTGTATACAACACTTGATGTAATAAATTACTACGCATAATTTCTAGAACAAAAATTTTTCAATTGAGCTACAATATTTCAATACAACTTACAACTCCTTTGTTATCTGTTAAAAATAGTTTGGTAAAATGTTTAATTTTAAATGTTAAAATAGTTATATTAAAAATGCAATGTAAGTATTTTATGATTCTTTTGGGGCGGGGATTTCACATCATTTTACGAATATTAATTTTGTATCTGGAGAAATTAAAGGTATTTCCTCATTTATTTTTAATTTTCTTTCCCTTCAGAATGGAGATAATATAACAACCGATGTATCATTAATTGAAATAAAAGAAAATGTATGTTTCAATTTGACGTAGCTTTTCAAATGAAAATATTACTTTTAAAGAATTTATTTCGAATACCTGTATTTCCATAATATCTATTTTCTTCTAAAAATCTAATTTACTAATTTTCAAAGTTTTAATTCATAAATATTTACAAAGAGAACTGAAATATAATTTTAAAAAGTCTTTTGCTATAGTAATAAAAAGAAAATGTTTGAAATTTGTTCAGCTTTACTTGAAAGATCCAGGATTCTCATTAAAATGTTTCCAATTTTTAATTGCTGAAATTTAGCATGACAACGGATATTATTACTTTTAACCTGTTATTTATATTTATGGTTGTGTATAAATTTGATACATTTTAGTTTAAATTATTTAATCACATACGCTATTAGAATCATTAGGCATAATTCATAGCAATGCGTGATGCATTTTTATCGTTATTTTCTGTGCAATACTGCTTTAGTTTTATCCAAATTCGATTTTGATTAACTCTACTTAGCTCATGGTTATGTAACTTTTAAAATTATTTAATGAAATCTATTTTATTATTTTTTTTATTTAAATAAATATTGCATTTGAAATATGGACCGAAATATATCAAATAATTGTTCTTTGTAATTTATACAAAATATCGAATGAAAAATTCCTTTGTATACTAGTAACATTTTCATCCTCTTCTTTGTATTATACTTTAAACTTCTGAAACATAGATTTTGGTTAATAATAGTATATAAATCTTTCTAATATCGTAAAAATAATGGAATAAATTTTCTAAAAATATTTGCAATTATTTTCATGTAATACAAATAATAAAAGCCTTGCATGTACGATAAATAAAAAACTACATTTACTAATTTGTTTTACTAACAATAAGTAAAATATATTTATTCAAAATAAGTACATATTGACAGACAGATAGATGCACAATTATCAGTTTTTGAAGCACAACTATCATTTTAAAATAACTATTCATGAAAACAATTTATATTTGCTTATAACTTTTTTTTATCATACATTCGATTGAAAACATTTAATTTTTTGTTGAAGTGTTGAAAGTTAAGCCTAATTTTTCTTCCATTTTAGGTAACGATTTTTTTCCCGCCCAGTCACAAAAATTCCTATTATAGATTATACTAATATTATTATTTTCAACTAACCATTCATGAAAACAATTTATATTTGCATAAAACTTTTTTATTATATGTTCGATTGAAAGCATTTAATTTTTTGTTGAAAGTGGTGTAAGTTAAGCCTAATTTTTCTTCCACATCCATTTTGGCAATGAGTTTTTTTACGACCAATCACAAAAAATTCCTGATATGAATTATTCTAGCATCATTTCTTATTAAAATCAATAATTAATTTCTTTAAATAATTTACGGATAATATTTCTCACTTTTTACCAAACGAACACGTGCATTTTTGTCCAGCTGCGGTTAGAATCCAGTTTATAACTCAAATATCTACAAAACTGATAGAAAATTCCATTTTTTTTCCACTATCGTTTGCTCCTGTCTTTACTCACGCTGGGCTCAGAAAATAAATATTGAAGTTTAGCGTTCCGAACACCAGCTGTGAAATCCAAAAATAAATCAAAGAGAGAGAAAAGGAGATGGTTTCATTTTGAAGAGACTCCATATTTTTCTTCTACCAAAGAAAAAAAGAATTTTTTTTGCTCCGAGTTTTTAGCGCTATTGGTAGCATATGGATGGAAATTTTCTGCGTTTTAGGAAAAAAAATAGAGTATTGAAACTTATCCAGAGCGATTGCGAACCGGATTCTGTTTATTTTCGAACAACTGTTATTGTTATGAGACTACTTTCGTATTCATTCAGTGAATGACAGTGTTATACTCAGTAGTTTGTTAAGTAGGTAGCACAGTTTCACTATACTGTGTGTGTTCTGTATTTTTTTTCAGTTTGTGTAATTGACAATGAATGAATTGATTTTGCGTGTAAGATGTCTCTCTCTAAAATATGCTAGGCGTGTCTGGAAACAAGTTCCGTTTTCGAAAAATTCGCATAAAAATTTGTTTCGCAACAAAATTTGGTACTTTTACGTTTTGCTAGCGCAAATCTTGTCAAGTTGGCGTTATTGGCGTCAGCACACAATATACATATAAAACATACAAATAAATATTAATTCTCATTGGTTTTTCATCCATTTTTGATGTATTATGAAAAAGACGTTACTGATGAGTAAAGACCACGACTTGCTTTGAAAATGGGGTGGTAAAAGGTTACCAGAAGGAATATTCCGTTTGGCATCGGTTGTATTATTTTTGGCGACTTTATTGCCTGCTTTTACACATTTAATGGCCTACGAAGTTCTAAAGTTCGATAATCGCTGTTGGAGAACAAAGGTTCCCAAAGGGGTTCTTACATACCCCTGAGATATTCTGTGACTGCTGAGGGGGTCTGTGAGAAATAAAAATTAATTTGAGGGTGCGTGGACTACGGTAAGGTTTGGTAATACAGAACAAAATATTTGTGGAATTTTTTCATTATTATGAAAGTTAAAATTCGTCATGATTTTTACATGTTAGAAAATTTTAGAGTATAACCTAAAAGTTTTAGTTAGGTACATAAAATGCAGGGGTACTTTTCCATTTTGCAAGCGCAAGCGATAAAGTCGCCAAAAATGATACAAACGGCACCAAACGGTACATTTCTGCTGGTAGTTTTCATGTATTCAAATCAAGTCGTGGCCTTTTCTTGTTATATGTATAACGTAATGTAATTATAATGTGTATATTGTGTGTTGTTGCCAATAAAGTTTACTTGGCGAGATTTTCTCAGGCGAAATGGAAAAGTACCAATACAAGTAATGCAGCGTTTCTCAAACAGTGGAGAGGGCCTCCCTATGGGAGCGTAATAACTCTACAATATTGAAAGTCGAAAGCAAAAGATTATTTAAAAAATATATATTAATTTACTGAAAGTAAACAAACAAAAAAATACATTTTGACATAATAAAAAGTAAAATACACATTTACACTCATATAATACACTTATAAATGTATCAGTACTGCACAATGTATTTTATAATTAACAATACTAAGCAAAAGTTTAATAATTAACAGTGACCCCTTGGGCTTGTGCTATATAAAATTATGTGCAGAAATTAACACTTATCTTGATAATTTGTACGATTTATAATTAATCCCTTAATTGTCGATTAAAAGTTACGCGATTCGCTTCCTAATGCCACCGTTTTACACGTTGGCACGTATATGTGAGGTACTGGTGGAGGGGAATCGCAGAAAAGGAATACATAAGCAAATCCCCTGAAATAAGTAAATCCTTCTCAAACACTGAAGTTCCTTTTATTGCATTCTAAAGCCTTCGGGATAATTTTATGTATGTAGTGCATAGAAAAGATCGTACTTCGCAAAGACGTATATATACGTCCGGAGAAATTGTTTTGGTTGAACTAGACGTTCATATACGCCGGTGTCATTTGAGAAGATAAAGTCGTATTTTTGATTTAGCTTTAAAGTATTGTATTATTGAATTCAAAACATTGTTATTGTATGGAAGGAGGGAGGGGGTGAAGAAAATTTAGATTCACTATTCGGACACAAATATTGAAAGTTTGAGAAGCACTGAAGAAATGACAAGCATTGCACGGTGAAGTCGGGCCAATCGTTGGTGCGTTGGTCGTCAACGTAGGTTTAAGTAAAAACGGAATCTCGCCGCTATCTGCAATATTTTGTCTAAGATATATGGAAGCATAAAAGAGTCGTGGATCGACTCAACGGTTTAGTTTTGTTTTCTGTATGATCCCGAGACGTGAAGTAAATGCCAAACATTTTCCTTTGTTTTGAACAGAAGGGAATATTCTAAGTATTGTATGAAAATAATTATCTCATTGAAAAACATGTGTCGATTTATTTTAATGCAAAAATTATAATCTGAATAAATACTACTTCAGATGTGCAATATTTTATTTTCATTTTTTAAAAAATTTTCTATTGAGCTTTGAAATAGAGTTATTTCTGTTGGGGGTCATGGCTAAATTTTTGGTATTAAAAGGGGTCCATGGGCACAGTAAGTTTTGGAAACACTAATATGGATTAAAACTTCATTTACTATTAACTAAGATAATTATATAACTGATCATACTTTTCATTTCCTACGATTAGTTAACTCTCTCTCTCTCTAGATATATATATATCTTGTACAAATTTTCAATCGTCAATAAAATACTTTTTATTCATCCACTGAAGTTCATATACATGTTTTTAAACTTGTAGTGGAAGACACTTGATGTTAATACAGTTTTTTCAAATGTTAATTCATTAATTAAATTTTATTTTTTATTTTAAATTTATTCTGCTTTATTTCTGATGAAGTTAGAACTAGCTGCAACAGATGGCGCCAGTAGGTTTTTCTAATGAATTTTTCTTGGCTTCAAATACTTATTTGTTGGAAGATCTAAAATTTCTTTCTGAAATATAATGGCCTCCTGAAATTATGTGACAGATAATAGACTGTAGGTAAAAAATTTATGATACACGGACTCTTGGTATCCTAAAATTGATGAACTTTTTCAGTTAGGAATGGTTTAAATGTTTTTTTGTAAGCGTGTTTAATAAGATTCATTCTTATTGATAATTTTCTCTCTCTCTCTCTCTCATTCATGATGATTCATTCATGATATCATTAATATTGATACTTTTTATTCATCCTCTCAAGTTCAAATACATTTTTTTAAACTTATAATGGATGACACTTGATGTTAATATACAGTGTTTCCAATACACTGCTTCCAAAAGTTGAAATCTTTTTTTCACTTTGTGGACAATGGACTGGACAATGGCCATGATCGATCCTTCAAAGTGTAAAACCTTTATTTGCTATACTGAATAACAATTTTATGAAATTTGTTGGCGAACATAAGGACGTAAAGATAAAGTTAACGGGAAGATGCCGAATTTGATAAATTCTTACAACAAACATAAGAGCGATGTGGATTCCCACGACTGGTTGGCTGGACTTCATTCCGTTAAAATTCATGGTAAAAAGTGGTACTGTGTGGTCACTTTTTATACATTCACTGGATAAGGCTATGGTAAACGCCTGGATAATTCACAAAATTCTCAACAAAGATGAAGTTCTAAACTTGAAAGAGTTTCGAAGAGCTGTAACCACATTTTTTTTTAAAAAACCTTTGATAAGATCAAAAGGTATGCCTAGGATCTTGACCGTACCTTATGGTGCAGAATAAGATATCTGTAAAGCTACTGCTGGTCCTTTTTTACTAAAGCAAGAAAAACGTCGTTGTCAAAGAGAGGGCTGCATAGGAAAACCAAAAACATACTGTGGCAAATGTGAAAAAACGCTTTGTCAGGCTTGCTTTGAACCTTTCTATCAAAATTAGAGTGAAATTTAACTGATAAGTGAAATATTTTGTAAACAAGAAAGTATTATTCAAATAAAATAAAATTTTGCACTTGGAAATAGCTGTTCATCACTGAAATCTGTAAGTGTAAATTTTATGCCCTTTATCCCAATGTCCTATTTAGGGGACGGGTCAGATTTCTTATATAAATTTTTCAAATTTTGTTATATTTAGTTTGTTTAGGTTTTACTAACTTTAGAAAACATGGTTCTACTCAAATTTGAATAAAATAAATAAATTGGGATAGAACAGGTTAAATTTAATTAACTGAAAATTTTTTTCTTTGTTGACTTCAGTAGGAATTGACAATTTTTTTAATTTTTTATATTACTTGTTTTAAGTAGGCAAGAATATTAAACGTAAAAGTAAATCTATCTTTAAGGTGAAAACAAACCTCCATGACCAGTGTCACTAACCACTGTACCTGATGGGCGGTACTTGGGTACTTACGTATTATCGCAACCATATTGGTGACATTATGTGAAACGAAGCACATGGTTGCCAACTCAGCGTACACGACAGATGCGAATCCGGGATTGCCAACTTGGCGAGTTATCTTGATCGTTGACAATTGTTGCGATAGTACGTAATTACCGGTACATGTAATGAGAAAACATCCTTTGTATTTAATAAAATAATGGAAGATAACCAATAAAATAAAACTTTTTTATTCAAGATATAATTTAATTTGGATGAATACTTGGGATAAATATCCAAATTAAATGTAAAGGCAATATGTCCAACAATAGTCGTCCATTTCTTTCATTTTAATTTCAATACAATCACCGTATAACACTAATAGTCAATAATATTGAAGTGTCTGAGACTACTGTTGGCGGGGGATAATGCACATTGAAATAAGTGCAAGACAATTTCAAAAACAAAATGGATTGCCATCGTCGCAACGAACGTCTTTCGCTTTTTAAATTAACGCAAAATATAAGAAGCTTCTAAATCGCAACGAAGGACTTAAGATATCCGAATACGTTCGGAACCAGATTTTAAAAAAGCGCAGAAATGTATAATTTTCATGACATTTTGTGTCACTTAGTATAAAATTGTTTTAAGGATATTATGACAAAAAAAATTATTCAAATACAATATTTTGGCAAAAAGAATAACCTTTTTTTCCAAATGTTCTCCTTTTGTAAGAAATTCTTCTATTGTATTAATATTTTGCCTGTATATAGCTCAGACCTCTGTACAGAGGCTCAACTATGAGTTTTGAAAAATTCAAATTATTTTTAGAGTTACAACTATTTGAAATAATTATCGGCGTATTTTCTTAAAATTTCTCCCTTCTGTTTTCGTAAAACATGGATAAAACGACTTCAAGTTATGCGTTTCAAAATTCTAGTTGAGCCTCTGTACAGAAGTCTGAGGCTGAATATCAAAATATTAATACAATAAAACTTTACAAAAGGTGAACATGGAAAAATTATTCTAAGTATTTTGCAAAAAATATTATATTTAAATAATTTTTTTATCATAAAACTAAACATTTCATGTATTCTAATCTAAGTGACACTAAATATCATAAATATTATCCATTTACTCGCTTTTGCAAAATCACGGTTCCGAACATAGTCGGATACCTTAAACGCAAAACAATAAATGAAATTTTATCTTTAATAACCACTGATTTTTTTTTTGTTGATATAATAAAATCCTTAATTGTTAAAATTTTTTTTTTTCGAAATGTATGTTGATTAATAATAAATTGATTGTTACTGCATTGCTGCCTTCATTTAATTATTGTAATCTCAGTTTTTCCAACATTTTACGTTTTTTATTCGTATATGTTATATACATATATATGGCGGGGGGAGTTGTATCACACTTAACAAATGGAGATTTTAAACGTAACAAAAAAAACAAAAAAACTTTAAATTAATATGGAATTTCCGAGTGTTTGTGTGATTTTCCATTTTAAATTATAAATCCGTTAACTTTTAATATGAGCTATTATTACTTTAAATACAATATTTTTATAATTAAAACATGGCTATATTTAATAGGAATCCATCTGAAAGGAATCAGTCAGTTGCTAATAGTATGTAATTGCTTAACTTGTTTAAAATGAAATTATACCTCAAATTTTTTCCTGGGGAAAAATTCTTTTGAAAAGCTTCATAAATTTCGGGTGACACTTGAAATATTCCAAATTCTCTTATCGTTTTTAAATTACCACAATTAAGAAATCGAATTTTTTCACTCTATACAAATTAGTTTCTTCTGTACTTTTTTGAAAATTTTTATTTTTTTAAAAAAAAGTTTTACGTTTTACTCGGGTTAAGATAAATTTACCTCTGAAAATTCCCTGAAGGAAATTAAGCATTAGAAAACTAAGTGAAAAAACATTCGAACGTAGGCTAATTGCATTTGTTCTTACCTTTGAAAAACTTGCTAGGACACGACATTTTCGGGGATAACATATGTAGTCGGGGAAAAACGAGAAGGGGTAAAAAAATCAACCCCTTTACTATACAACCTAATGATGAATTGCTACGATTTTCGTATTTTTAATGAATTAAGTTCAGCCGGTTGTGAAATTCAAGTCATCTATCTCTTCGAAAAAAATTTTTTTCCTCTTCTAAATTAACTCTAACTGATTTAATTCACCCAATACTTTTTTTCCCTCGTGAATTTTAAAGGTTTTTTCATGTTAAAATAGAAAGGCTTTGAACTTTGCGAAGTGGTGATTTTCGGTTGGAAAAAAAAAATTCTTTCAAATGCCGAATTAGGGCAGCAAGAAAAAACAGAATAAGTTTTCAGCTTGTTTACTTTTAAAATATTCTATAAAATGCTTAAAATATGTAGTAAAATTCCGGATAAATTAAAAATGTCAGAAAGTCAAATTTCTGAAAAATATTATGTGGTGGCTTATAGTTTTTGGTATCAAAAATCAGTCAAAATGTCGAATTCATATTAATGAGAATTTGAAAATATTGTTGCATAGCTTTGATATTCATTAATAAAAGACTTCGTTTCTATATTTACTGTAATTACCTATTGAAAATCTGTATTATTTACGGATTGATAAATATCAGTCTTTGTGATCAATGAATTATTGGTTCAGGATTTGAAGTCGCGGGAGATTTTCGTGTACGTTTGCGAGAGCTACTACGAAAAAAATTTGAACTACACCTAATCAAATGGTGAGGACCGCTAACTTCGTGGTCGTGAATTCTAATAGTGATTCTCCCGAAAATTTCACCGTGCTGTGCATGTTGGAAACTGAAATGGTCGCTGATGTGCTTTAAGTGTAAAAAAAAAAAAAGCCTCAAAATCAGCGCGTGGTGTGGAAGCTACCACAATGGCATTTCTGTTATCGCATTGTAATTAAAAATCTCACGAGGTTCGTTGCCAATTCCTTTCCAGTTGTTCTAGAACTTACTCAACCTTTTTTTCTGCTGGGCCGCATACATATAACAACTCTATTTCACGCGGGCAGCAACATGAGGATAA
>BMAV01000125.1:40598-54806 GCA_019973955.1 Trichonephila inaurata madagascariensis | reverse complement strand
CCCCCCCCCCCAAAAAAGTATTATATTATCTAGAATTTTTTAATTTATGTTAGTTTCGGGTTAAATTTAATTAAATGTGAAATATTGCCAGCTGTTTATGGGTAAATTTTAAGGGAACATTTACCAATTATAAACATTTTTAAAACGGTAATAATATTCTAAAATATGTTTTTCTAGCACATCTTTGATAAAGTATTATAATACAGGGTGTTGCCGAATTCGACCAAGAAATTCAGAGAGCTGATAAAAGCAGCATGGGGACGATAAATCACAAAAAACATGGAATCGCAAGCCGCGTTTAGTCGAGGAAAATCGCGATATAGTACCCGTTGGGAGGACGATGAGCCAGAAGAGGGGAGTGATCAAACGAATGCGGTAATACACATACACTTCTCGAACGTATCAAAGGCACAAAATACCTTATTTTCCCGTAGTTGCTGCGGGTCGTACCGGCCACTGCACACCAGAACGTTTGGTTCAAGGCCGTGGGTAGCCTAGTGGTTAGAGCACCGGACTCCGGACCGGAAGGCCTGGGTTCGATGCCCGTACCGCCAAATACCCTCCTAGTACACGCGGAGCACGTGCTCGTTAAATCAGTGGGTCCGAAAGTCTTGTGGGCTGAATCACGAGTGCAGGGAACTGGATAAAATTTCCCTTCAATTCAGTTCCATGCCTAAATTGTGGAGGTGGAGATAGGTGGTGTCGCCATCTATCGTTCCTTCGGGAATTTCTCCGAGCTAAATCGTACTGTCACCTGTATAGTGCTCAAGGCTAAAAGCCAACAACAGGCGTACATCTAGCCCATTGCCACGATAAATTTCGTGGGCTTCGATCTGACTATTTCAGGCATGGTGCGTGAGCAACAACAACAACACGTTTGGTTTGCAGGAGGGTGTACCAGCACATTGTTCGATTGAGGTGCGTAGCCACCTTAATGCTACATATCTCGGGAGGTGGATTGTAGGAGGCGGACGTGTTGCTAGGCTTTCACGTTCATCGGAACTCAATCCCTTGAAAATCTTATGGATCTGAATCATTTGTCTTGAGACGCAGGTGGCTATCGCAGAGGACCTCACGTCACGAATTGTTGCTGCTTCTGCTAACATCACCAGCACACCGGATTTGTTTGAATGCGTCCGACAATCCTTCGTCAGTCAGTGTCAGTGGTACTATGACTTACGCGGCCGCAACTTGAACAATTCTTGTGACAGCACTTGTCGTTGCATTTCTCACGTCGAGCTGTGGTGCATTGTTCGTATTGTAAACATGCTTTACGTCAAATGATTGTATTACTTACCTCTTATAGTCTCTTTTCATTCCACTCGACATCGCACCCTTTATAATACCACCCTCATCACCTTTTTTTGCTAATTATTCCGATTAAACGGGATTTGCAACCCCATGTTCTATGTTGTTGTCTACCCCTTGCTGCTTACTATCACCCCTCTAAATTAGTCGGTCGAATTCGGAAATACCCTGGATAAGTATAATCCAAAATGAATCGGCTTAGGAATAAATAAGATTTGAACAGCACAAACTAGTATTTAAATCCTAAATTTTTTAATATTTGAGATTTCGTTTATCAAGATTGAATGCGTCATAGCTGACAATATTCGGATTGACTTGAGAGTTTTAATGTAAAAATCAAAGATATATTGTAGAGAATGAGGATCACTGCCTTGTAAGTACAAATGGGTTTAATAATTTTAATATGATCTCGTATATTGTGTAGATTCGTAGAGAAAAGTACCAACTAATTGATACCTTGAAGCTGGTAATTTTATGTTGTAAAAAATAGCTAGTTAAGAGTTTCCATCTTCATCACTTGATTATTTTTCAAGATGTGCCACAGCAACTCCAATCTAAATCTAGAACAGTGTTAATTCAAGTTTGTAATCAAACCAGATATGGATATAAATTTATATAGTGTGTTGATTGAGCTTAAGCTATGTAACACGACCATGAAATTCATTTTATACACACATGACTTATTATTATTTCTAAACCCAGAGGATCCTTGTTATCCAGTTAGGATTTTGAGCATTACTTTGAATCCCTAGTGTGCCTCATAATTTTAATTCGGTAATAAATGGCAAGGTCGACACCAGAACTGTGGCATCCCACATTCACATCACGTTGTTGTTGAGACTTTGAGCCTGGATGGAGTAAAAGAACATCATCCCCTCTATACGACGGATGGATGACTGGAAATTGAGACTCCAACGCCCAGCTCGATTGTAGTATTGTAGTTCGATACATACTGCAGCCAACATTCATGAGACTGTGATAAAAAGAATATGAAAATAACAACGCTTAGTCTACAGTAGACGAGTGAACAAGGCATAAAGATCGTAGCTAGTGATTTTTCAACGAGCCACGAGTTCCTGTCGATTTTGTCGTTTTACCGTAGTTCAAAATTGTTAACAGCCTCGTCATCGTGGTTTAATACGGTAATGCCCCTATATCCCTCATAATTCAAAATTGCTAATAGCTCTCAGGTTTGTTGATAGCCTCGTGACCGTAGCTCAAAATTGCAAGGTCCCAATAGACCTCGTAACTCAAAATTGTTAATAGCCCTCGTGACTCAAAATTGCAAATAGCCTTCGTAACCGTGTTTCAAAGTAACGAGGTCTCAATAGCCTTGACAATTCAAAATTGGTAATAGCTCTCGTGGTTGTTTATAGTATCATGGCCGTGGTTCAAAATAGCGTTGTCTCAATAGCCTTAACAATTCAAAATTGCTAATAGCCCTTGTAGTTGCGAATAGCCTCGTCACCGTGGTTCAATATAGTTAACAGTGGCATAATGTTCACCCCGCAACACCCACATTGCGGGGGCCCAGGTGTTCTAGGAGCCCAAAACCTGACTGATATCATGTACGTATTTGGGCTTGAGGCCCAAAACCTGATTTTGCAGAGGGCCCTAGTATTCTTCATTACGCCACTGACAGTGAGCTCCCTATATCCCTCGCAATTCAAAATTGCTAATGGCCCTCAGGTTTGCTGATAGCCTCATGACCGTGGTTCAAATTACGAGAACCCATTAGCCCTCGCAACTCAAAATTGCTGATAGCCCTCAGGGTTGCTGATAGCCCTCTGGGTTGCTGATAGCCCTCTGGGTTGCTGATAGCCCTCTGGGTTGCTGATAGGCCCCCGGAGTGGCTGATAACCCTTGTAGTTCCTAATAGCCTCGTCACTGTGGTTCAATACAGTGAGCTTCCTATATCCCTCGCAATTCAAACTTGCTAATAGTCCTCAGTTTTACTGATAGCCTCGTGACCGTGGTTCAAAATTTCGAGGTCCCAGTAGCCCTCGCAACTCAAAATATCTAATAGCCTCGTAACCACGGTTCAAAATTCTCAATCACTGTTTCAAAATTCAAAATTGCTAATAGTCTTCATGGGGGCTAATAGCCTCGTAACCGTGGTGAAAAACTGTTAATTGCCCTTGTATTGCTTCGAAAAGTGACAGAAACAATGAATACCGGTTTGGATATAAGGCTAAGCCGCGAGTATTTTTTTTTATATTTATTGATATAAAAAGCAATTTCAAGCATTAATTCTCGAAATTTATTCTGATTTTTTTTTTAAAAAAATGCGTAAACAAATAGCACATATTAAAAAAAAGGGCCTAGAGATTTCAAATGTCATTTGGTACTTTCCGATTTTTCAGTACGTTTTATTTATTCCTGACTTAAGACCCTAGCAAAGACATGCTCGAAAGCAATTCATCTGAAACACACAAACAAAAGCATCTATACTTTTTTCTCTCGTTTTTTTTCCCCTCCTCTTAAAATAATTCTCCGAAATTGGATTGAGTTTTATAAAGCGATTGAGCTAAATCCACGATGTTTAGTGAGATGAATCGGAAAGGATTTACGTCAAAAATACCTTTTTTTCCCCCTTTTTGTATTTCTAAGCTTCTCTTATTTTTACTTTATAAAAATACAGAGGATCACATATAACCCAATGATGCTGTTAGGGAAAAACCGAAACGAGGGGGAAAAAAAGGAGGGAAAATTTCCGAAGGCATATTTCCTGGCGGATTATAGGGTGCCATGTGTTGAGTATAACAGTTTGAACCGAAGTTTATTCTGCGTTCTTTGAGTTTCGGGTTCTGTTTTATTGAACCCAAGGGAACCGTAACCGGATATGCTGTCCATATTGTTATTGGCAGGGTTGGATACCAGAAGTATTTTTAGCCATCGAGTCAAATGTTCCTTCTGATTTTTTTTTTATATGAAATAACTTTGCCTTTGTATCCTTTGTTTTCTTTAGGGGATTCATTTATCTGCCCCCTCCTTTTTTTTGGTATTTTTCTTATCCCCCGGTTTTAAGAAACGTCTTATGTGGGAGATTTCGGAAAATGTTTCATTTTACGTACTATGGATTTCTGGGTTTTGTTACATACAGCTTTGTTATTTCTGAAAGCCTTTTTTTAAAAAAAAAGTCACGTGTATAAGGATTTTAGTGAAAAGTTTGTATAATTATGTTTTTAGCTCACATGATAACATGCCTGTTCTAAACAAATAGTGTATAATTGTATCATTTCTTTCTTATTCGAAAATAGTTCGTGTGAATCGTACAAGTGACGATTCGGAATATGAAGGAAGCAGTTGTATTTTTTAACTTTCAAATGCACAAAAATAACATTTCTACGCTGCAATGAATATAAGTAATCTTTCGTCTTTGAAATTTAATTTTATATTAAATTTGTACTAGAAACAGCTGAAGGACTACTGAATAACGAATCTTAAAACTCTTAGTTAAGAAGGGTGATATTTTGGCTGTAGAATCTTCCTATTAACCTGTTCTTATTTCACCTGTGGTGGTTTAATAAATTAAAAATTAACTAAATGTAGAAGTTGACACTTCTAGGTTAAATATAATGAGTGCAAGTATTTGGGAACTTTAAGTATTGCACTGTCGATTAACTTAGTCAAATCAAAAGACGTCGCCATATGGCGGGCCATGTGACCAATACCGGAAAACCGTTCCTGCGCATGTTCAATCACAATGATAATGATGGTAGAGCATTTGGCGACATTTTTCTAATTGGCATCTTTTAAAAAAGTATTAATTTGTTAATGATAATAACCTACATAAGGAAATAAAATGCTTTAAAATTGATTTATAAGTGCAAGCAAGCACAATATAAGAATTTTTTTTAACGTTGAAAAACTTTCTGAGGAATCCTAATACGAGAACATCTTTACCCAATCATCAAATTTGAAATTGTATCTAAATTTTACAAGGACAACAAGTACGAATATGTCCGATTTGAATGCAATTGAGGTTATGTGTTAGCTTTTATCACGTGACCGTCATGAATTCAGTTCACTGAACCAGAACTTTACAATGCTCGCGATAATTCGACATTTTGATTTGTACTCAGCACAAAAATAATTAAAACAGTGCAAAGAACAATAATTTCAAAAAATGTTTTGAAATTAGGCAGCAAATACCATACATAGTAGTAAGGTTTCTAAAAAAATAAAACAAATAGAGCCACATGTAAGTAATTAATATCACTTAACAACTATCGCATCTACTTTGCACTTGCTTACATTTTATGCAGCACATTAATCATGCAATCAGCTTTTGTTTTGTGAACGTATGAATTATGAGCATTACTGATCATTTACCATAAGTGTCTTGTACTTATAACATGTTTGGAAGAAAATTAATGAGTTTAGGGTTGAAAAACATCATCACCTTTTTTTTTCGTTCCAAACAACGTAGTGTTTATTTAAGGTTGTTTTCGTCTTTTGTTTATTAACTGTCCAAACGTAACACATTTTCAGCCAGAAGAGGTTAGATCCTAATTTACTATACACACCTATATTTATTGCCTTGACAAATAAAAAAATAAATAAGTAAACGGCTGAAATTCAATTAAGCATGATTTTTTTCCCGCCAAAGGTGTGGGCTAAAATAGGATTTTATCCGAACACTGTTCTAATTTTCAAATAAGTTTGTGACATTATAACGCAAACAACTTTTTATTATACAGTACAAGCTAAATTACTTCTTCTCTGGACGGGTAAATTTTTAAAAAGGAAGTTTGGCTAGCAATAATGATATTTTTAAAAAAAGTGCAAAATCTTGTTCAAAACTGACAGCTATATAACTGTATAAGAGGCCTTGTAAGATGGATAGTTGTTCCATTAAGCAAACATGCATTATTTGCAAACCGCAAAAATATATTAGAAGTATTTTGGATGAGAAGTATTTCGGTACCATGGACAAAATGCATCTCTTAAAAACACTAGCACTAATATTCTCACTATAAGAATTAATAATATGTGAAAATCAAAGATAGCAAGAAGAAAATATCAGTACCCGTACAGCGTATGAGCAAGCCAGTTGTGGCCAGCTTTCGGTAGTCCCTACGGTGTACGGACAAACCAGTTATAGGGTTAATCTTTAAAGGCCTTATCACGATCTGACGTCAGGCTTTCCCTATCTTTACATTGAAAAACTACTCACCGATTTTTCTGCTTCGGAAAACGAACATCAAATATTATTTCTTTTATTCCCCTCACGCTTTTGTTGACGGTCGTAAGCAGAAATGGAGCACCATTATGTTTAATATATTATAGGTCATTTCTGATGCGTTTGACAAAACCGAGACTGCCATCTTTACCAGCAATTTGTGTATGATGTTGGGGTGGAATTTCAAGCAATTTTTTCAGCTCACTGGTAAGAAGTTATTCGGAGCCGTTGCTATGGCAACTGGGTAGAAATTGCTCAGAATGGTTGCTTTCAAGGAAAAATTTTCCAAATACGTATGCGTGTGATAAGTATCATTCTACTTAGTTGTATCCATTTCATTTCATTTCTGCGAGCGACTTCACGAACATTTCCTGAAACTATTCATGCAAACATGAAAAGAGCCAAATTAAAGTGCCTTTTCTTCTGAGTATGTAAAGTTGATTTTTTGTGCTATCTGTGTGATTATTAGCAGCTCTATCGCTGTTGGCGACGGTTCTCATAATCCTGAGTCACAAATTAGTGACGAAAACCATTCTCCAAACTTCCACGCCTTCTTTGATTCTCAATAGATTTAACTTGCATCAACTTGTCCTCCCCTCTCCCTGTAATACCTCATCTCTGACATGAGATTTCATTTCAGAAACGTTTTAGCTTCGACTTTTACCTAATTATTTTCAGAATTCGTAATCTCTCAGTTTCCTCGCTTATTTTATTAACAATAAAATTCTAAAAATCGCCATATAAATGCGATTATTTGCCAAATGGGGTCATCGAAACCGAATACGATTCTTGTCACTGTTACGGAAGCTGTTTTATATGTAAGCAAATACCACTAATTCAGATCTCTTCAATGCGATTCCTCTTCGATATTTTGGATATGGCGCCTCGAAATTGAGTTGGGAATGTGAATATTTTAAAATGAAATGAGGGACAAATCAAGAACTAAGAACATTCAAATTTGAAGTGTAGTATTAAATTTTCTCGAAGTTTGCTGATTAGGCTTATACGAGGCTCATGGCATACGCAGTATTTTTAATCATTTTAATTGGCTTCCTACCAAATTGGTCGAAATATATCATAGATATTGGAATGTGCAATTGCAACGGATATCAATCTTGATACTAATAAAATAAATAAATGTGGTCTCTAAAATTTATTTAATATCAGTTCTTTATTCAAAAAGGAGTAACAGTAGTAATTAGGTAGAGAAAAATGAGTAAGTAGTGTACAACGAAAAATGTTCTTACGTACATTAACGTTTGCAGTGCATTGATATAGGATTAAATGAAGAAAATAACGTATGGATAGGATGCAATTTGAAAACAGTCATAAAAAGCAAGAGCTAGTTTATTTGTATTTTATTTAGATCACTACGTTCGGAACAGTGATTTTGAAAAAACGTATAAATGAATACTTTTTTGATATTTAGTGTCAATTGAATTCGAATATTAGATTTATAAAACTGTTTTAAGAATATTACTACAAAAATAATTATTTAAATGCAAATTTTTTTTTGGCAAAAAATAAAGAAAAATAGCATTTTTAAAACATTCTACTTTCATAAAAAAAGCTTCTATAATAATATTTTCCTTAAGGGACGGTGGTGTGGTTGGTTAGGCGCTGGCCAGTGGCGTAACAAAGAACATTAGGGCCCCCTGCAAAGTCAGGTTTTGGGTTCCATGCCGAGTCTTACAAAGGCTACGTACTTTGCGTCAGTCAGGCTTTGTGCTCCCTAGAATCCTGGCCCCCTGAAACGCGGGGGGTATGTTACGCCTCTGGTGCTGTCCTCATACGCCAAAATTTGTGGATTCGACCCCGGCCCTATTGGTTGGATTTTCATGGTGCAGAAAATCGACTGCATCCATGTTGTATGATTATGCGGCATGTTACAGATCCCTAGAGTGCCTGTTTGGATTGGGTGCTGTCGGCCAAATTAAATTCCTAGTACAATTTCCAGTCGTCAGAGCTCAGATTCCTTCCTCTGGGGAGGAAACTGAGTGTCAAAATAACATTGTAGCAATTGGTATATACCGATATGGGGCAAAACTAAATGTGATACCAGCTCCCGGAGAAATGTACTAGGTCTGCAGTGGTAATTACCAATCCACACAGCCCCATTTAAAATAAAAAATATTTTTATTCTATAAGTTAAGACTTCTATACAGGGGCTGTACTGGTATTTTTGAAATATATAATATAAAAGTGAATTTATTCATATCTTAATATATCGGAGCAGAAATTTTTTAACAAAAAACACTGGTTATTATTTCAAATGATCGTAACTCTGAAAATAATGTGAATTTTGTCGAAAATCCTAGTCCAGCTCCTGACTGAAAGTTTTAGTTATATGTAGGCAAAAAATTATTTTTATAAAAACATTTTTGATAAAAGAAGAATGGTTTGAAATAATGTGATTCTTTCTACACTTTTCACCAAAAACTTGTATTTAAATAATACTTTCTTGTAATAATATTCTTAAAATAATTTTATATGTATGTTCTATTTCAACGGACACTAAATATCTAAAAATTATTCATTTATATGCTTTTTCAAAATCACGATCTCAAAATTCTCAAAACAATTTTATACGTATATTCTAATCAATGGACACTAAATATAAAAAAAATATACATTTATACGCTTTTTCAAAATCAAGGTTCCGAATGTAGTCAGTCTCACAATATTAAATTCCAGACAGTTTCGAACAATGCTTATTCTAAAATATATAATTTTTTTTAACGAAAATACACATTCTATACTGTGGCGGCTTCTACATAAGCCAATAAAAGCCTCAGAACAGGAGTGATCACTTTAGTCTAGTGGTATGTTATGCGCTACGAATCCGTAGGTCGCGGGTTCTAATCTGCGACAGTAATTTAAAACTATCTTGGATCACTTTTCATTGAAATCATTTATTTACTTTAGTAATAAAATCGTTTGAAGAAATGGTTTTATGTATTATTCCGAAAGAGTAAGTTTTTTGTATGCCTTTTAAAAGAGGTTTTGTAATGTATTTTTCGAATTTTTTTGTTTGATAACGTATGAAAAGTTTTCCCATTTCGTGCATACTGTTCTTTTATCGTCTTTTCTTCACATTTCCTTAAAAGCATTTATATATATATATATATATATATATATATATATATATATATATATATAAAGTACTTTTTCGAGAATTTTGAGAGAATTTTTCTCGCACTGTTGATAATGAATGCATTTCAACATGTTTTCGTATCATATGAGTACTGATTTCAAGATTTCATTTCATTTGAAGTCTTCATAGAGCTTAAAAAATCCAATCATGTATATATATATATACATGATTGGAACCCCACACTTTTATATAAATTATTTTTTATATAATAACTGTCCTAAGTCAGTAATGTTCATAACACTGCAGCATCCATTTTATATTTATTATCTCGATTACTCTTTTGTCCTTCATTGTGTGATTTTCCTGCTGTCTATGTGTTTGTCGAATGTTATTGTTTGGATGTTATCTCTTGTTAGTAGAGAATTGGCCTATATATATATATATATATAATCTTTACTAATACATATTGTTTACCTCTTTTCGTTACTGAAACGCAAGTTCTTCAGAATCTCGTAGATTTATAAGAATTTTCGACTTCTGTTCCGACTGTACATGTTCTTAGACATTCAATTTTCGTACATATAACCGCATAATGTGGAAACATTATAGGTGATATTTTGTACAAACTACACAAGTTTTGGCAACTACTGAACTTTACCAATGCTTTATCTTATTCGCTTGTTTCCTTTTCTTGTTTTGTGCTCAAATGAATGCCATGTTCTTGTGTTGCATATTGTGCAAAACAAGTTGAATTTGAGTAATATTTCTTCCTCTGCTTCATGTATTTGCTTTTCAATAGATTACAAAATTTAAAATTTTAGTTCTCTCTAATAATGCTTTAGGGTGAAAAAAAGGCATCACTGTGTTTCCACACATCCGCTTCGTCGCTGAAAATGTATTCCATTCCTGCAATATGGATTTTTCAACAGCATATTGTTCGTAACTGTACCAAGCTGCGAAAGATGGTTATTTTAGGCCCCCTAAGAATCCCAAACGTGAAGCGGAGTGTTAATATATCGTGCTAAGGTCAAGGGTGTTTCCTTTCCACACTTTCATGCTCGTGCTGAGGGAATGAATAACTCTTGTTCGTACCTTTCCAGACGCATCGCACAGAAATAGTCTTCTGAGAATGACTCACAGAAGACTATTATTTATTTCGCATTTCTCAAGTACAGATGAGGATGTTGCGTTTCTGTGGTCCACTTAAAAGATTATTTTAATGACTATAGGAAAAGAGTTTGTATTTTGTTCCCAATACCTGGAGAATGTTTGCAGACAGAAACAGTGAAGACGTTTTTAGGAACAAAAGAGTATGTAGGTTTCTGAGTTGCCGGGTGGACATTGCAGTGACGTACACAAGCGAAGGGGGAGGGAGATAACCCTAGACCAGTGGTACTCAAATTTATTTTTGTTGTGGTACACTTTTAACAATTTCAAAATTTGGCGGCATGCTAAAAAGTTCAATAGAATTTTACTTATCTGTAATACACAATGTAAAATAGTTCATGATATTAAAATTTTCTATGTTAAATAAAATAATCTGCACGACAAAGACGACAAAATTTTCATTGAGTAATTAATTACAAGAATACATTTAATGCGAATTTTGAGCTTGAAGATTTTTGATAATTTCGTTTATATTGGGTCGTAAAAATGATAATGGCATTCACATTTCGTCATCAACATTTAAAAATCTCGCGCGTTCTTTTTTTTTTTACATTTGTTAATGCTGAAAATCCGAACTCGTGCAAATAAAATGTGTAGAAAATAGTAATAATATCTTTAAGGCTTTTTTTTAGCTATTACGGAATAATTGCCTCTAATTTTAATCCAAAATGAATTAATAAACTGTTCCAAATGTTTTAAAATTAAATATCGATTATTACAGAGCGAAATTAGTTCTTCCGCTTCATTCAAACATAAGTCATATATAGATGTATCTTTTATCACAAATGGTTTACGAACCCAATCAGAATTTTAAGTCTAAATTTCTATCTAGTGTTGTCAAATAGTCAATAACAATTTTATGAATAATTTATTTAAAAGCGTATTTTTTTTGTAGTTTCTTAGACTATCATTTATTTCGTTTGATGTATTTTTATTAACCGTGAGCATTTTTGCTTTATGGTTGTAACATAATCTTTTAGTCACCAAATCTGGAAATAGGAAATCGTTAATCATGATAATCCTGATCAGGACAATGGAACAAAATTATTAAATTATTGTATTGTCATCGGTCCTGGACAAGTGTTCAAAATTTCGAAATAATCTGACCTTTTAAAGTAGGTAAAAATCGAGTTCAAAGATTCCGTTACATACATGCAGGTGAAGTTAATAATAAAAGCGTGTCAAAAAGGTCAAATAGATACGAGTTAACTTCATTCCCTTTATGGTGGGGAATTTAACAATTTAATTTTTTATTTTATTTTCTCCATTTATATACCAGAGAATGTCTTTTACGCGAACATAGGTTTTAAAATTTTTGGAAAAGTCCACAGAAAAGTCGATTATCCTTAATGTTCAGTCAATATATTCATGAATCTAACCATGTTATAACTACATAAACGGAATATCGAAGATCGAAAAGAACTTTCCTGGTGAAAGTATACACTCTTGTTTTAAAGTTTCAAATTCCTCGTAGTTATATGTATTTCATAACAGATGCTTATTAGTCTTTTTTGTTCCAATATTATATTTCTTATACCAATATCTTTTCTTATATCCATACTCGCTTAATTTTTTATTTATCCCAATACATGAATAATGCAAAATAAGCAAATATCTCGAATTCGTAATTTTCGCAACATTATTAGAAACGTAAAAAGATCGTTTTCCTTGCATACATAAGCACCTTCTATCCGGAGATAAATTTCCATGATCTATTTTTAATGAATTAGGTTTCCATCCTCCCCCACCCCCTTCTTATTTTCCATCCCTGAAATATTTAGCGAAGGCTCTTTCTTTTTAACCATACATAAGACAAAAATAAATTTATCTCTTCGGAGCTATCCAATAAACTGCAAGAAGGGGAAAAAAATGTTCTTTTTCAGGGCTGAACCACCTGATCTTTTGGAAATTTTTCATTTACCTGAGCAACCCCTAGATAAGGTATTTTTCACTCAGATAAAGATGCTGGGAAATGAGATAAGACTTATTTATAATCATGAATTCAATAAGCAATTGCTTTTTGAGGCCCCTCTCTCTGTCTATACCAGTAGGGGGTACACGGGGGTACTTTTTGCGTAATAGGCGACGTAGCCGTATGCATTAACATTAGAATTTCATGAGAAAACAACGAAAGCCATCTGGTTTATCGTTTTCTGTTACTGGTTGGAACGTTTCCGTCTTTAAGAGGAATAGTGGTATAAGTCTAGGTTTTTATTTACTTTACTTAATAGGAACTCTGGGAAAGCTTTTGTACTATTTGCTGATTTTGTGAAATATGACGACAGGTGTTTTTTAAAAATTATTACGTTTTATGTTCGTATTTATGTTAAAATTATATTTTTTCATCTATTTCTATTTATACATTATACGAATTTGATATGAATTTTTCGTGTACAGTTCTAAGTATTTTTATTATTTCTGAAAATCATAGGCTTCAGAATACTGTGGTTCGAATTTAAATTTATTTATATAAGAGTACAGTTCTGTATGTAAGTGTGTTAAGGCTACACAATACTTAAAAACAAAAAATAAATATCATTTTTTTTCTGTCTTTTTTTTCTTTGGTTTTACAGCATTTTTCCATTTTCCTAGATTGAATTAAAAATATTTTTGAACTCAATTACTTCTTTCAGTGTAAAATGACTACTAATCACTATCGTAGCTAGTTCTGAGTAAGCCCTGTATCAAAATTCCTTCGGGGGCCCTTTTTTAGGTATGAGAACCCTGTTAGTGGGACTGTAGTTACACATGTTGGGGCCGCTGTAGCTTGGGGGCCCCGTATCGTTGATACGGCGGTAGCTACGCCCCTGCTACTAGCTTCAATTTTCTCTTCTGAAATCATTTTTATTTGTTTATGTTTTGAGTTTTCATAACTTAAAGTTTATTTTAAGACAATAATTTACAATACTTTGTTTTTATTAATTTTTTTCTCGTTGAGCAAATGCGCAATGGTCAAAACGTTCTCGAGTTGTTACGAGAAAAAAAATATTTGGAAGAGATCAACAACTACTGAAAATGATATATCTTAAAACGACTTTTCACGTGATACCACAGTTAAATTACAGAATACAAGCAGTCTTGGTAAAAATATTGCAGATAAAACAGAATGTTTCCATGAAGTAAACAAACTTCCTTAAACATAGTAAGAACTACAGTATTGTAGTTTAAAGTCGCGCAACAAAAATTCAAACTTGCTAAACTGCCCCGATATAAATTGAGAAAAAATTACATGCTATGTGTACAAACCTGGTGTTAGTTAGTAATAATTTAAAATTGATTGTTCATTCTGTGTGTGTGAATTTTGTTGAAGAGATAATTTGTTACTCTGTTGAAAAGAAATAAGTAAACTTATTTTTCAATTCCTACTGTTAGTTCACTCTCTCCTATATATATATATATATATAATCTTGTTCAAATTTTTAATCACTAATAAAATACTTTCTATTCATCCATT
>BMAV01000125.1:21330-39943 GCA_019973955.1 Trichonephila inaurata madagascariensis | reverse complement strand
AAAAATTTAATTTTAATTTCCATGAATGAAAAAGGGTTGCAATAATTATTTTAATCATTTCCATATTATCTGGTTGATTCTGTTCTAAACTCTAGCAAATACCAACTCTTTGCTATAATTAGGGACACTTCATGTCAAAATCTCATTTGGGTTCGCATTTGGCGGAGTAGAAATTTATAGAGATAGAGAGAACATTGTGGGATCGTAATCGTCACTTCAGATTTCGAGATTCCATCGCCAACAACCAATCACGTCAGTCTAGTTCAATGTTAAGTAAATGAACTAAATTTAATTAAATCTATCTTATGATGCCCAGACTGGGGCCATAATTGGGTTCCTGTCAACACTTATCACCTCATTCATGGCGATGCATGTTTTTTCAATGTTGGTTAATTTTCTGTGTCTCGTTTAAATTGAGGAATTTCCTAGTTGAAATTTTATTTTTTTAAATATTTTAATACATGTTTCATTATTATACCTATAATTCAATATTATTTTAATTCTCAATCTTATACAAAACAAGTAATATAAAAAAAATTTAAGTCAATTCTCTCTCTCCTACTTAGGTCAAAAAATAAAAATTTATTTTAGTTACTTTTTATTAGGTAGTGACTATTAATTTAAATATGTATATACATCTGACAGAATCATACTATTAAGTGGAAAAATAGAAAGCAATTTTTATTGCAATTTTCCATTTTCCTTTCTCTATATGTTGGACTATTATTTTGTTTGTTACTATTAATTTATTAATTAAATTTAGTTATTCCAATCAAATAGTATAGTAAAAAGAAATCACATGCTCAGAAATGAGGCCATCCCAGGTGGGATTCGAAACCACGACCTTTGCATTAGAAGTCCAACGCGTTATCCATTGCGCTACAGGGACACTACGAGCGATTTTCCTTTTTATATATGACGTTGGATTATTATTTTCGTTTGTTACTATTTATTCGTTTATTAAATAGAATAAAATAAACACTTGAAAAAAAAGTGTATTAACATCAAATGATATCCACTACAAAATTTAAAAAATGTATTTGAATTTGAGTGGATGAATAAAAAATATTTTATTAACGATTGAAAATTTGAATAAGATATATATATATATATATTTTAGGACTGGGTCTTAAAACTTTATCACTTTTATTTTACTATACTATATATATATATGTCTGGTTTGAAAAAGTTGAGCTTCAAAATTAAGTAAGTAATAAATAAAAAAAATATATATATATATAGAGAGAGAGAGAGCGAATTTACCATCGCGTAAGGATTTGTGGGTAAATAAGCCTATTTAAAGGTAAAGCGAGCGCTTACGAAGGAGAACGCATACTCGAAAAGACTTAGCTGGTGACTCCTCGCGGAATTACTGTCTATTGTTCTATTCTGTTGCGTACCAAAGGGCCGCCATGTTGGATTTTATGTGATTGAAGCAAAATAAAGACGTTATTATAGGGATGATGCCCTCCTCATTTTACCAGCAGGCCTGGGGCCTGACATATATGGGTGTGTTTGTGTGTGATAATTTCCAGTAATTTAATCTTTAATAGATTTTGATTTATCTATGGTCCAGAGTCCTTTAGGACAACCGTTTAATTATTTTAACTAGCTACCCGCCTAACGGGGACTTTTGGAACTACATCCCTCCACCCACCCAAATCATGTGATTTCCCGCTGCGTATAAATATCGAGATCTTTGGAAATCCCACCTCTTCTATCTTTGTGCTTTCAGCATGTAGTCGACTGCAGCGTGCAGAATCTTAGTTTCCTTTATTGTGTCGTTTTGTGTTTAATATGTGTCATCTAGTCTGCTTCTTTTTATGTTGGAACGCAATACGTTAAATGTGCAATAAACTGGATTACTAACCTCAACAGGCTGCCTCGTCAATCTCATCAATATAGAACATCAACTTTAAGGTAATCATCACCACCGGCTACGCCCTGTCATTTCTTTACAGTTAATGACATCCACTCTCCACGTCATACAGTTATAATTACTACTCGCCAGCCATATTATAAGAATATTTCATATTTTTATAGGGAGAGTGTGAACTAATAGTAGGAATTGTGTGAAAATTGAAATCGTTATCGAATTTATTTAACGATTGTTTTTTATCCTTTCGCGACGAAAAAACTACGAAATAACGTCTTCTAAACAAGATGTGTAAAAATAAACTTAATAATAACTGTTTGCCTCACAATTCTAGTTTTATATTTTGGAGAAGTTCGTCTTCTCCGCCATGACCTCAGAAATTTTGTCATAACCCTAAGGTCGCGGGGATAGTTTTGGACACCAAATCAACAGACATTGTTATAAAAATAATCACTTTTCTTTCCATTTAATTAATTTACGATCAATCAAGATTATAAATCGAGGAAAAGCAATCAATTTAGATAATTATCTTAAATTCTTAAGACAAATAATTCAACACTTATGTGAGTGTGACCCGATGGGATTGGATCCGATAGGACCAATGGAGATTGCGATTTATGATTATGTATCTGTTTTAAATACAGCCCATTTTGTTTTTCATAGTGGATGAATTCTGTATTTCTTTTAAGTAACAAAACATTCTAAATCAGCGATACTCAACTTGCGGGCCGTATGCGGCCCTCTGAGCATTTTTAAGTGGACCGGTCATATGGTCCATTACTCTGAGAAATTTACTTATTTAAGAAAATTGAATTAAAACTTTGATGGAAAATGTTTTGTCAAGAAATCAAATATATCGATTTTGCTTTTTTCAGTCAGTGTCGTACGGGTACGAATTGATATTCTTTCCTATTTGGAACGGTTACGGTTAGTGATAACAGATAACAGTGGAGCGAGTGATCTTGCAAACGAAAAATATTCGAAAAAAATAAGTCGTTTCAAGATGGTTGGGAGGTTGACTATTTTGTAGTGTAATGATCTTACCCCTGGAGTCGCTTCCTCATCATCTTATCAACGTAGGCTGTAGGAGGGAACGATGAATGACCAAGACTATCCATGATAAATCTAATTTATTATTATCAAAGATAATATTCCAGAACAACCAATCTATAAAGGGAACCCTTGGAGTGATATAAAGAGAGCAACAACCTTATGTGAATAAGCGCATGAAATCCGAATAGAATAATTTTAATCAATCCTATCTTAATAAATCTAAATTCACTAATTTATTCTACTAGTTAAAATCCGTTCTTTAGTCACGCTGCGTAATTGTAATCCTTAACGTAGTAGCACTGCTTTCAGCGGCTTCACTGCTCCTTCTGTCTACGATTATTAAACTCTAACTTTATACACACTAACTAATTTGCATCTCATCCTTTCTTCTTGAGAGGGATGACTGTGAAATAAACGCGATTGCTGGCCCAAGAATTTCCCAAGAGGATTAGTAGTTGAAAGTCGCGTAAAGCCCCGTCACTCCATTAAAAAACAAACATGGCTCAGTAATTGTTTGATTTGTCACGAAAGTGTTGTTTTTAAAAAATACCAATAAACAGGAATCATTCAATGACACTATTCCTTGAAGATCTCTTTTAAAAGATGATAAATAGGCTTTCTTGTGAATAATCTTTGCAACAGCAACAAAGTGTGTTGTTAATCGTAATATCATAGCGGTAACAAAGACATCCTATGAAGTTTGTAATATTATTGGTAATCATATAAAACCGTTGACTGCTGCAGAAATTGTGAAGGAGTGTTTCTTAAATGCTTCTAATTTAGTGTTGGTGACAAAATATAAAAAATAATAATTAAAAAAAGCAAAATAGGAGTTATAATATTTTAATCAATTTTCCACATTTTAAATTTCCAATCAACTTGGTCTTAAAGCATCCCCCCCTCCCTCCTCATTTATCCTCATGTTGCGGCCCACGTAAAATAACTAACATATGCATGCGGCTTGCGTGAAATGGCCGACATATGTATGCGGCCCAGCAAAAAAAAAGTTTGAGTACCCCTGTTCTAAATTATTTATTTATATTTAAAAATCTATAATTTATATATTCTATTCTGTAATCTATCAACAAATTATTTTATCACCTGTATCAACAATGCCACCAAGCTAAGTCGACATTTCAAATCGCCTTTCCAGCATCCTAATCACTGAAACCGTCGTTAAAACTAATAACACCCCATCAATTAACCAAAATGTGTAAACGCAATTACGGGAAGACAAATGCCACAATGTCAACGTGAACGTTAACTAATCCTCACATCTGGTTGGCAAACGAACGCACAATTTAGTGCGCGGGCAATTAGCACGCGTGGCAATGGTAGCAAATGAGAAGTAATTATATCGTGTTTAAATCCTTGTTGAATGCTGGAGCGCCAACCTGGAAGATCATCTATTGTAATTTATGCCAAGTTGCAAAATGTGGAGAGCAGTTTAACCCACCGGCTTCCTTCAACAAAGGTGGCGTGTCTGTCGTCCCTTTGCTTGTATGATTGCCATTGGGGTAATTTAAATGGATTTGGGATATCACTGAGTGAATATAAATTATTAGTGAGGATGGTGATGCATATAATACTCTCTCGTTTTGGAGTATGGATGTGGTGTTGCAATTCTGAGTGATGTGTGTCGAAAACGTTAAAGAATCTTTGGCTATGTATTCATGAAGAGTGATTGTATCACTTTACATTGAATTTCTTGTTGATTTATCGCGCTTTTAACAAAGTGCTCTATGAAGTACGATTTTTAATTTTGATCTGATGTATTATTTTTAAAACCCATCTTATTTTCTTAAATTAATTATCAAATTATTAAGGGTTCACAGTTCGATTCAGATGATATAAATTCGTCAAAAAATCGAATTTTTTAGTGTAATTGCACATATTTTCCCTACTATTTCACAAAATTTGAAAGCTCTGAGTTAAAAAAAAAGAAGAAAAATTCGGATCTATGATAATTTTTATGTACATTTTCATTCACATCTCAGTAGCAAATAAAAACTTTAAATTGATTTATCACAAAAAGAAAAAGTAACTAGTTTTTCTTCACTACAAATGTTAAGGCTTTTTTTTTCTTACTGTGCGAAATACTTTGATATTTTTCTAACTATTGCTATAAATATATCCTTCCTTATTGGCTCGACAGCCTAGGATAGACCTCGGCTTTCTCTAGAAACCCTTTCCAGCCTCCTTCCTTCTAATGTTCTCCAATTTTTAGTTCTCAAAACTAAGTTCTTTTTCTAAGCCATCAATCCATCTTAGAGTTGGTCTGCCTTTTCAAAAGTCTTCAATGCTAATTGGTTGAGCATTGAAGACTTTTTTAATGGTGCGGTCTTCGTTCATTCTGATAACGTGGCCTGCCCATTTAATTATCTGTACTTTGATGAATTTAACGATGTCATTTGTTATAGATGCTTGTAACAATACTTGGTATGCGTTTTTGAATAAAAAACAATAATTTCTTAAGAAAATAGTTGAATTTAGAATTGTACATTTTTCAAGGAATTTTGAATAAGCGCATTCATATTACTAATATCAATCCTGTTATCTCAAAACCCATTTCCAGTTTTGCTGTACATTGTTCGATGTAAGTGTAATCAAATGTCATGTGTGAACGTCAATTATTGTAAAAGTAATATCATTTTAAAATCCCTTTTTGAATTTTTAAATTTTTTTGAAAACTGAATGATTAGCCTTTTGTGGTAATTTGAGCATAGAATTTTATATGTGTCTGTTTTACATAATACATTGGGAGAAACCAAAAAACATTTGTGGTAACTATTAAATCAAAGAATCTTTTATGAAATTCATACCACACACACATATCCTCACAAAATAATTTATATATATATATATATATATTCTAATAATATTCTACCATAATATTCTAATAATACGACAACGACAAGTTAATGTGTCTTTTTTATTGTTTTGAAATTAATTTGCTCATTATATATACATTAAAACATTCTGTAGGGAATTTATTTCATATTTTCTAAAATAGTTTGCTATAGTGCTTAATTAATAAGGTTTATTTTTAAGCATGTTCAAATAGAATTTATTTTAAAACATAAATATGCATATTGTCGAATACAATATATAAATCAATAAATATATATAAAAAATATGTTAGACTACTAAAATTCAACGACGGACCGTAACTAAAGTTTTTATTTTCCAAACTATATTGGAACTAGAAGCATTCAAGTTCAACCATATGCGCTCGCAACATTCATCTAAAAAGTATAAAACTAAACTATTTTCTAACAAAGGTTTGGCTCAATGCCAAGAGAGGAGAGCGCCATCTAGCGACATTGCATAGGACTTAAATATAATTTGCAGACGTAACAATATATTACATGTTATTCCTTGAAATACAGTAATTTGTGTACTTCTATAATTTTATTAATAACTTTGTAGCGTATTTTTATATTTTTGTGGAGATTTATTTTATATTACCTTACAAATCGTTTGGTAAATAACAATTTTAATTAATATATTCTGTGGTTGTTTTACATTCCATCTTGTTTAAATTACATAAACTGAAAAAAATATTTATTTCAAATGTAATATCAATGTATTTCCAGTTCATTTTTATTTCCAAATCGAGAAACTATTGCTTCCTCAAACGTTTCTTCGACCTTCCTTTAAACTCCTTTTCATTCTTCAAAGAATTCTCTTTATCTTTCTGAAAAATAAAATTCCGTACCATTAAAAGGGGGGAGCCCCAAATATTCAACCTCCACCATTTTAACTAAGCGCACCGCACTCGTACCTTTAACTCTTCCAAAACACGTTCGAATTTTTCTTCCAGATTGCTATCCCAAACCATCCTCTCTCTGCACTTAATCAATCTTCAAGAGAGGGAAGGACCGAAAAATTCTCTAGTGCTCCCGAATCCCACATACAGATAAATCCCAAAATTCTTCAATGCTCTTTCCCTCTTTTAAATGCACGATCGAATGGGAAACCGGAGACTGATTTACGATTTTACATGAACCCTTTCGGATGGCTATATCTGAAAATGTCTCTCGTTTTTATGTTTTGAATAGAGGGAGGGAAAATATTTTGCCCGTGTGGAGCCATCCCGGTTCTTATGTTGGACGACAGACATGAATTTTCGTTCAGAATTATGTTCTGAATTAGAAAATGGATGATGGGAAAATATATATTCTTCTTTTATTGTTGAATGTGCGGGGATTCATTGCAGCAATGAATCAAGAACAAAAAGATTTTGATGTTCATTAATGGTACATATATATGTAATAATTCCCTCTAGTATCCTTTTTGTTAACTCTTTGTACTAATATTTAAACAAACTTTTAATTCTTTGTTTTAAAAAATAACTCTGTAATCTTAATCGTAATCGGCTAGTCCGAAATCCCTGTCCCACCCATTCTATCCAATCAGAACTACTTTTACGTAATAACCACTGTCGGTATAAAAGCAAAAATCTTGTGTAATCGCTCTCTTTTGTCTACTTGCCTTCATCATGTAATTCCCCCTCAGGGGGCTCACCTTCTTTAGGTGGGTACGGGTGTCACAATCTCGAGGTACCCTAGTGATATTTTCCTTTTCCCAAGCGGTTTACTATCTTTGGTAAACACGGATGTCACGATTCCGGGGTACCCCAGTGATCCTTCTCTATTTTCGACCCTCCATCTTGTCATCCAATTTCTCCTTTTCTTCTTTTCCCGTCCAGACCACAGACCTATGAATGTTTGGCGCAGTATAGCCAAAACTGGCTCTTGCGCCATAAAACAAACTCATCATCATCATGTAATTCAGCCGGCTGCCGCGTTATGTGTTTGTCTTTGTCTGTGTCTTGCCGTCTATCTTTATATTTATGTGTTTCAAGATGCAATAAACTGGATTAATATCCCTGACTGCCTCATCTATAGTACTGAATACGTAACATCAACCAACATAGAAAATGTATCTAATATACGGTCATTCACTTGCCATCAGCCACGCCCTATCCTTTGGTTCGCTACAATAATAACATCCATACGCCACGTCTTACAAATATTTTTACCACTTAACAGAATCATTTCATATATATATATATATATATATATATATATGTGTGTGTGTGTGTGTGTAATAATTCCCTCTAACATACTTTTAATTAACTCTTTTTAATGATCTATAAATAATCTTTAATTCTTAGGTTTAAAAATAAACATTGTAATCTTAATCGTAATCGGCTAAACCGAAATCCCTATCCCGCGCATTCTAGCCAATCAGAACTACTATTACGTAATAGTCACGCGTTTGTGCACTGCTGGTATATAAACACAAAAATCTGATGTAATCGTTCTCTTTTCTCTGCTTTCCGCCATCATGTAAGGATGTGAATATTTGCAGCTTACTTTGTCTTTTGTCTTTGTGTCCTCCATAATGCCGCTGTCTATTCCATGTGAAAATGTAACGTAGTTGTGCTTTAATCTGCTGATGTGTGCTCATAATAAAGGAGGTAAAGCTATTCTGAAGACGTCATTACTAAATCAAATATTACAGCTACATACACCGGCCAACACTACTTCAATATATGACATATATACCATTAATGAACATCAAAATCTTATAAATCAATTAAATTGCTGTCCTAATTTAGCGACAGCTTTAGAAATCATAATAGGTCTCCAGTTTAGTCGAAAGACTTTTTTGTACCTACATCTGTTGTCTTGTGAACTCCAATTTCTTCCTTCTTTAGCATTGTAGGTTCTAGAACTTTTTCACTTTTATTTTATTATACTATATATATATATATATATATATATATATAAAGATACAGGTAAGTGTCAAGGGCCCTGATGCACACACGCGTCTTACGGAGGGGGGAGGGAAGTGTAATAATTCCCTCTAGTATCCTTTTCATTAACTCTTTGTACTAATATTTAAAATAACTTTAATTCTTTGGTTTAAAAGTAACATTGTAATCTTAATCGTAATCGGCTAGTCCGAAATCCCTGTCTCGCCCATTCTATCCAATCAGAACTACTATTACGTAATAACCACTGCTGCTATAAAAGCAAAAATCTTGTGCAATCGCCCTCTTTGTCTGCTTGCCGTCAGCATGTAAACGTCCACGTAAGAATGTAAATAACTGCAGCTCTCTTTGTCTTTTTGTTGTGTCCGTCAAGATGTCGCCTCTGTTATATATGTCTGTTTTCGTGTTTTTAACAAATAGATGTGAAATATAAAAGTGATTGATCAGTTATGCTATGTGTGCTTTAAAATAAAAAGATGAAAAGTTATTCTGAAGATGTTTTCTCTAAACCAGATATGACAACAAACCAACACATCGGCCAATGCTACTACAATACTTAACATATATATATATATATATATATATATATATATATATATATATTATTTCCAATGGTGGATCACAAGACAACTGCAAACAAAACAATTAACAGATAAGATTGACAAATAACAAGAAACAAAAGAAACATAAGTCCACAGTATAGTCTATAAATCACACATTTTGTGTCTGGCCTCCCAATATTTACTCCACATGGATCCAGAGTTGAGTCCACGGCAGCGTGCCAAATGAATAACGTCCATTTCTTCGTTGGAGTCGTAGAGTTTACACAGGAGGCTCTGGGCAATGCATATCATGTTTAAATGCTTGGATATGCCGGTGGCAATTGGAAAACCGGCACAGCTCTATCTCGCGGTCATTTTAAAATAAGTTCTCTAAACCACACTTTTTGTTTAGTCTTTTGGTTGAATTTTGATCAGAAGTGTTCTCTGTAATACTTTTATGGTTCTTTTGGCATTATAAGAAGGAAATCTATTGCTAGAGGTTTGAATGATTTTTGTTCCCTTTGCTAAGCAATCGGCATTTTCATTCCCCGCAATGCCACAATACTATGGAATCCATTGCATGGCAATGTCTATATGGCCGTGAAGTATATTGCCAATTAACTGTTGACATTCATTATGGTATATATAAAAAAAGTTTCATTATAGGTATATATAAATGTTTCACATTAGAAAAAAGAACTCTTCTCTAATGGTATGTAAAAGTTTCATTAGGGAAGAGTTCTTTTTTTTTAAATAAATGTTTCATTAGAAAAAAAGAACTCTTCTCTAATGGTATGTAAAAGTTTCATTAGGGAAGAGTTCTTTTTTTTTAAATTTCTTATATCAATTGCATCATTTAAAATTTGAATATCCTGCAAGTTACAATTACAAAAACTAATATGAAAAAATCTATATTTATATTGTTTTTCATGTAAATTCAGTGCATTTTTTAAAAAATTATTTTTAAATATTTTATAATTGGGTGTATTGAATGTCAGATTTTTAAGTGAATATTTTAAACTGCATATCGTTTTTCAAAAACTGTTTGTTTAATCCAAACGAGCTCCAATATACCGTTCTCAACGAGATTTTAATTTATAGATACATGTCTTAAAGAAATTCTGATCTGAAGAATCAATAAGCTCTGATAAGGAATTTTTCATATTCTTTTTTGTTTCATTCTGATTAGCCTGTAAAATTTGTTCTAAATGTTTAAAAAAAATGAAAGTCGGTTGGTAAAATATCCTATGAATAAGCCAGGTGCTGAAAAATTTCATATTTTAATTCATTTAATTTCGGAATTGTTTTGTACGACGTATGTGCGGCCAAGTGTGGTGTCATGGAGAAGTATTGGGCCATGCCAATGAACAAGTGATGGATGTAGAGTTTTTGAATTTTTCATGCTTTTCGTCAATGTACTGACAGTGTAATAGATGTAATTGGATTCGTTTCCACCAATCCTCTTGGACCATCATTTTTCACTTATATTTTTTGGTTTTATACACGGTTTATTCTGTACAGAATAATCACCAGACCGAAATATTTCAAACTAATTGTAGTGTCTGACTACTGTTGGCGGTAGATTATGGAATGTTGGCGCTAATCTGCGCGTATCCGGAGAGGGGTTGCTGTTTTTTTTAAGGAGAAGGGGACTGACCCCCGAGCTGGGCGGGTAGGGGGGGGAGACGGTCCCTTGTTTTGGAAGCGCCAAGCGTTGGACTCTGAATTGAGTGTGAAGGAAAGCGAGTTAATTTGATTGTGACCGAAGCAAAGCGCGTGTTCAGTTGTACCGAGAGTAGAGTTTCTAGGGAAAGGTTTTAACACGACGGACTGTGTTTTTGAGTGTAGTGAGAAGCGAGATACTTGTTTTTAATTTGAGAAGTGTAGTTTAGAATGTAATTGCGAGTTATTACACTAATGCTGACTTTTCGATCGTTAACAGTATTCTCCCGAAATGACAAGTTTATATTTCCTTTTTTACAACATTTTTGCCATGTTTATGCTTATATAAAAAATTACGCATTAATTTCGTATTCAATATAACACTTAATTGTAAGAAATTTCTACCTATATTTTAATTCTTAGAGCTTAAATCAAAAGTGAAATATAAATTACTTTTCATCCGTTAAAATTTTTAGAACTATAACAATTTTCCATTATCAATTTATATAAAAATGTCTGAATCATCTTATTAAATTAATCTGCAAATTTTCAGAAATATTCCGGCTTTCATGATTTAAAGCAAGTGCTGAAATAATAATTGATGGCGCCTTGTTTTAAAAAATCACGTTTGTTTTGTCTTTTTTCGAAGAAAGAAATTGTTAAATATATATGTTAAAACGCCTGAATACATTTCTACTTTTAAGCCAAGTGTGAAATACAACAGTTTGAACTAATTTTTCATTTAAAACTTTTTTGTATTATTTCTTCTCAAAGGAGAAAAATTTTTACTGTTAAAAATACTGTTTAAGTATTTTAAACAACATATTATAAACCAAATAATTCTACACCGAAACCACTTTCTCATATCTTCTCCAAAAAATATTAATTCTTTAAAATCCTGTAAAATAATATAACTTTCTCTTTGTAAAACATATTGCTATATTATTAACTTATTCTACGTCATGCTTATATAACTGTTCTACCTTTTCTGTAAGGAAAAGAATTCTTAACCATTCAAAATCTTCCTAAGACGTTTTAACTGCCACCCCTTTAAACTAAATATAACATCTTTAACTAATGCTGCACTCATCTTTTCAAATTTGTCTGCTTTTTTCCTCAAAGGCAGAGCATGCTTGGCCATTAGAAAACTAAAATAGTCTCACTTACATCGTTAAACCAAACATTGTAACATTAACTATTTCTTCCCCGTGCTTTTAAAGATAATTTCAACCTATGGTAATTAAAAATTTAAAAGATAAATTTCTGTGTCTGCCTCAATGGCGTAATGAACGCCTCTGCATCGCGTGGAGACCAGGATTCGAAGAGGTCCAAAGCCTGTTCTTTTAAGCCCAAGTACGTACCACTTTTTGGATCCGGCTTGAGGCCCAAAACCGGACTTTGCAGGGGATGGGGGTTCCTAATACTACAAAACATGCTAGCCTAAACGTTTTTTCAAAAAGTCCTTTTGTGTTCGAATTTTTTCTCCATATTTTCGATTTTCTTTCTTGACTTCAGATGACTGTGGTAACCTAGTGGATAGGATCACTCGTGGCCGGCATATCACTGGTTCGAGTCCTGGTGCCATTGAAGACTCATCGTGTAGAGGGTCAGATGCACGTTTAATATGTTTAGGCTTAAAGTCCTCCCGTTGGCTTGATCCAGAAGTTCGGAGAGAGTGATGCCAATTTAGGTGTGATCCTTATCACTTGACCGTGGTTCAAAATTTCGGGGTCCATCGCCAATAGGTTTCGTGTTACTTTATAGTGCGACTTTAATATAACTCTCACTCAGTGGCGCACGCTGGGGGTCCGGTTTAAGGCCCCCAAAGGCCTTAATTTTTTTCCGATTGATTATAATTCTAAGTATATAGTACGTAAAATTTAACTAAGTATTTGTTATTAATGATTAATTTTATTAATTAATGCTAATCATTTATTCAATAATTAGTTTCTTACTGAAAATTTACCCAAAAATCGACAAAATCAAAAGGAGCATGATACAATATTGGGGAACTTTCGGCCCGCCGCCGCGGCCCCCCCCTTGAAAACTTCCTGTGTGCGCTACTGCTCTCACTCATATACTGAAAAGAAAAAAAAGCATTCCTAGCTATCAATCTCTTAACTGGCGATTAAAAGTTACACGATTCGCTCCCCAATGCCACTGTATTTCAAATAGGCGCACGTATGAGGTGTATTGGAGGGAAAGGAAATGCTAAAAAAAACAAAGTTTTGTCTGATATAAGTAAAACCTTCCCTAACACTGTCAAGGTAATTTTATTGCATTCCAAAACTTTCGGAATAGTTTTAATGATAGTAGCGCAAAGAAAATAATCGTATTTCGGCAGAATATATATACGTCCGGAGCACTCAATGCACCGGTTGATTGAGACGTATATATAAGCCGACGGCAGTTAAGGGGTTAAGAAACTTAAAGGATAAATTCCTGATTCTTTCTCTCTTAAGCTTAAGGTATCCGACTACGTTCGGAACCGTGATTTTGAAAAAGCGCATAAATGGATAATTTTCATGATATTTAGTGTCACCTAGATTAGAATACTTGTATAAAAGTGTTTTAAGGACATTTTGACAAAAAAAATTATTTAAATACAATATTTCGGCAAAAAATTAATTTAGAATAATCTTTTTTCAAAATGTTCTCCTTTTGTGAAAAATGCTTCTTTTATAGTAATATTTTGCCTGTATATAGCTTAAACCTCTCTACAGAGGCTCAACTAGAATTTTTGAAATATATAACTTAGAAGTGGGTTTATTCATATTTTGCGACAACAGAGGGGAGCAATTTTAAGAAAAAAACGCCAATAATTATTTCAATAAGTGGTAACTCTGAAAATAATGTGAATTTTTCAAAAATCCTAGTTGAACCTCTGTTGAGAGGTCTGAGCTATAGACAGGCAAAATATTATTATAATAGAAGCATTTTTCACAAAAGGAGAATATTTTGAAAATGGGTTATTAAGTTAATTTTTTGCCAAAATATTGTATTTAAATAAATTTTTTTGTCAAAATGTCCTTAATCCGCGATCCCTCGCGTGGGGTGTACAGAATACCCCAGCAAAAAGAAAAGCCTCCTAGAATTCTAAAAAGAATGCGCAGAACCACGATTTTTTCTGTAGCTGCACATTTTAGGTCATTGAACCTTCAGTCCTGTTGCAATCAATCTCTGTAGGACAATTGGAATGTAACGACCTTCAAAAGTTTATCTGGGGTTCTGAGAACACCCCGCGAGTGATTAAGTTATATTTTCGTACTCGAAGCATCTAAAATAGAGTACGTTTTACTCTTTCCATTTACATTTTTTTTCAAATATATTAATATGCATGCATATTTTATTTAAAACTTTAATAAGTGTAGCAGAAAAACAATATAATTCCATAAAAAAATTGTAAAATATAATTTTTTTGTAAATTTTTCAAAACATTTTCCAGAAATTATTACAAAAACTCCACGATAAAGGGAGAAACAGTGACTTCGTCGTCTATTAGATATTGTATTAACAGATTGTCAAGATAAACTAAGTGAATTCGATGACTGTGTGTGTGCAATTTCAGAACCAAACTTGGAGAGATGAAACTTGAAATTGTAAATATTTATAATATAGGTGGTGTTGATATCATTGATGAAATGTGCAGTTTGTATGAGGTATCGCGAACATGTAACCGTTTGCCATTGCGAATATTTTATTATCTCATTAATATTGCAGGAATTAATGCTTCCATTGTCTATCATTCGGTTCTTCCTGAAAAAAAGTGAGATGTTCAAGATTATTATAGGAGATAAGAATAGATCTTGGGCAGCCACAGTGGGATATGAGATCGGAACGCCCAAACCTTAACAAAAACACTCAAAAGAAGCTTTACTGACACAGAAGATATTAAAAAGAGCATTAATCCATCAAAAAAAGAGCGTTGCACTGTTTGTCGACGGATAAAAGATGTAAAAATTACCTGTTTTTGTCCTCAATGTAAGAAAAATATGTGCTTAAAGCATATAAATACAGTCTGCTCTAAATGTTTGGAAAGTGATTAAAATATTATTTTTCTACTTTTTACTATCCTTATCATTAATTATAAAGTATATTTATTACTGGTATATACGTTTTACTTGTGGTTTATGAAAAAATATAAAATTGTGTACTTTAAACTGAAAGTTTTGTAGGTTTAGTTTGAATTAATGTTAGTCTCATTTGTGAATGCAATAAATTTAATATTTTTATTTGTATAATACAAAAAACATCTTGCACTTCATAAATATATATCATAATTGACTTTAAAACTTTTTCATATTTAAATACACGTGTTAAAAGTTTGGGGTGTTCTCTACACCCCGCGAGTAACGATGGTAGCAAAAACAGATGCGAGTGACCGCGGGTTAAAACAATTTTATACATGTATTCTAATCTAAGTGACACTAAATATCATGATAATTATCCATTTATGCGCTTTTGCAAAATCACAGTTCCGAACGTAGTCGGATACCTTAATGCAACAATAGACGCTACCCTAGATGTTTATCAAAAAAAAAAATCCTCTGGTGGTCGAATTTTTCCTCCATACTTTCCATTATCTTTCATGACATATCCATCTTCCAGAGCAGAAAATATCTAAACGTTCCCTGATGTTTCCATCTTTCCAAGTCCCACAGATAAATAAATCTTCTCATTCTTCAAGACTGTCCCCTTTCAGAGGCACGATCGAACTCAAAATCGAACTGTTTTAAGGTCTGCCTCAACCCTCCGAGACAACTGTCTGTGTCTTCCAAAACAAGTGGTTTTGTATTTCGGGACTTTAAAAAGAATATTCCGACCTTATAGAGAATGTATTCCAGGTTTTGGGAATAATTTTTTTCCCAAAAAAGTATGCCTGGAATTAGAAGATGGACAAGGCTAAGGGGTTGTTCTTTTTTGTGTGGAATGGAATGGCTGAGATTGAGTAGGCATTCCATGGAGATGACAACTATGTGGGCTATGGAATGAAAGGAAAAGAATGGTGTGCTCTATGGAAGTGTGTTCAATCTTTTCACCCCATATTAAGCATAGTTGTAGCTGATTGTTCACAATTTTATTCAAAATCATGAATTTGATGTAGTTCGAAATATATACTAATATGCAAAATAAAATAAATTTCAAATTCTGTTACTTATTTTTCGTGTGATATTTGCTAGTTTTAGTTGAAAAAATACAATTATGTTTTTCTGTTTTGTTTTTAATGACGTCAGAATGCAAAGATTGAGATATATATATATTTAAGGTAACTGACTACGTACAGAGCCGTGATTTTGTAAAAGTGTATAAATGAATATTTTTTTTATATTTAGTGTCAGTGGTATTAGAATATACATATAAAATCGTTTTAAGTATATTACAATATACTTTGTGTAATAATTATTACACAAAAAAAATTATTTAAATACAATTTTTTGGCTAAAAGATGAAGAGAAAACGACATATTAGATGTGACACAAAAAAGAAACGAGACTAGGTGTGTAGCTTGAAACAAGAGTGGAGTGGGCAATAACTGTTTTGATGACGTCATCACACACCTCTCCTCTATCCATGGGGCCAGTTTTGCCTTGACCAATTACGCCAGTTGGGAGCACGTGTCATTGAGTGAATACGTGCAACTGCATCCTGCCTGAAAAATGTCGAATCAACATCAAGTTTCTGTGAAACTTAAGAAGTCAGCCAAGAAAACATTTCAAATACTAACCGAGGCTTATGGAGATGAAACTTGGTCTCGTGCACATGTGTTTGAGTGGTATAAGCGATTTTCAGGGGGAAGTGTCAGTGTGGAAGATGAGAGATGAACGTGCTGGGCGCTCAAGGTAAGCGATTACAGACCAAAATTCGCGATATGAGTGTGTTCCCACTCACATCAGTGGTCAGATTATTAATCAACACAACTACATTGAAATGCTAAAGAGACTCCGTGAAAAAATTAGGAAAAAAGGGCAAAATTGGGGAGTGATGAATGGCTGTTGCACCAAGACAATGTATTCACTCCCATTGCCCTATCTTTCAAGCAGTTTCTGACCAGCAAAAACGTTATTGTGATGGGGCATCCTCCTTATTCACCTGATTTGGCCTCATGCTATTTTTTATTCTACCATTAAATCTTGTTTAAAGGGAACCTATTTTAACTCAGTTGAAGAGGTTCAGGCAAAAACGGAAAATCTGCTGAAGGGCCTTCCAAAAACCTCGTTCCAAAACTGTTATCAGTTATAACAGTCAGGGCCGGCTCTAGCAGTTTCACCGCCCCTCTTTCCACAATGCCGCCCTTCGCTCTCTCTCTCTCTCTCTCTCTATATATATATATATAATAATTCCCTCTAACATACTTTTAATTAACTCTTTAATGATCGATAAATCTTTAATTCGTAGGTTTAAAAATAAACATTGTAATCTTAATCGTAATCGGCTTAACCGAAATCCCTATCCCACGCATTCTAGCCAATCAGAACTACTATTACGTAATAGTCACGCGCTTGTGCACTGTTGGTATATAAACACAAAAATCTGATGTAATCGCGCTTTTTCTCTGCTCTTGCCACTATCATGTAAGGTTGTAAATACTTCAGCTTTCTTTGTCTTTGTGTTGTGTCCTCCTAAATGCCGCTGTCTATTCAATTTGAAAATGTAACGTAATTGAGCTTTAATCTGCTGATGTGTGCTCATAATAAAGGAGGTAAAGCTATTCTGAAGACGTCGTTTTCATCAAAAATGATATATATATATAATCACATACACCGGCCAACACTACTTCAATATATAACACACACACACACACATATATATATATATATTATTTCAAGTCTTAAAAAATTCAAAATAATTCGAAATTAAGGACGTAATTACTTGTTTTTATTTCAAAGAAATGAAATGAAAAAGAAGGAATCGTCTATTTAAGCAGTCCAATTTCTTCGAAAAATAGTCTGCTAATGGTGGGGATCACAAGTGTTTGTTTTAATTTATAATAACTACACTCAAGACGAAAATAAAACGTCTCCTGTGGTTCTCTATCTACCCAAACCTCTTATTACCCTTGTCCCCTTTGGATAGCTGAAACAGGACATCGTAAGGGGGAAAGGGATGTCAGTTGGGACCTCACTCCGAAATGGGGAGAAAGTTACTATTTAAAGATGCGTAAACATATTGAATTTTATGCTTTAACATATACTCCCGCCTCAAACCCTTCAAGTTTCAACTTAAAGAAAACTGTCATTAAATATACAGAGTACAAAATAAAAAAAATAAGATACATTAAATGAAATACCAAATTCACACCCAATAACATTTCAGAAAACATATCAATTTTTTTTGTAATAAAAAAAAATATGCAATTTTCAAATTTGATCCAAATGCCACCCTTAAAATTTGCCGCCCCAGGCAGGGGTCCGGTTTGTCCGGCCCTAGAGCCGCCCCTGTAACAGTACCGTATGCAGAAGTGTGTGAATGCTGAAAAGAAGCACTTTGAAGGTGATAATTCCACGGAGAACTGATTCTGTACGTACAATGATTTATTGGTCTTCTCGTATTTTTTTTTTTTTTTTTTGCTTCACTCTTCGTATTCCAAAAACATTCGCCTTTTATGAAAAATGTTTATGTGATAATAATATTTTGTCTATATATAGCTCAGACTTCTGCATAGAGCTCGAACTATGATTTTTGAAATATATCATTTAG
>BMAV01000125.1:0-13559 GCA_019973955.1 Trichonephila inaurata madagascariensis | reverse complement strand
TATTTTTTTTTTTTTTGTCAAAATGCCCTTAAAACAATTTTATACATGTTTCTAATCTAAGTGACACTAAATATCATGAAAATTATCCGTTTATGCGCTTTTGCAAAATCACGGTCCCGAACGTAGTCGGATACCTTAAAACAGAAAAGCATTGCGCGTACATTTCAGGTTTCTTCGTAAAAAAGAGGGTGCGTGTTATACGGTGAATATACCTAAAAATGAAAAATTGCAGTTGGAAAGTATAAGTGCGCTCTATACGCCGGATTTTACGGTACATAAAATATCGTTAAGTTTTAATTATTACGAAGAAATAACCGAGATATCTGAGCAAAATTTATATTCCACATAATAATCGAATCTTATTTGTGTAACATTATAAATTGCGGTGTTTAAGGTTAATTTGTTTTATTTCAAGAAGATGTAGATTGAATTAACCAACAGTCGGGCGATGTCTTAAGATTCTTAAGGCCTTGACCTCCTATGATCAACTTAAACCAAAGGTTCCCAAACTTTTTTGTCTCATAGACCCCGTTGCCATGTTTTTCGATTTGGGATAGGCCATTTCTTACCTAATACTTAAAAGTCTTTTTGACAGCTGGTAATAGAGCTATACCAGATCTAGGTAATTTTATTTTGTTTAAGTTCAAGTTAGATTTAAATTTATAACTGTAGTGAAGTATAGTGTTTAAAACCTAAGACACACATGCTAATTGATTAAATTAAAACTTACGTAATACATAAAATAACTGCTGCATAAAGTAACCGAACAACAAGTAAATGCTTTTAATGGGAGGGATGAATCTGGTGCTTCCAAAATTGTTGATATCCGTTTCTAAACCTTACTTTAAGATCTTCTTAGCGCCTATTCCGATCAGTTCCTATTGTAATCTGACATTTGTCTTTTCTTACAAGGGGATCATATTAATTTATTGCCTACTGTGGTATTACCATAGTGAAAATATTCTCAAACTTAGTTCCGAAATTTGAATAAAGGTCATTTAAATGTTCAACGTTGGTTAAAACATCTTTTTTCTGGCAGATAGTGTGTGTGACAAATTAGGAAAATTTGGGATGTCCAATATTATACTCCGTAGCTTAATTCTTGCAAGAAAGGCTGAAATTATGGTCCTTGTAACTGCAAATTAACCTCATTAAATTTAGTCAATAAATCTGTTAAACAGGGAGATCTGGTTTCCATTTGAGTAAATTTTCTTTTAAAATTCAATTCACGATATGGTTTAATGAGAACCACTATCGTAGACCTCCATTTACACCTCTTGGACCCCCAAATTGTTTTTTCGCTGATGAAGACCCCTTGCCGGTCGTCATAGACCCATGGGGTCGATATAGACCACTTTGAGAACCACTGACCTAGACAGTAGATAGAGTACGTTGTCAAATATTCTTTCAAACTGTAACCCGTAACTCATAAATGTGCGTCATTCGCAATCTCACAAATCTAGGCCCAAGTCGAGACTGCTACCTTTTGACTAAATTATGGTGTATGCTTATGGGCCTAAGTCTAGACATGGACGACGGATGTGACGTAATAATAATAGTCTTGCCGCTGTTTCCATTTGACATATTGTTCGAAATTCCCAGTTTTTCGGAGAATTTGTTCGGGAATAACTTTTGACAATTAAAATTATTCAGGTCATGATCTTATCGAGGTAGAATCGAGAATGATATGAAGCCCTAAGCCAGTCCCAGTTGGCCCATGTCTTATACCGTCCCCGCTCGTAGAGTGGTAAAGATACAGGATTGTACTGTGATTAAGTTCTTTCATCTGGAAAGTTACAGTGGCGGGCAAAAATTCACAATTAAGATCTAATTTAATTCTGACATAATTAACAATTTCAAAAATAAAAATATGTCATGTTAAGCAGTTATAAGTTTACATTTGCAATGGGCTCTCTCGTAGAGGTTTCCGTCTCATAACTAGGAGTTTTCTTTGATGTTATTAGAAGTTTAACCGACACCTTCTTACACAGGAATCGTGATATATTAATAACAGTCGTTATACAAGGTGGGATTTATTTTCTAATTTTTAATTATTAGTATTAATTATTAATTTATTTACTATTAATTTTATTATTAATTACTTTATTTTGGTATTTTATTTACTTATTTTTTGTTGTTGTTGTAGAAATAGTTATATTTTATGCTATTTGTTTTTATGATAAATAATGACGATGCAAAATTAAACTCAAAAAGTACTCTACAATAAAATATACAATAAAACTCTTAAGGTATCCGACTACGTTTGGAACCTTGATTTTAAAAAAAGCGCACAAATGGATGATTTCCATGATATTTAGTGTCACTTAGATTAGAATACATGTATAAAATTGTTTTAAGGACATTTTGACAAAAAAAGTTATTTAAATGCAATATTTCGGCTAAAAATTAACTTAGAATAACCTTTTTTTAAAATGTTCTCCTTTCGTCAAAAATGCTTCTATTATAATAATATTTTGCCTGTATATAGCTTAGACCACTGTAGAGGCTCAACTATAATTTTTGAAAAATTCACATTATTTTCAGAGTTACAATCATTTGAAATAATTATCGGCGTTTTTTCCTTAAAATTTCTCTCCTCTGTTGTCGTAAAACACGGATAAACCGACTTCTAAGTTATATATTTCCAAAATTCTAGTTGAGCCTCTGTACAGAAGTCTGAGCTATAGACAGGCAAAATATTATTATAATAGAAACATTTTTCACACAAGGAGAACATTTCGAAAAAGTTTATTCTAAGTTAGTTTTTAACCGAAATATTGTACTTAAATAATTTTTTAATGTAATACTATTCTTAAAACAGTTTTGTATACATTTTCAATTCTAAGTAACACTAAATATCATAAATATTATCCATTTATACGCTTTTGCAAAATCACGGTTCCGAACGTAGTCGGATACCTTATTCTATATTATTGACCTTCGTTCTCTAACTCTACATGCAGTATCGCGGGAATCGAATTGTTTCAAAAATGTCCTACAGTGTGGCACGCTGGATCATATTGGTAGATTGATTTGGCACGCCACAGCTAAAAGTTTGCCGACCCCTGTACTAGAGTAATTTCTTCAATTTTAATTACATTTTTAATTGTGATTTGTTATGATTAAGTCTCAAACATCTACATTGGGTTCAAACCGAGATTTAGGAGGATCTTAGGAGTTATTAATGCGAACTTCAGGGCACATCTACATATTTAAAAACTTAACTTTCCCTCCGCAACATTGCTTGATTATAAGACGACCCCTTTAATGTATTCACGAGGTTTTCGATAAATATTTGCTTTCATTAAGCGAATTGTAGATACGACCCATAGATAATTTACAGTGCTCAAACTGTTTACTCCTATGACACCAAAAGCTTACTGAAGTGCATCGGATAATTTCCATTTCTCCATCTGTGGCAAGATGCTTAAAGCTATCCGTGATTAAAAATCATTTTCCTTTATGTTTCGTATCATCATTACACGTACAAACGAAAACATTATTGCGTGTAAAAAATCAGCAGTGTTTATAGCGCAACGTGATAATTATCCGAGCACCTTCTGACCTTTTAAAAAGCTACGATCGGATCGAATAAAAACAAAAAAGAAATAAATTTTGATAAAAGCACGAAAAACGCATAAGGCACAAGTCAAAAATGAAGCAATTAAGCATAAATTTCTATCATTCTCTGCACCTGCTCGGATCATCAAAAAATTAAATTATGCTGATGGTTACAAGGGAAAATGAGTTTTTTTAATATCTCTGTCTTGTTTTATGTTATTAACAGACTTGTTTTTACCTGGATTAAACTTTATTATGAGGCTACGTAGTAAAGTATTATATGGTATTCATAATTTTCTACTTAATTTGATGTTTCTGTGTTTTTTTTAGCGAAAATGTTTATGTAATCGTATGTTTTTTATGTGTCAGCAGGTGAGTTTTTTTTTTTTTTTTAAATGATGGAAATAAATTCTGTTTCGTAATGGTCCAGCTATTGACGTCAGGAGTCAAGTAATAAATATATGGAAGTTAATGAAAATTAAGATAATAAAGCAAATTGTGTATCTAAAAAATGAATGTCTGGTTAGATTAAATAAATGCTTTTTTGATAAATAAAGATTTTTTTTATAAGAAGATGCTTCTAAGTTTTTTTTGGTACTTTTCCGTTTCGCCAGCGCAGGTGATAATGTCGCCAAAAAATGATACAACCGACGTCAAACGGAATATTCCCTTTGATGAACTTTTTTACCACCACATTTTCTAAATAAGCCGCATTTTTTTTTTTTTTTTTTTTTCTTATTAGTTACAACTCTTTCCTGATACATCTAAAATGGATGAAGAACGAATGAGAATTAAAATTGTCATGTTTTATGTGTGTATTTTGCGTGTGTTCGCCTATAAAACCTACTTGGCGAGATTTGCGCCAGCAAAACAAAAAAATACGGTTTTTTTTAATTTTTTTTTATTGAATGAAAGAATATTTTAGCTTTTTATTAATATTGATAACAAAAATATACAAGTTATCATTTTCACGGATATATCACAACAAACCATTTCAAAGAAATTAGCATAATTCTTTTCGGTATTTTTATAAGAAAAGATCTATTATTATTTTTCTCACTAAAAGAGTTAGTTTTTTAATGCAATAAAAATATCGAAACATATCTACCCAAAAGAAACGTACATTGGGAGTGGGCCGCGGTTATGAGAAGAAAAAAATTAATAACTGTAATCTACCTACGAAGAAAAGATGTTCTATGGCAGGGGTGGCGAACCTTTATGGATCAACGTGCCATTTTTTCTAAGGAAGTGCTTAATGAGGTATAGACGTGCCATCAAATAATTTTGACTTGCGATAAGTTATCAAAACTCGTTATTTATTACGAAAAAAAACCATCTGCACTGTATAGTTGTAAATATTTTAGTTATACGTGTAATTCAAATTTAAGTAACATTAGTGTGACTTCTGTTGCTGCAGATTAGATGATAAACAACATATTAAGATTGCAAGATGTTTCTTTTAGTAGAACGCATATTGAATTGGAGTCATCTGCCAAATGGTTTCTAAGCAATTAATTATCTTTACTGTGGTTCACTTTTTTGACAAGAGGATTTGTGATTTGCTTCAAAATGTCGTTTTACAGACTGATGTTCTGCATACCACAGTTCCAGAACATAAAACGCACACCGCTTTGTTGCCTTTACTAATAATGCCATGTTTCTAGATTCACCAAGTAAGAAATTCTTTGTTACACTTACTATCTTGCACTTTTTGTTCTTTTGCTAAACTAGCCATGTTAAATAACAATTAAAAATCGTAAATATAACACAAATAAACTTTAAACTACAATAGTTTCAACGAAATTGACTATGTTATGCTTAGACAAATTTTACATCACAAGCAGCTCTAGTCCACGACGTAACGAAGGCAGGACAATAATAAACGAGTGCGCTCCCGGCCGCATTTGTTCGTAATACTTCATACTGAACCTTGTTATTTTGAAATAAAATGCAAACCATTTTGATTGTTGACGTGCCTAAAATATTGGGTTGCGTGCCAATGATGGCACGCGTGCCACTGGTTTGCCATCCCTGTTCTATGGTATGGAGATCAGAAGAAAAATTGTTCTAAAAAATAACTTTAAAATTAATTATTACCACAAAAGGAATGAATTTTAAAAAAAATGGAAGATTTAATTTTTTGGTTAGATGATTATAGACTCAAAATAAATTTATTTTTCATCAATATAAATAACCAATAATGATGGTTATTGATAATTGAGTACTAGTAGTAAAATGTACAAAGCAACACACACATTTCATAACCCATGCTCAGTGGCGCCCCGCCCCCCCCCCCACATCGTCAAACCAGTCCGTTCCAAGCTTTTTTCATCTTCCGCTTTATCGCAGACTACAATTTCGGCAGCAGGTTTTTGAAAATTCAACAATTAAGAAGCTGTTAAATGATGTACATGATTTTTTTTCTTGCAACTACCGTATTTACTTGAATCTAAGCCACTCACCAAATTCTTAAAATGTTTTTGAGAAAACATGTTGTCATAGACTCTAAGACGCCGCATCCCTCAATTCTCTACACGTTTTTGAGAAAAAATAAAAATTATGTAAAATGTTCACCAATATCCAATACTTAAGAAATTTTTAAAAAAATTTTAATGAGAAATAAAATATTAGAACTTAAGAATTTACTTATTTTACCAGTATTATAAAAACTTTCAAATACATACATGAACCTATAATTACTCCGTAAGTATCATGTTTCGAAAATGATTCGTCACACCCAATGTCACAACTGACTTCGGAATGGGTGCCTGCATCGCTATTTTCCAACATGGCGTCGTCTTCCGTCCCATCCAATGCATTTGTTATACAACATTTTTTTTCAAAAGAATATAATATACAAAAATGTAAAAAAATTATTAAAGTCTGTTGAACATTTAGAAGAAAGAAATATATCGTTTTGTTTACGCTATCGACTTATATTTGTTTCATACGTGCCAAATTTTCAGTGGCCGCTGCTCTGTTTCCGTTTTTTTCTGCATATAAAATTTCCTCTTTTCATTCTTGCGTCATAATGAACTCGTCTCTTGATACTATTACCAACATCTTTAATGTTTAGGTGATTAAAAGAAAGCGTACACAAAAAAAAAATCCTTAATACGGGCAGACAACGATGCTTAGGATAGACTGAATACTGATAAACTGAGAAATGGGATAAGTCATGGATGCAAGTGGCCAGAATGGACGACTACATTTTTCCTTTTGAAAGGGGTGGAAATTCAATTTCCTCCGACCAACAAATGTTCTGCCACTGGATTAACACTGGAAAAATAGTGCGGCTTAGAATCGAATAAATACGTTTATTTAATACAGGGGTGGCCAACCCAAATGACCTCGCGGGCCACTTCGGAAGAACTTAACAATCCCGTGGGCCGCATATAAAAATATATTTCTTTCTATTAGATTTGGATCCATTACAAACATTTGTTGGATTGAAAATTTAAAACAGACTGATTTATTATTATTGTTTTCATTGTTTTTCATGTATACAAACATAGATAGTGTAATAATAATAATGCAATCATCAAATAATATTTAATTTATTTAATTAGTGAGATATCTTTTTCTCAACTCTTTCACTTAGTTTTTGCAAGTCGATCTCAATGCATGTGTATTTGCGTATCGTAATTGACGTTGTAGATTTTCGTGCGTTAAGTTTGAGCACGATTTATATTTGATAAATTTCAATTTAGAAAAACAAAAAAAGAGATTCGCAGTAACAGAATTAACGTGATAAAATAACAACAGTTATGGGATTTATTTTTTACGAAAAAAAAAAAGAAAAAGAAAACTCTTTAAACAAAAAAATATTGTACAAAATAGTCGAATTTTGTAAAGTTGTAAAGAATCTCGTGGGCCGCATATGGGCCGCGCGTTGGACACCTCTGATTTAATGGATTACTTTCTCATCACACTAATGTCGAAAAGTACTAAAACATCTATTTTTTCCTTAATAAAAATTACTTTGACTTTTTAAAATAAAAAAAAGTTCAAATACCTACACTTCGTTTCCCTCGTGACAGTACTTAACGTAAAAAATAATATTCTTATTTTGTTTTTCCTTTCTTCTATATACAAGACAGCATCTTTTTTCTCATTGGTAGATTTTGAAATTCTGATAAAAAGTAATTTTTGATCCACTCTAACATACATACTTGAATATCATTGTAATCAAAGATTTATTGTGTTGATTTGAACATTTTGAATCAGTAAAAAATATTATCCATCGTATTAAATATATAATTTTCTGAAATGAATAAGGATTTGTTCCCAGATACCTTGATCAAAATCAAAAGAGTCTGAGAAATAGGGACAAAAATTGATTCTGTGTAAGATTCGAATGATGAAATATGTATCAAAGCCTACGTCTTTTAAGAACATGTACATATTTCGACATATGTGCATGTCTATACGTATCTTTTTATTTCTGTTCTTCACAGCAGACATATTAAAAGATAATGAAATGCATATGAATAGTCTTTAAGTCTACGCTTTTCATCTGGAGTATTGCGTTTGTTTTTGTTACTGTAAATAAATAAATAATCATCTTTGTGGAAATATATATTTAGAACGTGAAATTAATTCAAAGTTTAATATTTTGGATTCAAAACTGAATATTGGGGGAAAAGTTATTATAGATTTCCTCATATTGATTTATTAACTTTTACATTCAAAATCACAGATTTTGCTACATTATGCTTGAAATTAATCATGGCTTCTAAATTTTTTAAAAATTATATTTATTTGGTCATTAATAAGGCTTGGAGAATTGAATTAAATGTTTTTACTATTTCTTAAGTTTCTTTTGAAGCATATTGGTGTGGGTGTATGGCTGTACGTGATGTTGAAAAATATTAAATATAAAAAAAATATTTATTCATTTTACATTATTTTAAAATACGATAATAAGGTAGGATAATTTTAAAGTAAAATAATTTTTAATGTAAGACAATGAGATCATTTTAAGACAAAATAACTTTTTAGAAAATCTGAGCTATATTTTTACTATTGTGTTAAATAACAGATAACTTGAGTCAATTTCTAGTATCATTTGTGATACTTTTTGTTATTGTATGATATGTTGAGTTGAGTAAAAAGAAATCCATCAATTTTTCGGTAGATTGCTGTAGTGATTGATATCTCGTAAAGTCTCGATTAAACAATATCAGATTTAGGCTCGTTTGAAAAGGTGACATTTCGCACTAAAAAAATTCTTTTTTCTGTTTCATGTTTGGTTCATTTAATTGCGAGTTACAAGGTGCCAAAAATTAGAAGTCATCAAAGAGAAAATTCGGTACATTTTACAGTTTTCTTTGATAAAGGCGAAAATGCAAGCCAGTCGGATGAAATTGTGAATGATATTTATGGTCCCGATACTGAAGCAGCCAATTACGTATAATTTTGGTTTCGTCGATTCCGTTCAGTTACGTTTGTCGTCGAAAAGGTCAATAAAATTACAAAAATGATCGAAGTTGACTGGCATGTTAGTGGTCGTAGAGAGCTAAAGATCGACAAAAAAAAAAAGCAGTTTTAAACCATTTGCACAAAGATGGATTCAAAAGTCGTGACACGTTTAATGCGGGCCCAGCTTGTCCATGCCTTGAAACATTCCTGTGTGTTGTTATTGGTAAATTAACCAACAATCATTCAATTGGTCCTTTGAATATTTTTATAAGCACGAAAATGAATATAAGTTCAATGAGAAGTACAAAGTTCATCAAACAGGAGAAAGAAAGTTATAATATTATGTAATTAAAATTAAGATCGAACACAGACACAAGTACACACACTTTATGTAGCAAATTAATTTGCTGAAAAACAAGCAGTTACTAGTTTCAGTTAAAGTACAATTTCCATAAGACAACAGATGCGGATGGATTGCCAAAAAACCAGAGTCAAATATTATCCCTTTACTAATTATCAAGTAACACTTCACCGACAACGAATGCTTAAGGCTCACGTAAACAAGAGATTAACTATTCTTCGCACTCACACCAAAACATATTACCCTTTTTAAGATTAAAAATGACATCGTAAACGAAAAACAACACTTCCACGCACAATATAAACTCCAGAAAACACTATAACTGAAAGAAAAAAGGGATTAAATAGGATTTTTACCGCGACATCCAAAGCCATTCACATTTGTCCACTCTCTGCCACTATACATACACGTCTTCAACTGCAGTCACATCGCCTTACGCTACTCTAATACCACTTGCATATTTAACGGTTGCCGCCCCCCCCCCCCTTACTTAGAGCTTATCGGCTTTACGAGCCATGGCGTATGATTATAATATATTCGATCACTTCTACAACCACCTGCCGATGTGATTCTTTTTTTTTTATGAACCATGCAACCATTTTCTACCACGAGATGTATATCACCAACCAAATGACCTCGATTAGTCTATGCCTTTGACAGCGGGGAAGAAATGATTGCATTATTTGGACTAGTCCAATTAAAAAAAGAAATGATATCAGCGTGGAAGATAAGGGATGTGCTCATGGAAAAGTGATCTAGGTTCTCTGGATTTAAATTTAAATCGAAACTATCTGGGTGGTTCTCTCGGTTAATGAGCAAATAGATGGAAAATGCTGCACGAGGCTTCTTGTGGTATTGATTTCAGGGTGGATGTTTGTTTTTTGTTGTTGTTGTTTTTGAAAAGTTGGGAGATTGTTGTCTATTGATTTATGGAAGGGTGTTAGTTTTGGTTTTTTATTTGATTATTGCTTCGGTAGTTATTCTTGTTTTAGATTTGATGAGTGTGTTTTGAACGTGGTTCTTTTTGATTTTTGTTTTCGGGGTTTTATTGTGTGTGTTAGTAGTGTATGAATATTTTAATCTTTTGCTTGAATCTTAGTTTTATTTTTTTTTTTATTCGTATAAGTCCTGAGTTAATTTTTGATGTGTTTTTCTTTTTAAGATATTGTACTATGTACAAGTAGTTTATGAATGTTTTGTTTGGGGGGTTGAATTTTAGCTTAATTTTTGGTGCATTAATTTTGATTTTACATATAATTTTGTTGTGTTTAATGAAACAATGTGTAAGAGTTGTTTTTTTTTTTTGAGTAATTTACGAATTTCAAATATGAAATGAAAAAAAGTAAACTAAGTTTTACAGATAAAGCTGAAAAAAATGTTATCTTGTTTTCTTTGGATTTCTGAATTTTATTCATATCTTAGGCAACATGCTGATGCGAATTTATTTAAATTTTTCTTTACATGAAATTTCTTTTCATATATATTGTACGTATGTATAAACTTTTATTTAAAGTTTTAAGTTGTGAACTTTGAAAATGCAAAATAATTCAGTTATAATATACATAATATATACATAGATAGATCATAAGTAGTAAGAATTTTTATCGTACTAGCTGATTATTTTTATGTAGTATGTAAAATAAAAATACTATTTTATACAAATATGCAGTTTAAACGAAATTTAAAGGGGAAAAATTTAAGTAGAAATTATGTAAATTAGATAAAAAATATTTCCTTTTTTATCAAGATACTTCTTTCAATTCTTCTATTGAAATTTTTTTAAGAATCTTAGTGTGAAGTTTGTCTGCCTAAGTTTTTTTATTACTAGCTGAAGGACCCGTTCTTTGCACGGGTTAATTTTTTAAAAATAAAAAATAATATTCTTGATATATTAGCTGAATTGTAAGGAGAGTAAAATCAAAGTATAGAAAAATGTAAAATAATATTTTAATGAATGCATTTATTATTTATCTGTAATACCCCTTAAACCCCTAGCAACGTCCCTTTGGGGTTGATTTTCACAAAGCACTTTTTGTAGTGTATCTCTACTCCATGAAAAAAATGTGTCTGTTAAATTTCAAGTCTGTAGATCTAATAAGTCAAAAACAGGAATATTTATCTATAACGCTCAACGCCCCTTGGGGTTCGATTTTCGCTGAATCCGTTAGTGGATCTCTATTCCATGAAAGGAACGTGCCTACAAAATTTCAAGTGTGTAGGTCTAATAGTTCAAAAACAGGAATATTTATCTGTAACGCCCCTTAAGCCCTCGCAAATTGTGATAATCTCTATTGGGTTTCTAAGAATAAATTTGTTAAAAGTAATGATTTTTAAACAGTCTTTTCCATTTTAATAAACTTAATTAAATAATTTTTAAAGTCTCTGAAAGCATGAATGTTTTTTGTAATAATTTCTCTTTCACGGGAAAAAAACCCCAGAATAATACTTGAATGAGAAAGAGGAAAATATGAATCTGTTGATTACTTATTTTTTTTAAAAGAATAATTTATTTTTCTTTGATTGTACTCATCTCATAGATGAAAATGAAGATAGTGTCCTGAAGGCTTAACACTGTGACATTGATAATGTACTTTTATAAAGCAATCTGCCTTATAACAATTCGTTTAAAAGTCGATAAATTCGAAGTTATTATTCCCTTTTAAATATAAAGACATTTCTCAGCAAATTTCTCCCAATATACCATACTTTCATAAACTTACCCATGGTCTTTTTAGTCCCATTCGACCTAATTACTACAAATAGCCTCTTGCATATTTTAAATCCAAACCCATTCCGACTCATAACAAATACCTTAAAAAATAAATAAATATAAAAAAAATCGCTTGATGGTGCTTTTATCGAATAAAACCGGCGGAATAATTTAACAAATGACTTTTTAAAAAACACAATGATAGTGAGTAAGACTCTACTCACAGGAACTCACAAAGAAGCCTCATTAACTGTAGCTGGAGGGTTGAAAATGACATAGGCATTAATTGCGTATCTCCACTGCATCTCCCCTGTATAATGACGTCTTGAATTAACCAACAGTGTATCGTGTCCATAGTACAAATTAAAAGGGGGAAATATAGGGTCATCAGATACTTTTCTAGAAAAATTAAAAGTAAAGAGGCTATTTCTTTTCTTTTAATACTTTTTTTTAGTAAAATAAATGGATTTTTCTATTTTTTTTTTCCAATTTTTCGTTTGAAAAAAATGTTATCTAGCAGGCGGCAGGGTAACAGAGTATGGTTTCCGTTTTTGTATTTTTTCAGGCATTAATCATTGACTAAAGAAGCAGTTTCTTTGGGTTTTTTCCCCAGCAATGACTGATTTTAACTTTTTTTTTTTTTTTGGTTGAAACAGATTGGAATGTTAAAAATCGTTGATTGAGGAAAACTGTTCCTCTGTCCACCCCCAAATTTTGTGGGTTGTTTTGTTGCCATTAATCTTTCCTTGTTGCTAATGTACTTTGTGCGGTGTATTATACTAAAAGCGTTATAGATTGATTCTTTGTTCTTGTTTGTTATTATTATTTTTACTGAAAAATAAGTGTCAACACAGCATGTCTGGGATATGTTGGGAAGGCGACTACATCTACCAGGGAATTTTGATGACCTTGCCAAATTATTCGAGCAAATTTGGCAAGAAATATCGCAGGAGACCATCAGGATGCTTTATCACTATGCCACATCGTGTGGCAGCTTGCATCCAAGCTAGAGAAGGGTCAACACCTTATTGAGCTCGTTATTTGTAACTATGTAACTCTAAAATAAATCATTCAATTTTTCTGAAATTTTAATCATTTTCTATTCCGTACATTATTTTTCTATCAATCAATTTTTGTCTTTATCGGACATCCTTCTTGGTGCGTCGTTTTTTCTGTTACAGAGTGTACTATTTCGTATGATTAATATTAGTAAATTCGGGTTTAGGATCAATGCAGTTTCCTTTAGTGTAACAGTTATTTATTAATTTGTTAGGTTACACAAATGCAACACATATCGTTAACAAAAATAAAGGGAAAAGAACATAAACGGTTTTTCATAGCGTCCACATTCTCTCCTCACCTGGCCTTTACTGAAGATAGGTGGTCACTAGAGAACGCTTGATGCAATCAGTTACAGTTATTATGACAAGACAGCCACCGTGGGTAGCCTAGACGTTCGAGCATCGGACTCCAGACCGGAAGGCCTAAGTTCGATGCCCGATGCCA
>BMAV01000124.1:0-42966 GCA_019973955.1 Trichonephila inaurata madagascariensis | reverse complement strand
GTAGACAGAAAGACAAAAATTTGTCGATCACCCCATTCTGTAAAAGTCCTTTTTCTTCCAGGTTGTCTTATTTTGTTTGTATCATCTATAGAATTAAGGCGTTGCGCGCATGGCAGTCCTAAAACGCTCCATATATATATATATAAACCTAGCTATTTCTCTATCAAATTTGCCGACACTCTTTGAGTATAATATTTTTCTCATTTCACACTCAGATAACTATTTATGATTTCGATGGATAAGTAATGTTGAACTAATAATCAAACCTGTACCTTTACTATTGAGGTAATGCTTTTACGAAATTCTTACGGATATGTCCTATAGTGATTCTGATGTAAAGAGGTACATAATATGCTGGTATTTTTGCATGTAGCTTTATAATTTCTTAATTATCTTTCTTGATTTAGACAAATACCTTTTTCATATAATTTAGGTAAGTTTTTGAAGTTATAATTAATACAGAAAATATATTTCACGACCAATATTTTAAATAGACACTACAAATTGCTTAGTATATATTCCTGAAAACGCATTAATCTGTTGGCAGTTTTATATATAACCATATATATATATATATATATATATAACTGCTCAACAACATATATATATATTATTTAGGTTGTAGTATTTTACTCTAAGTGTTAGAAATTCTGCCAAGATTCGAGTTGAAATATTCAAGTAAAATTATAATAATGCGCAGAATTTATTTTTAGCACATCTTTTATTACAAAAACGACAGGCATTCGATTTTACTTTACAATACAAGCAGGTGAATAATATTGCATTTTGATGTTCACATTCTGAATTCCGAAACTTAAACTGTTTTTCGTATAAAAATATTTTAAATTCTTCATTTTACGTTTAGATAATTCCGAGTGAGTGTTTATTACATCGTTCTGTAAAAGCAAACAAGGGTTAGTAGCCATGGTCAAAGTGATGAAGACACACTTGATCTGAAAAATGGCTACTCTAATTTCCACACCGGCATGACACTTTTGAGCCACGACATATTTAACGTGCATGGTATATGGGAAGGGGATCTTCAGTGGCATAAGGGCTCAAATTCAGAACCCACGCCAACCATAAGATCGCGTCAAGACCGCTGACACCATGGCCGCAGATAATTTTGAATCTTATTCGTTTTGCCTATCCCAAACATGTCTTTTTCGGAATATATATAAGATCTCTGAAGAAGGGTTTGCCTGGCTTGGGTGCTCTTGGCAAAATTAAATTCCTTGTACGATTTCAAATCGTCCGAGCTCAGGTGCCTCCCTCAGGGGAGAAAACTGGGCGTCAAAATTACGTTGTGGCAGTTTGTATAGGACCTACATGGTGCCGCACCTGCTCTCAGGAAATATAGTAAATTTGCAATGGTAAAATACCAATCCGCAGCCTAATTTAAAAAAATTTATATAATTTATATATATTCTGTAATCTCATTTCAATTATATCCTCTAGCATTACTATTTTTTCCCCTATGCTTTTATTTTTACAGGGAGCCATTTTTTCAAAATAATCAGTTGCTTCTACAAATATCAACAAAAGACAAGAACATTAGAACAATAGCAAAGTAATGATCATTACTTAGGATGATGATTGTTCGATTTGATTATCAATCGTCTGTCTACGAGAACAAAAGAACTAGAGCCGAATAAACATTTATAGGGATTTTAATTATTGATTTTGTTAATTAATAGTGAGAGCAAAGATTATAGCTTTCTTTGAGGATTGCAAAAGTACTAAAAACTATTGATCACATTGTTGTGTGCAATAAACAAATATAAAAATTGCAAAGTTTGAAAGAAAGATAAAATTGCAAGATTAGAAAGCACGAATATTTTAAAGAAATGATCGATTACTGTAAGAAATATTTTTATAAAAGGAACAGGAATTTTAATGGAATTATAATTTATATTAATATTTCCTTCAGAAACCTGAAAATAATAACAGGTAAAAAATAAATTTTTAGGTATCATAAATTTAATCTTTGATGTAAAGGATATTTGGCTTAAGGTACTTCAGCTTGTAGAAGTTTCAGTTTGCTTATGACTAAAAATTGATAACGCAGCAAAATTTGCATTTGAATAAACCTCTGGAGTAGTACTTAGCTTGTTAAAACCTAATAAAACCAAAAAAGTAACTTTATAAAGCATTTTTTTAACGTTATCAAGGGAAAAACTTTTATTAGAATATCATAAAATTCTCAATGATCTCTGCGGTATTATTTAGTAACTCCAATAAGTCCTTAAAAACTTTTTTCTCATACCATTATTTAGAAAAGGGTTGTAAAGCTAAAAGATCTTATTTTTTTTTAACAATTTGAGATTTTTACATTTTCAAATTGTATAGATTTTATCCGTTCTAAAAATACCTTGGTTTAGCTTACTCTGGGGTGAGTAGAAGTTCTTAAAACTTTACTTTTAAAATAACGATTGAAACTGGACCACGCCCAATTGAATGCGAAAAATGTAAACAAAGTACTTCGTTTTTGCTTAAAGATTAGCCGACTACGTTCAGGTCGTGATTTTTCAAATCGTATAAATGGATAAATATTTTGTGATATTTAGTGTCACTTAGATTAGAAAATGTATATAAATTGTTTTTAGAATAATTATTACAATAAAAAATGATTTAGAGGTACAATATTTTGCGACCGAAAAATGAACATCAAGGGAGTGACTATTTTCAAAATATTCTCTCCTTTTTAATGAAAAAATTCTATTATAATAATATTTTTGCATGTATATAGCTAGGAACCTCTGTACAGGGCTCAACTAGAATTTTGGAAATATATAACTTAGAAGGGGTTTTATCCATAATTTTTACGACAACAGAGGGAGCAATTTTAAGAAAAAACGCCGATAATTATTTCAATGGGTGGTAACTCTCTGAAAATAATGTGAGTTTTCAAAATTCTTTGTTCAGAATCTCTGGAGAAGGCTTTACTTTATGTAAGCGAAATATTATTATTTTAGAAACATTTTTTATAAAAGGAGAACATTTTGAAAAAAGGTTATTCTAAGTTAATCTTTTGCCGAAATATTGTCTTTTAAAATTTTTTTTGTCAAAATGTCCTTAAATTAATTTTACACATGTATTCGAATCTAAGTAACACTAAATATCATGAAAACTATCCATTTATGCGCTTTTTTAAAATCACGGTTCCGAACGTATTCGGATACCTTAAAAGTTGAACTTCTGATATAAACCAAAACACATTTTACTTTTATTGTAAATTGAGCCTTTTATTCTTTTTATCTCCTAGACGATTATAAGTCTCACTGTATACATTAAAATCAATTTATCTCAAAATGTTAATTTTGATGTTCGATGTATCTTTTCTGAGAAACTACTGTTCACAGGTATGTAAATTATTTATGATATATTTATAATGATAGCTAATATATACTAAAATGAACTTTTAGTAAAAAAACTTAATTCATTTTTTTACAAATTCTTTTACGAGAAAAATGGGTCAAATTTTACTATGTTTGATAAAATATTTTATAAATTATGAAAAAATTCAAAATTAGCGCTAAAAGCTTATTTCAGTGTAATGAGAAAGGTGTACTTTAACTGTATGAAAATTTTCAAGCACGTACATATAACAGATTTTGAGAAAAGGTACATCGAAAACAGCTAATTTAACATTGTCGGTATAGAGGTTTCCTATTCCTCTTAATTTTTAATTTCAGTTTTATTGTTCATATTTCAATACTACATGGTGGGCTCAAAAATGTCCCGTAACAGGTCAATTACAAATTTTTAAAAACTAGAACGATAATTTATTCTTATTAGACTTCAAAGTACTGTCCTCTTGCATCCACACAATTTTTCCAGCGTTCGTATAATTGTTCAAACCACTATATGAGAGGTCCTCCAGCTGCTTCTTCGTATTTTTCAATTTTTGTCCAAGAGAAGTTTCTCCTTTTCATTCACTTGATTGACGTTTTGTCTGATTGTTGTCAAGAAAGCAACATGTCTCATCACTTGTCAAGTTTTTTTAAGAAGCTGCCATCTTCATCAGCCATGTCAATCAAACCCTGGACATGTCCATTCTTATTTATTTTTGCTAAGGTGAAAACATTTTTTGGAACCATGTGCAACCAAACACGATGTTGTTCATTTTCAAATCATCAAGAATGCTGCCATGTGAAATTCCGAGTTGAGAGGCAAAAGCATTAATGGTTATTTGTCTGTTCACACACACGATTTCTCAGAAAGCACTCAACATTCATTTGTGTGGTAAGAGGGGAGCGCGCAGTCCATATGTCATCTTTAATGTTTGTGAGCCTTCTAAACACGCTTATGTTACTCGTACGCAAGCATTTTTTGTTTCGTATCGTTTTCGTATGCTTTTCTTCAGCATCTCGAGTATCTCAGAAGGTGATTTCTTGAAAAAGACGCAGAATTCTATGTTTACAACAAAAAATGACATTTCCAAAAATCAACGAATGAAAAATTTGCTTTGTCAAAATATTCTACGAAAGCGCTAAATCCGACAATACCAGAAATCAATTCAGAAAGATGGCTGTTTTTCCTTATTAGTGCTGTGCCAACATCCAAAGAGAAATATTTCCTCTAATATACACTGTGTGAATGTAGATGACAATTCTGGGAACTTTTAGATGCTCACAGTAATAATTGTTTGAGGTAAAATAATTATGTCTTGTAACGCGTTTTTAAAAGGGAAAAACTGCATTAATGCAGCAATTGGTACTTTTTAAATTTAAACTCCATTATTCATAAATAAGATAAAAAAATATATATATTAAAAATATCCACTAAGAAGTAGTACATAGCTTTCTTCTCGCATATAAATGTGATTTTTATGGCACTAAAATATAGTTGAGAATATTTAAACAAGTTTTTCACGAATTATTTAATTACAGATCATAGTCGTATAATATATTGCTATGTTGATAACAGATTAAAGAAGGAATAGGCTAAAATTCATGACAGTCGCATGACAGAAATGATCCGCGTGTTCTCCATTGAATTCAAAACAAACGAACATTTACTTACGTTTTAGCATAGAGTGAATTTGTTTCAAATTTCATATAATTGGGTAAAGATGTCCAGAAGTATATTAAGATTCTTCACAAAATCTTTTCAAAATTTAAAAAATGATCACATTACATGTGAAGACTTTTTAAATCAAGTGTACTTTTATTTACCTATGTGAGTGATTATTGTTGACAAACAAGGTACTTTTATAAAGAAGTTTCTGCAAAAAGCATAAGTTGGCAACATCAAATCACAGTGAAATTATTGGCTTGAAGGCTTATGTAGTGAATTTACAGGTTAGTAACACGTGATTGTGGTTATGTGAATATGACGTCACATAAATTTAGCCCATTAAGATTTTAAATATATATTTAAAGCCCGTATAAAAAAAATATGTCAATTCTAGCGAATTAACAAAGAAAAATTTTTATTTAGCTACTTTTTATTAAATAGTTACAATATAAATACATATGACAGAATCACAACATTAAGCGTTAATTAATTTTTATTCATTATCATTAAAGTATATTGTCATCCAAAACAATCGTTGAATGAACAAACAGTTCAACCGAATGCTTTAAAACGTGAGAAAAAAACCTCTTCAAGTTTTGACCCAAGTCGCTAAAACAGAAACCAAGGTGGTTGCATCTGTAATTCTTTAAATAATTAGTTTCAAATTTTAATTATAATTAAATTATCGTAATATTCCCAAAACAATAGTGTATAGAAAATTGCAGCTCAAACGAGCGCTTTATAATGTGAGAAAAAAACCCTGTTCATGTTTTGACACAAGTTGCCAAAAGGGTCGCTAAGTCGCCAAAAATGATGCCAACGTGGCTGTACCTATAATTCTTTAAATAATTAGTTTTAATCAAATTTTTTTTATTAATTATGATTAAATTATTGTATTATCATCCAAAATAATCATGTATATAAAATTCAGCTAAATTGAGCGCTTTAAAATGTATTTTATTAATGACTGAAAATTCCACGGAGATAAATAAATATATAGAGAGTGTGAGCTAATAGTAGGTATTGAAAAAAAAGGCCAGAATTAAAGAAATACAAGATGCGAATTCCAAATTGTTGTGCAAGCTATATAAGTAAAAATAATTGCTAAATAATAAAAAATCGACTGAATTGGGAGAGTAAAATTGTGGAGCATTTTCTAAACCAAATAAATGGCTTATAAAAATCTGGAAACTAGAAAAAGCATTTCATACATCGTGTTCTTTCACATGTGTATAACATAAAATATGTTCACACATGTTAAAATAAATTGTGGAAAGTGAAATCGATTGATAATCGACATAGATACATATATTAATTAAATTATTGTATAAAGTTCCAACCACAGAAATTTAATAGTTATATATTACCATATACCATCCCAACAATCTTTAATATCGTTAATTACTTGTATAACTCAAATACGCATATTAAATTTAAATAAATAGATAAACAAACTTGTCTAATTTTACACGGTGCATATTAAAGACTAGATAATTTTAACTTATAATTTGATGATTTACGAATATGTTTAAGTATTGTTAAGCTAGGAAGTAATCAATCCCTGAAAAATATTTGTTTACAGTTAATTATTTCTGACTGCACACATGTAAATCAATTTTTTGCCTACTAAAAATTTATATTTTAAATTATGTTAGTATTATTATGGTAATACTAAATTCGCATAAAGAATAGAGCACTGAAGTAACTAAACCAAATTTATATTCAGCTGACTTGGAATGTAATAACAGTTGCATGCAGTTTAATAATAGTTGGATTAAACTACACTTTTAAAGTATAATTAAAAATAGATTAAAAATAATTATTAAGAATTATTAAAATTTGGGACTCAACTCACTAAATTTTTCTGACTTTAATAATAGATATTTACGATACGATTACTAAGGTATCCGACTACGTTTGGAACCATGATTTTAAAAAAAGCACATAAATGTATAATTTTCATGATATTTAGTGTCACTTAGATTAGAATACATGTATAAAATTGTTGTAAGGACATTTTGACAAAACAAACTTATTTAAATACAATATTTTGGCAAAAAATTAACTTAGAATAACCTTTTTTCCAAATGTTCTCCTTTTGTAAAAAATGCTTCTATTGTATTAATATTTTGCCTGTATATAGTTCACACCTCTGTACAAAGGCTCAACTATGATTTTTGAAAAATTCAAATTATTTTCAGAGTTACAACCATTTGAAATAATTATCGGAGTATTTTCTTAAAATTTCTCCCTTTTATTTTCGTAAAACATGGATAAACCGACTTCCGAGTTATGCATTTCAAAATTCTAGTTGAGCCTCTGTACACAGGTCTGAAACTGAATACAGGCAAAATATTAATACAATAGAAGCATTTTTTACAAAAGAGAACATTTGAAAAAGGGTATTCTAAGTTAATTTTGCCAAAATATTGTATTTAAAAAAAAAAATTTTGTCCTATATAATGTCCTTAAAACAATTTTATACATGTATTCTAATCTAAGTGACACTAAATATCAGAAATATTATCCATTTACACGCTTTTGCAAAATCACGGTTCCGAACATAGTCGGATACCTTAAAGCGATTTTTTATTTTAACCAATTTAATTCACTTGAAGTTGGTTAAAGTTGTCAGGGTATTAACACTAGAACGTCCAGGATTTCGATTGCACTTAAACATCCACCGGTGTCTCGTTTCGACTCCACAATATAAAATACATAAAATATTTGTAATAACTAAATAATTCAGGACAACTCAGTAAGTCAGCTTTTTTCAAACTGGGGCGCGCCCCCTAAAGGGGCGTAATAACTTTACAAGGGGGGCGCGAGCATACTGAAGAAATGAAAATAAAAGATCTTTTAACAAAACTGAAAATAAACAAAATATGTTCTGATAAAATAAAAAATGAGATATATATTTACACTGATATAATATGCTTATAAATGTGGACTATACAATGTATTTTATAATTAATTTAACAATACTTAGTAAAGAACAAGTTTTCTAATTACCAGTGACCCCATAGGCTTACAAAGTATTCACTATACAAATTTATATACAAAAATTAATACTTATCTTGATAATTTGAACGGTTTACAATTAATCCCTTAACTGGAGATCAAAAGTTACGTGATTCACTCCCCAATGCCACCGTTTTCCAAATAGACGCATGTGATGTATTGGGGAGGTGGGTAATAAAAATAAATCATCTGAAGTAATGACAGATCATCTTATAATCCTTTACAGACATTGTCAAAGGTCTTTTTATTGCATTCCAAAGCCTTCGGAATAATTTTATGGATAGCATTACACAGAAAAGATCGTACTTCGGAAAGACGTATATATGCGTCCTGGAAAATTAACGCTTAGGCTGAGTTAAGAACGAGTCGTTTATATATGCAGGTGGCAAAAGTCGTATTGTAGTTTTAGCGTCAAAGTATAGTATTTTTGAAATCAATACATTGTTATTGTAAGCGGTGGGAGGAGGTCTCATTGAATATTGGATCGCAACTATTGAAAGTTTGAGAAGCACTGCAGTAAGGTTTAGTTTTAAAACTTTTTAATAATATTTCATGTAATTATCATACATTCATACACTTTATATCATAGAAAACTGACGTTGACATTACGTTTCACGAAGCTTGTTGGACCACTGCTTTGTCGCAAAACATTTCGAGTCGTAAATCTACCAGGAACATTATTTTTGTGCGGTATCCTTTCTTTGCCATGATTAACGACATATATATATCAGGATTTACTGGAATATTATCAATCAGATCTGCACTTTTTTTGACTTTTCTTAGTCATTTTCATTCAATCCTATGTCTTCATCGGAATCTAAATTAGAACACAGACAGCTCATTGTCATCTGATTCATTCTAAGAAAGCTCTAGCAACAAATTAGCAATTTCGTCAGGGCTTAGATCTTTTCTATGAGTCATCGTTTCAAGGTGTCTGCTCTGCTAAGGTTCGAAAATCGAATGAATTTTTTTTTATGAGAAATTAAGCAAATGCTATAAAAAACACTTAGACATAATGATTTTAGTATAACTGACTCATTTCCACTATAAACTCAATACCATTGCATTCAAGGTCAAATAAATGTACGATATTACTTCCGGAAGTTTGTTTTACTAATAGTATCTACTTAGTGAACTATCTTTTCCGGAACGACAGCTATTTATAATGATAAATTGCCTTGGTGTAGAAACGACACCAGTGGACGGTCTGGGTATATTTAATTGTAAAATCTCTCTTTATTAACCTAGAACCACAAAACCCTTTCTGTGTAATCACTTTGGAAAATGATTAAAAGTCTAGAGAAAAATTTTGAAATTCTCAGAAAAACATTTCAGCAAAACATTTTGGGCAGCAAAGTTGAGCAAAAGCTTCCACAATAAGTTCAAGGTCAACGATTCTGTTACTAAACACAGGACCAGGTTTTTTTTCTGCAGTTGACAAACTCTCATTTCCCAACTTTGAAAAGCTAGCAGTACATTCAGGAACTGCTAAAGTGCTGTTATTTTTCGAAGTTTTTGTAAATTTATTTCCATAAATTTGCCGCTTGCGCTTTCTAGCAATACTTTTAACTATTTTTAAGTTAAAATAAAACAGAATAAAACAATCAAATAAACTTTTTTTACGCTATCAGTTCTTTCAGCATGAAAATCAAACGCACATGTAAACAAATTCAAAACAGCAAACTTGCTGCCAGGTTTTCAACATAAAAAAGGAAAAATGTATTTCCAAATACATTTATATTTATTCTTAAATGTTCTATTTTAATTTCTGACTAAATATTTGTATATTAATTATATTATTTCATGTCATATACCGTGAAAGAGAAACGTAAACAAACAACTGGGGGCACTTCCGGTTAGCAGAAAACCATTTCCGGTCCGAGAAATTTATGAATAAGTAATATTTAGAAAGCTGTAACTCGGCTTCTAATTAAGATAGAAACAAAATTTAAACAGATTTACAAAGATAAAAGATTGAATTTTAATACAAGACCAAAAACAAAAAATCGATATTTTGACCAAAAATTGAGTTTTAAAGGTGTTCTGTCAACTTAATTCATTTTCATTTTTATATGAATTTATAAGGACTGTGCAATTACCCGACTCCACCCCTGTTTGCTTATGAGCTCCACGTGTATTAGCTCAAAATAAATTTAGTTGAATTAATTTCAGAAAAATGTGAAAGTGTACCTCGGGTTAACTTTTTAATCAGACCATTATTTGGCTACAAAAGATTTTTTCTGGAAACACGACATAATAAGTAATACACAGTGTCAAACAGGGACGTCTTAAGGCATTGAGGTAACCCTCGGGGGCCTCGTTTCGTTTTCGACTATCTTAGTAAGTTCATAATTCAGATAATTTTAGTGGTCAAATTTTATTACCGTACAGGGTCTTCGAAAAACACATGGAATTTCAAACTCCACATGTCAACTTATTATTATTATAAACAATAATAATAACCATAAACAATAATTCAACTCATTTATTCAAAAGGCGGCCATCGGTCGTGTCGGTTTGTGCCTAGGTATTTGAAATGGTGAAGTTGTGCACTTTGATTTGTTTCAGATGACCATTTGAACGAATCTTTGACAATGCATACTATATATACTTTTAAAGATCTCAAATAGATCCTACTTTTGCATAGGGGGACTCAAAAAAATCATAAGATTTCTCTGGGACCAGGGCCTCAAAGAGTCTTAAGAAGTCCCTGGTGTTAACTGTAATGTATAATGACTATAAGTACCCAAAAGAAATGGCTTTTTCTGAGCAAACACCCCACTAAAGCTAATTGTTGCCCAAATCTACGAATATTGTCTAGAAAACTAAGCACCGTTTTAGAGAAACTCAAAAATAAAAATTTTTCAAAAAAAGAAAAATTATTTTTACATGAAAGAACTGTTGGAAACTATTTTTCTATATTGTTACCACCATTGTTCAGTCATTTGTCATATCGGGAGACCATCTATACCCTCTTCAAAGAAAAAGGCCACCCAGGAAGAGATCCATTGCTAAACAATTCTTCATGGAAAGTCATTACAAAGCAATCTTATTGTGAACAGTCTGTTTCCACAAATTTTCTCTTTCATTTTTTAAACCAAACCATCATTGAGAGCAGAATACTTCCCATTCCGTGCTTTGCCAAGAACATTGGAGAGCCTATCATTGAATTGTAGAAACCACTTCCTCACTATTTCCTCACCCATTACATTTTCACCCATAAACCTCTACTCTAGTTGACGATGAATTTCAACAGGCTTAATGTTCCTTACATCCAAAAAATGGATGACGGGACGTCCTTTGAAATCGGTGGGATGGGAATCATTTTAAACATTTTGCACGCTCATTAGAACGTGTAACAACAATACAATCTGGCTTCGATGGTATCACTGTACTGATAATCGACCAGAGATACGTTACCTCCGATACTACAGCTGTGGTTGCAGTAGAACAAAGGGATACTAATGTTCCTGACATGAATCTCAGTAGCAATATATCGATTAATTAAAAAACATGACCCGAAATTGTCCATGTTTTTTCAGGATAAAGCTAATGCAACGATACAAAATTTTAAAAATTATTGATTAGTCTGTGTTCTGTTATTCTTGGTATTCTGTATAAGATGTTAATTTCACAAATTGAGAACATACGAATATTTCCTCTACAGTATTTAAAGTAAACAGTTCTTATATATATTCTTAGTAATTCTGCTTCAAAATGAAAAATCGTAAGGATTGTATGCAAATAGGAATAATGAGTATCTTTATTTCTAATATACCTCTGAAGTACATATGCAAATCTTTATACTGACAAAATACATACACAATTCGTATATTTTCTCAACGTTCTCTTAAGATCAATGAATAGTAATTAACTCTCGTTTCAAAACTTAGTTTGCTAAAAAAACAAGCACATTCGAAATGCTTGACGAAATATTTTTTCTTCCATTTGAGAAAGCTTCTATTTGCTTAGAAACAAGTTTTTTTTTCTATTTTAGAACAGTGGACTTATCTCTCCGTAAATTTAAAAAAGAAGACAGAAAGCGTCATGATGATTTTAGTCGTTTTAATGGAATTAGAAACACGTCTAGATGGAAATTTTAAAATCTTTTTTTTAATTATTATTCAAACTACAGAGAAGTATACACTGAAAATCGAGTTGAAATCATTCCAACTTGTTAGAATGTAAAATACACTAGTTGAAATTATATTTAAAATCATTTTAGTGTTGTTTTCCTATGTCAATTGCTAAGATGCATTATTTGTAAGGAAATATATCTGCAAAAATTCTTCTTGGATTTAAAATCTGAAGATAAATATAGTTCATAATGCATTTATTTTACGTTTTTAAAAGAACATAGTATAGTAAGTCAAATAATTAAAGTCTGCATTTTTAATGAGATCGAAGGTGTTTGGGGATGAATTCCCAAACATTATGGCAATGTAGGGCCAAATGACTTTTTTTCTTAAATTCTTACTAAAATCATCAGATTTGTTAATGGAAACCACGTTTTAAGTCTTAAGGGGTATCTAAGTATATCTTTAACACCTCTGTGGGAGACTATTTCTGCAAAACCCATTCTTAGCGGATCCCTACTCAGCAAAGGAAACAAACTGGAGAAATTTCACGTCTGGGGGGTCTAATAATGTCAGAAATATTCAAATACATCATACACGTTGTCAAATACTTGTAGACACGGTAAACGGTAACAAATAAATGTGCGTAACTCACAATCTTAGAAACGTAGGCACAAATCGACTTGACCGAATTCCGCCTTTCTTCTAAAATGGTGATATATGGAAGTAGGTATAGGCAAGATAACGTACATAGCATAATAATACAATCTTGCTTCTGTTGTCAGTTGGCATATACTTCAAAATTCACAGCTTTTGGAAGAATACCTCTAGGAATAGCATTTGATGCATGAAATTATTTCTATGATCTAATTCGAATCGATACAAGATCCCTAACCAAGTTAGTCATTTGGTCCATGCCTTAACCGTTTGAGTCCTAGGGAGATATTAAAACAAACTGCAGAAGAATCTCAAACAGCGCAACCGCGCTTTTTTCAGAATGAGTACGAAAAGACCCAAATTGCGCGATAGCGCTTGTTTTATTTTATGACAAGAAATACCAAGAGGCGCGATTATGCTTATGTTCATTTTATACCAATGAATCCCGATCGGAGCTATATTATTGTTTTACCAATTGTAAAATGAACTATTTACATTAAAAAGAGCTGTGTAATGTACTTGCTTCAGTAAATCTGAGCACGCGACTCCAACAATCCGTAACGCATCGTCCGTTGTGCATAATGTTCAAAATGTGCTGGGTTTTCTCGACATAAAATCTCAACAGCGCGATTGCGTTGCTTGGGACCCAAACGGTTAAAAATTACCTGCATGTCGACGCACTTCGTCATTTTGAACACTTGGGATAACCCTCTCCTTAACTTCGACACATGTGTGAATATGCTCGATTATAACTTCTTAAATACGCTTTTATTTGAACCCAGATAAATTTGCCCAGATTTATTATCTTAAAAATACCAGATATCCACATCCTGATTCGCTTCATTTCTATGCTAATACATCACAATTGGATCAGGATGGAAGTGCAGGCGCTGAAAACTTTTCAAAAGTACTCGTATATTTGCATTTTATCTAAACTGAGGTCAAAACACATCTCCGTTTGATGGTGAAGTAAAAACTATTAGAACGACTATATTGAAAAATTAATTGTCTAGAAAGGAGGCTTTTGAGAAAGCCATTATATTTTCCGATTCCATTTCTGCAAAACAAGCTGTAACATCTTTGGATTTTCAGACTCTGTTCGAATTAAAAACTGTATACAGAATCTTGGATTGCTTTTGACTTTAGAAAAGAATATTATTTTAGAATGGATTCCCTCCCCTAGTGTTATCTACGGAAATCATAGAGCTGATTTTCTACCTTAAAAAAAGGCGCTGAGGTATTTTAGTGTTTTCAGAGAGGAATCTCGTACTCCTAACATGCAGAGGTATAAAAATAGCTTGAAAAAGATCTGTGAATCTTATTTAAAAGAACAAATGTGTGATAATTCTTGGAGGGAGACGCTAAATGAGATACCAGATCACCCGAAACGGCATGCGGTTGCTGCCTTCAGGCTGGAAACCGGGTACAACTACCTTGTGGGTCACCTACATGTACTGAATCCTTCCCTCTTCAAACTGTTTTGTGAAGGGAGAATCCCCTAATGAATGCTGAGCATCTGGAGATTTTCCCTGCTGTCTCTGGTAACATTTACGATAAATAATGGAAGGCCAGACAGCAGTCACAAGCTCTGCAATCTGACTTACTTTCTGAATGTGTTTGTGTCCGTGTTTTGATTCTATGTTTTATTTTTCTTAATTTGTTGTTACTCCTTGTGTGTTTTATACGGAGTTTTTTCACTTCAGCAAATGATGTATTTGTCGCAGGAAAATGATGAAATTAGGGCTTTCATCAAATTCCTAAGGGAGATGATTAATTCACGCAAGATGTTAAAATAAGAACTCTGTAAGGTGGTTTCCCTAATGAAAGTAAGTGATTTGATCAAATCCCTAACCTGTTTTAGTGAAATGACAAGAGTTATATATATAAAAAGTGTTTTTTTAGCAAATAGGGTGCATTATTAAAAGTAGAGTAATAAATACAACAATAATCATTAAATTAAAAATTATTTATTCGAAATTAATTTACAAAATAATTAGATAATAAAGCTGGCATTTTTTTTAAAAAAAGGATATTTGTTGTAGAATTTCAAACATTTTTTAAAAATTATACGTTAATGTAGTACTTCAGAAATATTCTGCTTTATTTGTAACACCTTTATTATTTATTATTTTCCTTTTTAAAATAGCTTTTTTTACAATCAAAAAGCTTTTTTTATCTATAAAGAGGGTGTGGTCGAATTACCTTATTTGTTTGCTTACATTTTTCAATTGAAGTTTTATCCAGTTTCTAACTTTCAGGCATACAAAAGTGATATATCAATTGAAAGATAATAATGCATAGAATATAACTAAAAAATGATATTTAGGTCATTTGGTTTTGGTGCGTCATGTCTAAACCCGGCTCTGCCTGGCACGGACAAGGAGAGAGGGAGGATAAAAGGGAGTGGTATTAAGCCAAAACAGAGCTCTGAAAATGCTGACTTCTTCATTTCATCATTTCACAAAAACAGTTCGAGCATTTGATCAAATCACTTACTTACATCAGGGAAAGGACCTCAAAGAGACGTTATTTTAACATCTTGAATTGATCATCTCCTTTAGGGATTTGATGAAAGCCCTAATTTCATCATTTTTCTGCAACATATTCATCAAATTCTCTTGCTAGAAATTTAAAAAATAATATCTTGAAAAAAGAATTTAATTTTGAATTCCAGTTAAAATTATTTCCTATTTTTAAAATTGTTATTAAAATTGTCAGCCCATATTGTTACAGTAAAGAAGTTCATCTTGATAATTTTGTTATCCAGATTCAGTGAAAAAAAAAGCTGTCTTTATTTCATCTTTATCCTTTTCGAAACATGAAGGGCTCTTAAAACCTTCTGAAGCAGGTATAAAAAGAGACAATGCAATCAGTAATTGCGTCATGTTTCTACGTCCACTTCTCAGACAACACGATATACTTAGGACATATAATTTGTACTTTCTATTAGGTCCCCTAAATCAGTGAACAGTAATTAACTTGCATTCTCGAACTCGCATAGTACTAAAAAAAGTGAACGAAACACTTAAGAAAATATAGTTTTCTCTTCCAGAAAGCTTCTATTTGCTCTAAAATGATTTTTTTCTCTCTTTCTGCCTTCAAAGAATGTTATTTCTTCGGAAATTTGTAAAAAGTGCGTAAGAAAGTACAGTGCTAATTTTAGTAGTTTTAATGGACATAGAAGGATGTCTGGAAGAAGAAAAGGAAATTCTATGATTTGTGTAAGTAAATTATTCTTCTACCAAATGAAAAATATTTTTAGCGAGTTTTAATACGATTTACAAATGGAAATGAGATTCGGAAATCTTTGATGTTTTTTCGAGTAGTCTTAAGTTTTAAAACTTTTTTTTTCGGCATTGTGACTTGGAAAATTGTATGACATATTTTTTCTTCATTTTGAGCAAGTTAATTTGATCTTACGTTATTCATATTGCATGTACCTTAACACCATTTTTAAAGTGTCAAAATATTCTCCAAGAAAAGGAAACAAAATCTGTATTCCAATTTGCATTAAAAAAAATTCGCGTATAAAATATGTTATCCTTTGCTGCAAAAGACATACAAAAAAATTATAAATTTAAAAAATAATCATATACGGAGTGGTTATAATTAAAGTTGCTCTATTCAGAGGCTTGTAGAACCCTTTCTGCTTATCGGATTTTGATTAAACTTGGAATAAATGCTATATGGACCATGGGGAAAAGGTTTCGGCAACAAAAAACTGTTCAGATTTTGACCATTAGGAGGAAATGAGGGGTCCAAAAAACGACAAAGAATGTTAGAATCATTAAAATATATTCCATTACAGAATATGCTCAATATATGCTCTGTTGATATCAATAACGAATTGAAGGTGCGCTATAGCGTTTTCAAAGGTAGCGCGAAACAACTTACGAAGGATTTCAGCCACATGGCGTATAATGTTAGCTTTTAAATCAGGTAAAATCATAATTACTTCTCTATAAGCAAGTTCTTTCAGAAATCCCCACAACCAGAAATCACAGGGCTTAAGTCGGGTGAACGAGAAGGTCATGTATTCGGAAAATGTCTGGATATTAAATTGTTATCGGTAAATTTAGCACTAGTCAGTGCTTTGACTTGGTGCTCAATGGGAGAAGTTGCTCCATCTTGCATAAAGGTAGGGGTTTGCAAACATTACAGTTTTTATAAAGCAGGAACGACCTGTTGTAGAAGGAGTTCACTGTGAGATACCCCCCTAATCTGGAGGTATTATCTGTTCCTCATCCACGCGACCTGTTTGCAGGAATAAAATATTGACTACTCAAATTTTCCATAGTAAATTTTGTTTATTATTATCTCAATTTATATTAAGCAATGCAGCACAAGTCTTAGAGGCTAATGATCAGGAGTAATGGGGCATAAATTACAATTCTTAGCAAATTGCGCATTAAATCCTACTCGCTATATTTATGATAAATTAACCACCGAATCTATATCTATAGTTCATTCCTTAACTCACTAGAGTCCACTCTATCATTAAAGTTTAATATTATATCGCTTACCGATATTCCACGGCAAACAGCTACCAATCTTTGTATCTTCTATATAATACTGTAATCCAACTCGATTCGGCAACTAGGCAACCTTCTGGCAGTAAACCCTCTTCTATATGGTTCTTATAATACTTCCTAAAACTTATTAAGACCTCTTAAGACTTCTAAGACTCTCCTGGCCTCTCTCGTGAATGCTAAAACTCCAATATATATAATCATTCCTAATCTGCATATCGCGTTTTCTGCTTGAGTTGGTTGGAATGAAGTTCCATTCTGGCCCCAAAGATTCCCCAAGAGGATTTTAGTGAAAGGTGCGATAAAGCCCTATTACAACTGTACCGTGCCCTCATGGGAGAGCATCTTTTAGGACCTTGGGAAGCAAGAGTGTCAAAGAAAAAAGGTACGAGGATAAATTCAGCAGTAAATCCATACCAAGCAGTCACGTAATCAGAATGCAATGGTTGTTGATGCAAAACATTAGGAATTGAAGTACCCTATATGCGGCAATTTTGGCTAATTCACTGCTCCATCTAAATAGAATACCGCAGTAAGGGAAATGTTTTTTTGCCATTTTAAAATTGATGATTGTCTTATGTAATTATAACTATATATATATTATACAAAATATCAACATAGAACGTATACCCAACTCAATTACTTTAATGCGAATGCTTAGGAAGAGAATAAAGCTGTAAAATCGATTGGCGCCAATGATACAACAGTCATTGGCTGTATTATCACAACTTATTTCAGTTTTTATTATGTCGTGTAAGAATGTATTATTGCGTTGTTATTCCTTAAGTATATTTTTGAGCAATAATAAAGTATATTTGAACAAATGAAAACAAATTGCTGATAAAACTATACTTTGGTCCAAATTGAATTAACGCATTGATCCAAAAAACTACACATTATGTATTTCTTATTATTCGTCTTCATTTATGTCTAAACAAACTAAAATAGATAATTACATACTGATATTTACATCTTAACAAACTTATGGATGTAAAAGAATTAAGCGAGTTGCACGAAATTATGAAATAGGTTCGATAGAAAGTAACAAAAACATTAAATTTAACGGGGGAATAATATTTAAGAGCAAATACAGATTTCGAGCAGTGTTAAGAAACTAGATCTATTTTCCTTATATACGAATACAGTAGAACGTCGTATATGCGATTCGGATATGCGATTGTTCTGATAACCGAAAACCGAATGCGATCCATGCAGTATATGAAACCGGACACTTAACGAATATTGAAAATCATCACATGCGGGAAACGTGCTTGAAGAAAAAGCAAAATAGGTGCAAAATGTTGCAATTTTACCTTTATAGTGGAAAATAATCACTTTTGTTTGGCTGTACCATTACACATCTTCGGTGTTTCGCTGCAAGGTCTCCGATTCTCTTGAGCAGCAGTAGTTGAGTAGGACGGCACTCTGATTGCTCTATAGCTGTCTCAAACACAGAAAACGCGTTAGCATTTGATGGACCCATGCGTTGTTGTTGTTGTCCTTGTCTTCATCCGTTTCATCGTCGACAAGGTCGAATTCTTCTTGCACGGAAGTCACTATCTCGTCATCATTTAGCAGTCTTCCACAGTCTTCAGCATTGCATGCCATCCAGGTTTCTGAATCTTCTTCATCGCATTCTTGAAATTCTGGGAATGATTTGTCAAAGTCGGTATTCTCTTCCCTGTAGTCGTCATTGAAGTCTTTTTCGCCTTCTAAATCTGGCTACAGCTTTTCCAATTCATTTTCATATACAGTACATGTACTTGACAAAAAAAAACTGGTCCGGATATTTGAAGCTCCGGATAGTGAACGTTCGGAAAAACGACGTTCTACTGTATAATAATACGACTTCATACCACTGTAAATATTACTGTATAAAATTCAGAGTGGAGTAATACGCACTTCCACGAATATTTATTAAAAACATGTACATGGTTGCGGTAGCCTAGTGGGCAAGGTAATGTAATCGTGGCCAGTGTGTCATACGCTCGAGCTTAGTTCCGCTGAAGACCCGCCGTGTAGGGGGTGATGCACGTTAAATCTGTTGAGAGTTCAAACGTCCTTCCGTTGTTGTGGTGTGGAAGTTAGGAGAGATAGTGCCAGCTCAAGTGTCTTCCTCGACACTTGACCATAATTCGGAATTACGAGTTTCGCCAAAAGCCGTTGTGTAGCTGAGGAACGAGAGGTTAATATTCATTCACTCACTCAAAAAATGTAATTTCATCTTACAATAATGCTGTTATCAATCAGTTTGTCACTCAAGGTTGTTGTGAACATAAACAAACATTATTAATAGCAAAGATAAGCGTTCCAAATTCTCTCGAAGACTTTAGCTCACATGATATGATGATTAATATTTAGTAAGAATTTTTTGGAACTCGTATATTACCTAAAACTGCAGCTTCTGGCATCTACAACAGCCTTAATTCTCAACTGAGCTCGAATAAAATTTATCTACTATCTTAAGGATCCACATTCTTGTGTCTTAAAGATAATCATAAGCACATTATTACAGTAGTTATATTAAATAATTCAAAAAAGGATTAATTTTTTCGCAGATTTCAAGAACTTAATTTAATAACATGGTGAACTACAGAATAAAACTGAGACCGTATTCTTTAAAGCTAAGCATTTTATTTAGGAAACAAGCAGGCCACTTCTAATTCTTAATTAAGAAATATAATCAGCTTTAATATGCAATCGCTGAGAAGGAAAAACAGAATCTTAATACTCTAATATTCCCGAATAACATTCAGTATTCCAGCATTAAATAGAGAGAAGCTTTATATTTTTTACTATATTTCTTTTTTATAGATTGATAATATTTTAAGGAAGCCGAACGCGTTCGGAGTACTTTAAAAAATAGCGTACTAAAATATAATAAATGTTTTTTAGAAATCAATAGCAATAAATACTAATATTTAACTATCTCTAACAATATTTTTTAAAAAACCCTAAATTTTAGACATTTCAGCAATATTTTTGGAAAAACTTATGAAATTAGAGAAAAAAATTATAGTTTAAGAAACTAAAAAACACCTATTTATAGTCAATCGAACTAAGTTGTAACTCAATCATTTAGTCGCCAAATCTAGAAATTGGATCTCAAATTAGGCGCCAGATGTGGGATTGGGTCTGAAAATGAGAAATCGTTAATCTTGAAGACCCTGATCAGGACAATAGAACAAAATTATCACATTAGTGTATTGTCTTCAGTCCTGGACAAGTGAGTAAAATTTCGATTTAATCTGATCTTTTAAAATGGTTGAAAATTGAGTTCAAAGATTCAGTTACACATATAAGTGACGCTTATAAAAGGATGTTTAAAAGTAATAAATTTATTTCAGTATAAAAGTATTACTAAAACAAATTAGATACATTTATTTAAAAAAATGTACTTATGTTTTCATGTTTTATTAAAATTTTAAAATTTTAGAGCCGATAGAGTAAATATTATAAAAAATGACATTATTTATGAGACCATTATTTAAATAACAGGACATAACTCAAATAATATTCATACAAATAAGAAATATTTCTGTACATTCTCTTGGAAATAGTATCAAGTTTCACAGAAATACATTTATAATATATTAAGTTTTCAGATTCGCCATGATAAATTTCGAACAATTTAAATGCCCACTTCTGGTAGATAAAAGACCCAGTTCCTGTTTTTCTAATTTTATAAAACTGATTGTAATTTGGCCTCTAGGTAACGTAGAAATGAAACAAAGTATGTTTTGTAAAGCCAAAAGATAGTTCTACTCAATAAATTAAACAAAAAATATGTTGTTTTTTTTACTAAATTTGGTCATTTCAACGTGTTTGGATACCTTAATGAAGAACTCAAACGCCTGAATCATTGCAAATATTCGTTGTGATAAAATGTATTCAAAAGCAGAATTGACGTAACTAATGTCCCAATCTTGTTCTTTTGATTGATACAAGAGAGTCGATTATCAACAATAACGTTTCTTCCTCTGTAAGTAAACAGCGAAGACGAAAGACAAACTCTAACTCGTCCCTACAATCTTTCTTCTCCATTCTCGAGGCATAAGAACATCCGGTCGTTTTCCAACGACTCATAACAAGTCTTACACCTGCCGTTCGTTCAGAGTACAAAAGTTATGAGCAGAGAGTTTGTAGTTTATGAGCGAAAATGTTTATGTTTTAGCACATTCACTCGCTAATGTGACAGAAATATTTTTTTTCTTCAGAAAAGAGGATTCCAGAAGGGAAGTTGTTTTAAAGAAGTAATATAACAAAAGACTAAGTATAAATATAAAAGACAGGTTTAATTGCCTTTTTACGAAAACGTTTCAGGCATCGAGTGTATAAAAAAATTGATACAAAAAATTTTATTTAATACTTCCTTAAAACAAGTGAAATGAAAAAAAAGTCAATTCTTATTTAGATCAGCAAAGAAAAATTTTATTTTAGTTACATTTTATTACATAATTAAACTTAATGAAAATATATATATATACATATGAGACATAATCGCCGTTCTAAGTGGCAAAATAAAAAGCGAATTTCCTTGCAATTTTCCCTTTTCATATAGGGTTTTGGACTATTATTTTTGTTTGTGACGATTTATTCATCAATTAAATTTAATTATTCCAATAAAATAGTACAGTAAAAAGAAATCTCAGAAATTAGGTCATCCCTGGTGTGATGTGAATCCATGACCTTTGGGTTAGAAATCCAATGCGCTACAGGGACACAACGAGCCATTTTCCTTTTTATATAGGGTGTTGGACTGTTATTTTTGTTTGTTACTATTCATTCATTAATTAAATAGAATTAATGAATTAATATTTGGAAAAACTATATTCACATCAAGTGTCACCCAGTACCAGTTTAAGGCTGTCTTCGGTTAATGTTAAAGAGTAGGACCCGAATTAGGAACATTTTTTCAGTTATAAAAGAAACGAAACATTAATATGATATTCTGGCTTCACTATCTTTTAGAGAGCAGCCTTTTTCATCATACTTCCCATTTTTAGCCGAGTTGATTATTTTTTCTGGTATAAAATGTGTTTCCGTTTTTCTCCCATATTAATGGGGTTAATGGGCTATGCCTTCACGTATTAAAACAAAAAAATAAAGTATTCATTTTATATTTTGACATTTTTAAAAACACTATATTGTTAACAGATGTATGAGTTATAATATTGCAAATTTCCATGAAAATTAAGGCGTTTATTTCAAGCTCTCGTACTTTTACCGAAGACAGCCTTAAAAAATGTATTTGAACATGAATGGATGAATAAAAATATTCTATTAACGTTTGAAAATTTGAACGATATATATATATATATATATATATATATATATATATATAAGGAGAGTGTGGACTAATAGTAGAAATAGAAAAAGTGTTTCAAAATTTCGCTTTATTTATAATTTCAGAAAAAAGTAATAATTCCTTATCTCTTTATTTTCTATAAACACACACACACAAACTATTTAGAATCTATACTGGTTTATGTTTGTACTGGTATGCATATAAGATAGTATAGGGGTTTCTTTGCCTTCCTGCCTTCCGCATTCGAGGATATACTTTACATTACAATTAACCTTCGTAATTCTGAGCAACGTGCTCACAAAAATGCCATCGACATTTGATTTTATTTTAACTTTCGCCGCACTCTGAAGCATCACGAAGACTACTGGGGATGGTCTTCGTAATTCAGCCCCATGGTCATGTCACAAGGATCCACTCTCTTCACCCCGTGAAATTGAATACTTTGAAGCCTCGGTGGTACCCCTCTACATGGCTGGTCTTCAGTGACATCAGAACTCGAAACCATGACTCGACAATGCCGGTTACGAGTTCGTGACCATAGCTACGGGGCTTTTGCACACAGCCACAACATTTAACCCGTTCAGGACCATGATCACATATGTGATCACGCGTTTCTCCCTCCACGGCATCATATATGTGATTGAACTTTCCCTCCTCGTAGGCCCATGACCAAACCGGTGTGATCAGAATTAGGAACGTTTTTATATTAATTTTTAGAAGCACTAGATGGCGGTTAAAAAGCGTTTTTTTCGAATGCTTCATAAAACTTTTAACTTCAATATGTGCTTTCGGCTTCGTGCTTTTTTCTTTTTTTTTAATTAGATTAGAGATATTTCTGAATATAAACTGCTCATGTTTATTTTTCGAGAGAACCGGACATTTAGAGGTTCGTGATCTGTTGCTCTATTGATTTCTGTTTATATTTTGAATAAGTTGGTTTAGTCTAATATTTTCTATATTCGTATTTAAATGTATGGGATTTTTGTCAATTTTTTTGCAAAGTGTATGTATTTTTTTTTTATTGAAATGAAAACCTTTTCTTTAAAATTCGCAATTGTATTTTTAAATAGAGCGAAAATTTTTGTACTCCATCTTCAAATATTATCAATGATAGTAAATTATAAGTTTTAGCAAAACTTTATACGAATTGCTAAAGGAAATTATAGGCTTAGCAGGGAAATTTGACCGGTCCCGTGCGTGCGTATCCCCGAACGTACGGGCCTGGGGAAGCGCTTCTTTCTCCTTCTGCTGGTCTTGAAGGAGTTGAGCTTCAACTAGCAATTTACTCTTCACACTCACGACAACCCAATTTAAGGTTTTTGAGAGTTTCCCAATTTAAAATAAAGTTTAAAATATAAATCATAAACTTAAAATCATTGAAACAAAGTAAATATGTGATGCTCTCAAAAGAATTTACAAAGATAATGTGTCCAAAACAGGAAAAACGAGTAATTAATTATAAATAACTGCATGCTCTTTATACCCGTAATATGAATTCAGCTTTCGATAGTAACGCTCAGTCCTACACACACAGCAAGTATCATTTCCTCAAAATATACAACGTCAACTTTATATGCATTTTTGTGAACACATTAGCTTTTTCTATATTATAATTTGATTGGATACTAACGTATTATGCCGTCGACTAATTTTGTCAAATCAGAAGATATCGCCAAATACCGAGATATACAGCCAGTAATGGAAAAACTTTCGAACAAGTAGAAATAAACATGAAAACTTGGGGTGACATATTTTAAATTGATTTCATTTCTATTGGTGAAATTGGTCTATGGTATACTTAAGAAACTTTGACTGATATACCATTATTTAATTACAGTTGTTATGAAATTTTGTGTACCAAATAATATAAAAAAAACATTCTTAAGTCAATTCCTACTTAGATCAACTTTATTTTAGTTACTTTTTATCAAATAGTTACAATTAATATAAACATGTATATACATACGATCAAATCACAAAATTAAGTGGCATGTAATTTTTTATTAATTATCATTAAAGTATCGTATTGTCATCCAAAACAATAGTGTCTATAAAATTTCAGTTCAACTGAATGTTTTAAAACATAAGGAAAAAAAATATTTTAAAGTTTTGACCCAAGTCGCTAAAAATGTAGCCAACGCGACTGTGTATCTGTAATTCTTTAAATAATTAGTTTTAATCAATTAATTATTATTAATTATAATTAAATTACCGTATTGTCATCCAAAATAATCATGTATATAAAACTTCAGCTCAATGGAGTGCTTTAAAATGTATTTTATCAACAATTGAAACTTTGAACAAGATACATAGGAGATTGGGAGATTGTGAACTAATTGTAGGAATTCAAAAATACATTGTACATTTTACTTTTCCCTTAGAATTAGTTATTTTCCTAATAAGCAATTCTTACTTAGTAAAACCATACTTTCTTTATAGCTGCACAATGTGGTATCGTTAAACACTTCTGAAATTGAGGTAAGTCGATATTAATTCACGAATCCCAAGTAGGTGAAATTTATTCACCCAATTTTCCTGTCAAGACTTTTGACATTTAAGGATAAATTATATTAACAGTAAACTTCTTTCACTCTAGCTAAGATGTTTCTGAATTCTAAATCACGTTACGTCACGAAGCTGAGTAATAGAATATCTCATTTATTCATTTTTAAAAACTTTTTATCACTGTCAAGTAATATGGTCAACTTTGTGACGGGCTCACGCGTTTTTTCATTAACATATCCTTTTGGGTTCTTTGGGGCCAGAATAAATGATAATTCTTTTCCAACCAACCCGAGAAGTAAAACGTGAAGGAAAGATGCAAATTAGGAAGCTTTTAAATAACAGAAGTTTAGAGTAAGCTGGGTGGCCTTTGGGGAGTGTTATGTTAGATCGGGTGGCAAGTGTGAAGGGTATTTTAAGAAGTTAAATGACAGTCTAGAGAAGTTACCCGTGACAGAGAGCCCTTAGTCAAGCTGCATACCATTGCACGCCAGTGAACCGCAACTACAGCTAGGATCAGATAGATTAAGGCTTCGTTGGACATTAAGGTAGGAGTAACTATTTAAATATTCGGATCTGTGATCGCATTGAAATTGAGCTTAGGCGAGTTAGTTGTTGATAGTGGTCCGAGTTACGTTATTTCGGTATTATATATTGTGTGTTTATCCACCATAGATTCTCTCGCATCTCATATTATTATCTAATGTGTTATTGGTTTAAGTTAAGATCTTAATAAAGCAATATTAAGATTACGGCAGCTTCTGTTCTTCATTTATTCCTACACCTCTAGCTCACGCTAATAATCTAGGAGAAGGGCACCCGAAGGGCCCTTACAACTTGAGTCCACATTTAGAAGCTGTAGCTTATTATATAGGCTTACCATACGTCCGAGATTAGTACGGACAGTCAAGGAGTGCTAATGCTCTCTCTCTGTGTCTGTCCTGTTTTGGAAATTTTATGACTGGCAAGGATTTTGATTTTAACTTAGGTGTTCATGCTCGACATTTCGTATTTAAACGTTACCTTACGGGTGTGCATATTTCATAATGAGATTTTGAAATTTGAAGCCATTTCTACGAAAGAGAAGAAGCACTTCGAACGCGTATTCTGAATTATTTTGTCAGTTTCAGGATAGAAATACCCACTAATGCAGCGATAACCTGCGGCCCACCGAGCCTTTTTAAGTGGCCCAGTCATGACCCCTTGCTCTGAGAAATTCTTTTATTTAAAACAAGGTATTAAAAATTTGGTGAGAAATTCTTTTACAAGAAATCAAATTTGCTTTTTTGCTGTCGATGTCGTACGGCTGTAAATTGATATTCTTTTTCTATTTGTAACGATTAGTGATCACAGACAACAGTGGAGTAGCGATCATTTTATGGGTGGAACTAATTTTGAACACTCTTTCATGCCTTGTAGGCGAAAATATTCCAACGACTTGGAGGTTGACTGTTTTGTAGTGAAAAACAAACATGGATCAGTACTTGTATGATTTGTCACGAAAGTTCTGTATTTAAGAAATACCAATAAACAGGAATTACTCAATGAGACTTTTCCTCTTTCAAGAGATGATAAATAGGCTTCATTGAATATTCCTTGCAACAGAGCAGCAAAGTGTTTTGTCAGTGGTAATGTCATAGTAATAACAAATACATCCTAAGTAATTTGCTATATTATTGGTAAGCATATGAAATCGTGCACTGATGCAAAAAGTATAAAGGAGTGTTCCTTAACTTCTTTTTATTTAGTGTTAGTGAGAAAAATAAAATATAAAAAAAAATGATTAAAAAAAGCAAAACAAGAGTTATAATATTTTGATCCATTTACCATATTTTAAATTTCCAATGTTATCTTGGTCTTAAAGCATTTCTCTCCACCCCATTGCGGCTCGCGTGAAATGGCTGACATATGTATGCGGCCCAGCAGAAAAAAAAGGTTGAGTACCCCTGCACTAATGTATACCGTCACCTGCCAAAAAATTTCAATGCGTTCTTAAAATAATAATAAAAATAAAGAACATAAAAATTCTTCAGGCTTAAGAATAATTTTTATGTCTCGTTTTCAATATCGGAGAACCAGTTTTAATAAAATTTATAAATCTCAAAGAGTAAATTTACGAAATGAAATTACCTGGTCTGATTTAAAAGAGAGTAGAGAAATTGGAACGAAATTATAAAAGATTCCATAAAGACTGATGACACATTAGATGAAAGTACATTCTTGAAACAGGTAATAGAAAGTCAAAAGGTAGGTTGCTTTCTAAGTTTTATTGATACTATTGAAGAGATGTAGAAAGCAATTTTTAAGGGGCTTCAAAATACTGACATTCCGTACTGCAATATTTTTTTTTAAATGGTTGAATTTACGATGTCTTTGCTTGGGACATATGTTCCACTTGAAATAGTTTTATTAATTATGGGAACATTAGTGAAAGTTTACCCCTTTCTGCACTCCTATCTACTACTAAACATTTGCTAAAAGCTAAAACTTTTTTAGCACTTTTTGTTCTCAATTTTTTTGGTGTGATTAAAACAAACAAACCATTTATGAAAAAGTTATGTCTAGAAAAAAACACAATTCAATAAATAAAGTTTAATGTTTCTGTAAACATTTAAGACTTAAATAATGTTGGAAGCTATGTAAATATACTTCATTCCACAGGATGTAAAGAACGCAATATTTTCTCTTCTCTACATATAGTCGAAAAAGAAATCGTTCGTCAGGTGTCAAAAAGATTGTGAATGTGAGTGAGTGAATATTAACGTTACACTGTTAAGCTACACGAGGGCTTTCGTCATTTTGAACCATGGTCAAGTGACATGGACGACACCTGAGCTGGCACCCCCTCTCCTAACTACCACACCACACCAACGGGAGGACGTTTCAGATCTCGACAAATTTAACGTACATCTCTCCCCTACACGGCGATCTTTAGTGATACTGGGCTCGAACTCATGGCATGTCAGCCACCTTGACCACTGGGCCACCGTGGCCCTAAAAAGATTGTGAAACAACTGTTAGTCAGCATTTTAAAATTTCCAAATAACTGGGGCGAAGTAATTCGCTAATAGTATTTCTAGTACTGAATAAAAAGTGTGTACTTTCTATCTATGAATATTTTCTGTGTATTTGCCAAAGAACTATTATTGAATAGATAAATGAAAGTAGTTCCAATAGGTTTGTGCACAAAATTTGTAATTTTTGAACCCGATATTCGAATAACCCCGAATTAACGAATAAAATGTTCGGTCCCAATGAATTTATTAAACCGGGGTTCAACTGAATATTAATTACAAACCCAAGACAATTTAGGCATCAACCATTTCTTCCAAAACCTAACAAAAACGATTTATATTTTAATGAACTGTGCTTGAATTCTCGATGACATGTATAGGCTCACAATATTTTTAAGCAAAATGCTTTGTCCATTTAGTCGGTTAGTTCAGCCTTTCTCAAACTATGGTGCGTGACCCCCTAACGGGGTTTGATAACTCTACGAGGGGGGCGTGAACATATTAAAAAGTCGAAAACAAAAGATTATTTTTAAAAAGTATTAATTCACTGAAAGTAAATAAACAAAATATTGTTTCTGACATATTAAAATATACAATACATATTTGCACTGACGTATTTCACTTATAAATGCATAAATACTGCACACAATGTATTTTATAATTAATTTAACAATACTAAGTTAAGGACAGGTTTAATAATTACCAGGGAATCCATGGGGTAAAAAAATGTAAAATTATATACAAAAATTATTACTTATCTTGATAATTTGTACAGTTTCTAATAAATCCCTTAACTGCCAATTAAAAGTTACGCGATTCTCTCCCCAATGCCACCATTTTCCACGTAGGTGCGCATATGTGATGTATGGTGGGGGAGGAGGGTATGTGAAAAACGATAAATAAGTAAATCTTTCTTCGAAATAAGTAAAAGCTTTGCAAGCACTGTGTTAAGGTCCTTTTATTACATTCCAAAGCCTTCAAAATATGTTTATGGACAGCAGTGCATAGAGTATATTGTACTTCGGAGAGCCGTATATATACGTCCGGGGCCATTAAAGCTTTGGCTGTTTATCTAAGGCACTTAAAAGGTTAAAATCGTATTGTAGTTATAGCGTCAAAGTATAGTATTATTGAATTCAATACATTGTTGTTGTATGGAAGGGGCGTGATGTGATGAAAATTATGATTGAATATTGGGTCGCGAATATTGAAAGTTTTGAGAAGCACTGGGTTAGTTGAGTGCAGCCAACTCTAAAATGGGTTGCATATTAAAATTTGCAAAACGCGTGAACTAGAAGAGAGAACATAAGGATCTCTCGTACCATTTCAATGAACGAAAAAAAATAATAATTCGAGACGTAATGACGTTTAAATTATCTACATCAAGTTTGCTTCCGAATTTTTGTTTATGCAGTAAAACCGGTTTTGTGCGGTAGGTAGGAACCGCATAAAAAATGAAACTTTACAAAAAATATATATTCCAAAATTTCATATAAATGCTTACTATGAATAGAGAAAGCGGAGGAGAGACCGCATAAAAAAAGTTCACAGAAAATACGTCAATTATCTAGCGAAATGTATGAGAAAGTACTTCCAAACAAAATAAATAATTAAATTACCCATGGAAAGAGATTGGAAAAACATTTAATTTCTCATCGTATACGTGGAGAAATTTTTATAAAATGCACTTTCATAACTGAATGCTACTCGTTGTAATCAAAAGCGCTCATCTTCTTCTGATGAATTAGAACAAAATTATTTTCGTCTCGCTGGAAGTTTCAGTTGATTTACGTTTTAGCATCATAAAGTAAGAGATAAGTTTTTGCGACGACGGTCGGTTGGCTTGTAAGCGTCATGATAACCATATAAGCATGATCAAAGCTCTTATTTGGAATTTCACAATTTCGGAATTGGTATCTATTTTAAGAATATACTTTTCTGATTTATTGGAAAGCTGCATTCCTGCATATTTTTTATCCTCTCTGAAAGGATCCAGCTCTTCTTGCCCGTCTTCAAAATCTATCAAATTATTGATCATGTCACTGTCATTAAAAGTTTCGTCTTTAATCAAGCGCGTGCAGCTAGCGCGTTGAGAGAAAGCAATTGAAGTTGCATTGTGTCGAGAGAGACTGTCTTTAATAAATGAAGAAAGCGTCTTGATGTATACACATATATGTACATTGATAGAAAACGTTAACAGTGGCACTCACACCATTGAAATTCATACACCGCATAAAAAAAGATAGCACAAAAATAAAAATCGCACAAAACAAATCGCATAAAAAAGGACCGTGGAAAAAAAGGTTCTACTGTAATTTTATGTAGATAATTTAACCACCTTTCACTTTCTCTTTATAGATTTTCATTACAACGACAAAGGGAAATTTTAAAGGTTTGAGAGAATGACCAGTAATATTTTACAGTGCGAGCTCTTAACTATGGCATATTAGACAGATTAACACTTAACCAGATACTTCGTTGTCTACGTTGCGTTGTAATTTTAATGTGAGAAGATAACTTTACGACGCGTGTATGTCACGTAAAAAATCAAGCGTCACGCAAAAAATCTTTTTTCAAAACAAAATTTATTTTTACTTGAAAGAGCATGTCGGAAACCATTGTTCAGACATTTGTCACATCGGAAAAGCAACACTTGTCTATATCCTCTTTAAAGAAAGATGCCGCCATTGAACAGTTTTTGAAATATGTGAAATCTCTTTTACAATGCAATTCTTAATGTAAACAAATCTTCTCGTTCACTTTTTCAACCAACCATCACTAACGACAGAGGCCGCCTACTCCGTGATTAGACATGAGCATTGGTGAGCGAATCACTGGATTGTCGAAAACACGTTCGCACAATTCCAATACTCGTAACATTTTCACCATAAATCTGTACTAAAATGAAGATACATTTCAACTGGCTTAATATTCCTTGCGTTTAAAAAATGTATTACAGAACACAGTTCACATTCGTTACTAGATTGATAATCAACCAGAGACTCGAGTGCGCAAGCATTCATCTGCTACGCTACCACTGCGGTTGTGGTAAAACGAAACGGTACTTAATTTCGGGACATGCCTCATACTTTAAATTAAACGTTATAAAAATGTAAACAATGAATAGAAAGGTAATTGAATTTAAAATTAATGAACAATTTATTTTTAAAATAACGAGTTTTGTATGATGGGAGAATACTGATTAAATTTTGTCTCTCCCATATTATATATATATGTAGAGAGAGAAAGAGAGATGCTTTTGTTCAAATTTAAAATCGTTAATAAAGTACTTTTTATTCATCCACTGAAGTTCAAATACATTTTCTTGTAGTGTGTGTGGATGGCACTTGATTTTATAATTCAGTTTTTTTAATATTAATTCATGAATTAAATTTTATTTCTTAATTTTAAATTTATTCTGCGTTACTACAGACGAAGTTCGAACTAGCCGAAAAAGATCAGGCCAGTAGGTTTTTCTTGACTTCAAATACTTTTTATTATTCAGCCACTCAAGTTCAAATATACTTTTTTTCAACTTAAAGTGGATGGTATACTTGATGTTAATACAGTTTTTTCAGTTATTAATTATATAATTAAACTTAATTAACTAAAATATAACTTTTCTTTGTTGACCTAACTAGGAATTGACTTTAAAACTTTTTTTATTGCTTGTTATGAAGCAAATTTACCAGATGTCTACAGATAGTTTTAGTAATTACCCCTAAAGACAATGAATACATGCGAGTAAGTTTGATTCGTTATTTGTTAACGTCGCACTCTTAGCAACATAGTTACTATCTGCAATGGATCTGCCAACATAGAAATATAGTCGACAGACTTAGATGCTGTCTAAATTGATAGCCATTTTTTTTTTAATTTCACACTATTCCCCCGACAAATTAACCAGGAACTTTTTAGATACTAAATGTTTATTAACTTATTCTTATTCCATATTTTTTCTCAGTGCTTATCTCAAAGTTTCTTTTTTTTCTACTGTATTATCTATTAAGTAAAGCCTAACTTGATTTCTTGAGCTGGAATTATCATTTATTACTACAACTTTATTCGAACTTCTTATTAATTATGAACTATAATCTAAACTAAAACATTTAAGGAAAACCCAAATATGTTTCTTGAAGTATAGAAATTGGAAAATTGAATTTATCTTGTATTGCGTTTCGAAGTCTGTTAAAAATCCAATTTATAACCTTAATCAAATTTTTTCTTTTATTCCTTAAAGTTATTTTGCCACATTTAGCAATAATTCTTCTTGAATTATATATCGGACATTTTCAAGAATTAGCTTCAGTCTTATCTTGAAAGCTCTTTCATAGAAAACCTTTCCAAGAAATACTTCTAAAATTATAATTTGAAGAAGCTTTTAGATAAATAATCATCTTTAATCTTAAAAATAATTAAATTACAGAATAATTAATTGGAAAACGCAAGCAAGCTCAAAATACGAAAGACCTAAGAGAGAAACACTTGTTTTTCCACCTGAACTAAAACTATTAACTTTTCCAGAGAAGTGAAAGTTTTGAACAAAGATTTCCTGGAAGATTGAATTAAATCAGGGTAAAAGACAACGATATTTTTGCCGTCGAGTGTAAATGAGTTGGAGCTAATGTGTTTGGTCCCTATCTGCGTCATTTCCAATACAAATATTGAGTAGAAAGTTAATGATTTCTTCTTTTTTCTGTCAAAACAATTTACAAAGGTTCAGTGGTCAGATATAATTTTCCAAGCGTTTTTCTTATTTTAATAATTCCTGTGACTAGTTCAGTGAATTTACAGAAACTGATGAAGCTGATTCAACTTTGATCGGGATTTTGATGGAATACATAATAATTAAAGTCAAACTTATTTGGTGTTTTTTTTCTATTCGATTCCTACTGTTAGTTCACTCTCTTCATATATATATATATATATATATACATTATTTTTAAATTTTCAATCGGAAACAAAATAGTTTCTATTCATACATTCGAGTTCAAATACATTTTTTTAAAACTTGTAATGGATGGCATTTCATGTTAATACAGTTTTTTCAAATGTTAATTCATTAGTTTAATTAAAAACTGAATAAATAGTAACAAACGAAAATAACAGTCCAACAGCATATATAGAAAGCAAAATCGTTCGTTGTGTCCCTCTAGCACAATGGATAACGCTTTGGACTTCTAATCCATAGGTCGTAGTATACCTCCTAGTATGGCCTAATTTCTTAGGATGCGATTTTATTTTTACTCTGTACTATTTTATTAGAATAATTAAATTTAATTAATGACTAAAAAGGAACAAACAAAAAATAGTCCAACACCGTATATTGAAAGAGAATTCGCTTTCTATTTTGTCAGTTAAAGGGGCACAGTATGATTCAAGTGACAAAAATCGGTCAAAAAATCAAATTTTGTTATTAGCCTAAATTACTTTTTTATATACTTTTCTACAAACTCACAAAATTTGAAAGCTCCAAGTTTAAGAAACTCAGAGCTGTGATAACTTTTACGTTTGTTTTTATGCACATTCCAATGGCACACAAATCAAAACTTTAAACTGACTTATCCCGGAAAGATAAAAATAACCAGTTTGTCTTCATTTAAAGTGCTAAGACTTTTTTTTCCATTGTGCCTTAATACTTGGAAATTTTTTTCACTTGTTGCTAATAATACATGAAACAAAAGTTGGTATGCATTTTTCAGTTAAAGCAATACTTGCTTTTAAGAAGTAATTGAATTTAGAATTTACACATTTTTTTAAGGAATTTTCAATAAGCATTCATAAAAAAAATAATTGTACGAATACTAATCATGTTATCGCAAAACCCATACAAACTTTTGTTATACATAGTTTGATGTACTTGTAAATCAAATTTCGTGCATGTACGTAAATGTTTGTAGGGTAGGAGGAATAGCATTTTAAAATCACTTCATAAGTTTCTTTCCCTTAAAAAATTAAACGGCAATTTTTTCTGAAGTTTTGAACACAAAATCTCTTTTACCTCATACATACGCCAAAGAGGCAACTAAAAAATTATGAAAATTACTAAATTAAAAAAATTCTGTGTAAATCATTCCATGTCCCCTTAATATTGTGATTCTGTCCTATGTATATTCATATTTATATTATTTGTAACTATTTAATAAAAAGTAACTAAAATAAAAAATTTTATTGACGTAATTGGAATTTACATAATTTTTATTTACTTGCTTATATATATTAAATATCACCTATAAATTCATTACAATCATACGATTCGTGTATATCAAGTTCAAATAGTTCACTGTCAATTACCAATTTCTCAATTTCAGAAATTAAAATTTAAGTCTTTTTTTTGTTTTGTTTATCCAAATATATTAAAAATATAACTATTACTATAACTAATTACTTTTCACGTTTAGGTATCAAGATTTCTCAAAGTTAAATAAATCTTACTTAATAATGGATTACCGTATATGTATTATATATAGTTTCGATAAACTAATTAATTTACCTTTAACTTTTCTAGCTGCTCCATGTCTGAGGTTCAAAATTACGAGGTTCGTCGAGGATACCCCACGTGTTGTTTTATAGTCGCACTCACTCTAGCTGCTCTGCTGTTAATTCTTGTTTTAATTTTTTTTTAAGAAATCGTAGTACCTCTTTCTTTGAACTTAATGTTTGATATCAAACAAGGAATTTATTAATAATAGTAAGAGTCCAACAAAATATCCAATAGAAGGGGATAAATCCCAATCCATAAAATGCTTTAGTCCAGAAAAAAAATTCATTTTTCCCCGGATTTTTGCACCATTTAAAGATTTCTACTCATGACTAGAAATTTTGATGAATCCTTGAGGTTCACGAAGGACCAGCATATTGATTTTATTTAGATCCCTTAGAAGTGCGATGTGGAAAATATGTTGATGACTGGTCATTAATTGGAACTTTTCTTCTAAGAAAGCAATTGAGAATTCCAGAAAACTAAAGTGGCTTAAGAATGATGTACATTACTGAATGTCCACTATTTGGATATTCTTCTTGATAATTAGGAAATCCAAGAAACCTTTAGAAGAGTAACAGTTTTATCTACTTTCGTCCAAATGCGTCGCCGTGGACAAATTATGCGATGTTGGCTCGTTTATCACTCAAAGTACCCTCTTACTTGAAATAAGAAGGCGGCAACTGGACTTGGAAAGGATATCTTGAAGTTACAATCCGATCTTTGGTCTTGGTATGCGCATTCACGGAAAAAAAAAGCGGATTAATTCATTATTAATCATGTAATGCCTTGAGTCGAGACGGACATTTTTCGTGCACTCTTTGCTCTTGGTAGAGCATTCTAGGCATGCATATAATTCTTTATAAAATTAGTGATTAACTATTTTTATTTTACTCAGCTTGGTGTATATTATTTTTTTTATTATTATACGTTATGAGTATCCAATAAAGCTTACTTTATTAAAACTGGGTACTTTATTTATTACTGGGTATTAAAACTTTTACTTTAAGTATTGGACACTAGAATTACAAAAAAAATGTCTACACTAACGAAAACTTTTTGTTCCTGAATATCCTTATTTTCCTTTCGAATTCATGGGAATTTTTTGGAAGATGATATACATGAATAAATTTGTGTGTTTTTCGTTCTTGAAGTTGACAAATTAAATCAAGTTATGTTTGAAATACTTCTCTTGTAATGATAGAATTAGTTTCCAGTTTTAGAATTGCATTATTAAATATAAATGGCCGTAAGAGAACATTTAAGGCGACACGGTACCATCTTTAAATTTTTTTTTTTTTAATATTTGATATTTAGTTTTAATTGTATTTTATTTGCAAAATGTTTGTAAAATTTAAAATTTTTTAAATTTTTAAACATTTTTAAATCTAAAACTTTTAAATATGTTTCTTTTTCTTTCAAAATTTTTTCCAAGTACACTTATAATATACTACATAAAACTGTGCATGGTTTTTGTTCTCTTTAATTTTTTATTAATTTTTTATAGTTAAGCTTTACACAAAATTCTCCGAAAAACAGTAATTTTGATTTTTGAAATTTTTTTAGAAAAAGTACTAAATATGTTAGAGCTAATTCAATGCACAGTTTTACAAAACACACATTTTCAGAACATGTATAAAAGTTTCAAACCCTTACTTCAATTATCAAAAAATCCTTAGGGTTTTTGAATAACGGTGTATGTACAAAATTCAACATGAAGAAAAATGAGTTTAAAGTTTTCATTTCTTGAATAGCATGATGAAATTCTCAATAATCACAAAACACATGTAATGTTGATTAGTTTGTTTCAAACTGCTTACAATTTTTAAAAAATTTACAAGAATAAAAGAATATACTTGTATAATGACCATATAAAAGCAAACAAAAGGTCAATATTTCATAAAACATTATCTTAACAATTTTTTAAAAATTACACTCACATTTTAGAGTTTATTCCATGCACAGTTGTATACTACTATAATAAACAACATGTACACAAATATTCATACTCTTTTTTCCATAATTTTAAAAGCCTTAACTCTGTGAAAATTGTTCGAAATGGAAGAAAATGCAAAAAACTTTCTTTTCAATTTAATGCTTCTTATAAAGAACAATGTTTCACAAATAAAAATATATAAAAATTGGGAAATTTACAACCAATAATTTGCTTATATAAGTTTTTGAATTTTTTATAGTAATTACGTTGAAATTTCAGATATATGGGAAATAAGCATTATTAAAATAAAGTGTGCAAAACTACGAAAATTCGGAGTTTCACTGTTATTGACTACAATTGCTTTTTCTTACAGATTAGAATTTTTGTTAAATTTCTAACATTCAATCAATGTTATAAAATTTAAGCATAATATAATATAATCATAAATAAAAATAAAATAAATTAAAATATTGCATACGTGATCAACAATTTAAAATTTCCTGCTTTATAAAAACACCTTTTTCACGAAAGAATTTCTCTCTGCGTTTACACGAGCTAGTTTGATTTTTTTCTGTACCAAATTGGCACAACATTACTTTTCTTCTTTTTTCTTTGATATATCCTTCTAAAAATCTTTATAAATTGCTAAATTTTTCGCTATGCTGTTAAGTAAATTTTTATTTTTTCTTGTTGCATAATTCAAGTGTTTGCAAAGTTCCAACGTTAAATTCAGATACTGCATCACAAACTGCAATATTTACTCGTTTCAATGACGCTGATGATATTTTAGAGCACTTACTCCAAATGATGCTGTGCAGAGTTTCATTGGAATTTTACGAGTCATACACCGAATGCAACGCTCAATAAATCATTCAGAAGCGTCTCTGGTAAATTGGCAATACTTGTGCCAAATGAGCCTCATTCACTGAAAATTGTTTTTTACTAGCTTTTGTGCGAACCTGGTTATTCTACCATTTGCAATAGCTGATTGATAAAACTTTTAAGAATCTTGACCAGAAGGGCATTTAAAAGTGCTGTGGTTTTCATCAGTGGAAATACTATGGTATAAAGTAGCATATATATGGCAGTCTTCATGTTTTCAGCATTGCCTTTTGTTGCTTAAATGGCATTCTGATAATATTGCGTAAGCATGGTTTCATCTTTCAAACTGCCATAAGATTTTCCACCGAGTAACTCCTCTTGAACGCCATTCCTTTACCATTTTCGGAGAGCTGATCCTAGTCAGCTTACTCACATGGTTCACACACTCTTTGTTTATTTTTAACATCTCCATAGACTTTTGATTCAGTCAGATGTTGGAAACGCTTTGGAATCACCATCTGAAGGAAATACCGTTGTGTATCTAAAATCCAATCACTTTTCAGATCTCGACCACAATTCGGATGCTGCATGGACTTCCATTGAACCTGAAGAGCCACAATGGTTTGCATTGCAAGAATCTTTATGACCGTTAAATCAAATCTCGTACTCAGTTGAATTTTTTTTAAGTTCACCTTTGGCTATTTCACACTCTTTACAATATTTAGATATTACTTTAAAATCAACAACATATCCCGTCAGTGTGTCTATGACACAGCCAAATCCAATCTGAGATGTATATGCCCCTGGTCAACCAAGTACCATCGAAAGGAAACCGCAATATTGGATTTACACCACTGTTGTTTTTCTGCATTGTATGCTTTCTTAATTTCACTTCTGATGCGATGGAAATGTTTCTCGGATGCTTTCACAAGTGAAGAATGCAACATCTTTTTGTAAGTGTTAAAAGTTCTGCTGGACATTAAATGCATATTCATAAACGTAATGCAGAACTTTTCAAAAGAGCTTTTGATATCCACGTCGAAACTCAAAATGCTTGTGTAACTCGTAAATTAATATCATAGGGCTGATTTAGTCCACTTTTCGGTAAAATATGCTCCAGAAGTTTTCATTTCATTAATAATATCAGCGCAGATCACACACAACTTGAATATTTTCACAAAATCCATAGGCTTTTCCAAAATTTACTCGCAGAAAGCATTTTTACAAGTATTACATAGTGTATTTTTAAAAGATTTGTTAATGCATTTTTATCAATAATGACGTATGTTGGAGATCTGGATATACCAGTATATTTTTGATCAAAACGAGAAAAAGTATTGCTTTCTTCTTCAAGTTTTGCCCACCTCAAGTTAGTGTTTTGAGAGCTTCTGAACTTGTCTTAGCATCTGGAAACCACCTCTTCAAAGCTTTCGTTTGGCGGCAGATTTAGTACGTTTTTTAGGCCCTGAGGCATCTTGACTTTTTAAACTTTTGGAGAAATCACCAAATTCCTTGTCGTAAAGCAACTTTTCTTACTCTTCAGAACACGAATTACAAAATATAGTTAAATTTGTAGGAACAAGAACTTCCAAAGAAACGCAGTAGAATAACTCTCATATAATCAAAACAAAACAATTATTTCATTTCAGTTTAAACACTAATCAACGTGGAGTAAAAAAAAATTAGTTCCTTATTTATCAGGCTCTTTTCTAGCAGACGATCTGAAAAGTGGGCGTGGCAGCTTTGTCTAGTCTACTGACATGCAGCAAAAATGGATAAACAACTGAATAAAAAATATAAATACAACTCTGAAATTTTGCAGACACATTAAGAAGGATTAAAAGCATCATATAAGCCAATAAAAAAAATCGATAGTTTGATGATTTTTATGGTACCATATCGCCTTAAAAACGTGATGATGAACATATAGGTGCAAAATTTAAATATTCCTCACAAATCATACAATACTCAAAATCCTGGACATTTTTGCAAGCCTGAACTTTACCCCGGGAAGCACAAAAAAAAAAAGTTGGGGGCGGTCTGGGGTAATCCAGGATATATGGTAAGCATAACTATCTCTGCCCCTCGTATATGTACAAGAACTCAAACACTTTGATATTATTTACAAGGAAGAACGTGAGTTTAACTCTGTACATACTATAATTAATCACAAATGATCGTTTTATAAAGAGTTGATTAGAAAATTTGGAACTAACTTCTTACTTTTTCTCATTTTAGACTTACTTATTTTTTCTATGAAATATATACAATTCATTCCTGAATTTTTTTTCTTTATTTTGAGGAAAACACGAGTCTGTCGCTATTTACTGTGACAAATCTTCAGACAGAAATAAGTGGTATATATGCAAATTCTACATATTGTATCAGTTAGCCACACATATCAAGAGCTTTTGTTTGATAAGTTTATATAAAAATGATTATGAATGTAGATTAAGATAAGAGAGACTGAAAATCGTAAGCTTCTTGTACCATATTTGAGTTAAGAAGATAACAAATTAAAAAGTGCATGCATAATTCGTATTTTTTTTTCATAAGGCTACGCTGTTATGTGTGGTTGCGCTTAACCAATATGAATTTCGAAGTACTCCACATTCACCAAGTTCTTAGAAGAAATAAATAGAATGGGCAAAGAGATTTTCTGAAAATGATGAAAGCGAACAACTTTCTGAAAGTGAAGACAAATTATTTGCGAATGGTAATGATCTATCAGACACCGAGTTCGGGTCGACATATATCGAAGATGCAGGGAAGAATGTTGCGAATATACGCGGAAGACGAAAAAGAGATTGCTCTCATGTTTTGAAGACGAGAATACAAATAATAAATGATCAGTACGTTTCGAGGGATGAAACTTTCAGAGAAAGAATTCGAATGGGTACTATACCTTTGACAGCAACATTTCATTATATTTCTAAGGAAGAATCAGATTCAATAGTATGTACAAAAAGTGTAATATTAAAGGAGGAAGTAAAGACTGCATTTTTCTTATAATTAGCCAACGCATTATTGTGTTGAATCATTACCTTAAAAAAAACTACTTTAATTTTTCCGTACTAAAATATATATTAACAGAAATACAAAAAAATTAACGTTTTATGTAAAAGGAGGTACTTTTTATTGGTACGTGAGTGAGTGTTTATTTATGTCGCACTATAAGGCAACACGAGACATATTGGCACAAATACATCGCAATTTTGAGCCCCGGCCAAGTGACAAGGAAGACACCTGAGCTGACTCCTCACTCTCCTAACACTCACACCGTACCAACTCAAGGACTTTGAGCCACTACAGATTCAACGTGTATCAGCTACTCTACACGATAGGGCTTCAGTTACATCAGGACTGGAATCGGTGACTCCATAATACCGGCCACGAGTTCATGTCGATGATGAATATGTTACCGTAGCCACGAAACTATTTGAGAAGAGATTCAAGAAGTGTCTATACTTTGAAGAGCAACATTTCGTAATATTTCTAAGAAAGTATCAGAGATTTAATGGAAGTTACTAAATACATTGTAAGAAATGAAGTGAAGACAGCATTTTTTATGAATAATTGATCAGCGTGTTTGTGTTGTTATTACCTTAAATGCTTCTATACTGCACTTGCAAAATGTGGCTAAATACTACATTTACAATATTGTGCAGAACTATTGCACAACAGTAGACCAGCAATATTGCACAACAGTAGACCAGCAATATTGCCAAAAAGGAGACCCACAATATTGCACAACAGTAGACCAGCAATATTGCACAACAGTAGACCAGCAATATTGCACAACAGTAGACCAGCAATATTGCACAACAGTAGACCAGCAATATTGCACAACAGTAGACCAGCAATATTGCACAACAGTAGACCAGCAATATTGCACAACAGTAGACCAGCAATATTGCACAACAGTATATCAGCAATATTGCACAACAGTATATCAGCAATATTGCGCAACGGTAGATCAGCTATATTGCGCAACGGTAGATCAGCTATATTGCGCAACGGTAGATCAGCTATATTACACAACAGTAGATCAGCTAATTGCGCAATGGTGGACCAGCAATATTGCACATCAGTAAACCAGTAAAAATGCACATCAGTAAACCAGTAAAATGCCCTCAGTAAAAACCCGTAAAATGCCATCGTAACCAGTAAAAAAAGCATCAGTAAACCAGCAAATCTGAACAGAAGATTTGAAAAATTGAACAACAGTACCAGTGGCTTAACGTACACCGCTGCATCGTGGGGGAGGGGCAAAGCCTGACTGACATCAAGTAGGCAAGCTTTTGTGAGATCTGGCTTGAAGCTCAAAATCAGACTTTGCAGGGGGGACCCTAATATTCTCCGTTACGCCAATAAATAGTACACTTACAAAATTGTCCTATAGTTGGATTTGAAAAATTGCACAAGTGCGAGTTTACAAAAATTGCACAAGTGCGAGTTTAGAAAAATTGCACAAGTGCGAGTTTAGAAAATTGCACGTGCGAGTTTACAAAATGACGAAGTGCGAGTTTGCAAAATTGCACAATGCGGGTTTACAAAAATGCACAAGTGCGAGTTGCAAAATTGCTAAGTGCGAGTTTACAAAATGCGCAAGTGCGAGTTTACAAAATTGCACAAGTGCGAGTTTACAAAAATTGCACAAGTGCGAGTTTACAAAAATTGCACAAGTGCGAGTTTACAAAAATTGCACAAGTGCGAGTTTACAAAAATTGCACAAGTGCGAGTTTACAAAATTCGCACAAGTGCGAGTTTACAAAAATTGCACAAGTGCGAGTTTACAAAATTGCACAAGTGCGAGTTTACAAAATTGCACAAGTGCGAGTTTACAAAATTGCACAAGTGCGAGTTTACAAAAATTGCACAAGTGCGAGTTTACAAAAATTGCACAAGTGCGAGTTTACAAAAAATGCACAAGTGTGAGTTTACAAAAAAATGCACAATTATAAGTTTACAAAAAAATGCACAATTATAAGTTTACAAAAAAATGCACATTTGTAAGTTTATAAAATATGCACAATTGTAAGCTTACAAAAAATGTACAATTGTACAAGATTGTAAGACTACAATTTTATTCAAATTTTCACCACGTGGAAATACATGCAAAGTGAAAAAAAAAAAAAAAAAACAGAAGACAAAATGAAAGGACCATTATCAATGAAGCATTTAAAATATAGCTCTTTCAATCCCCATATTTATTATTGTATTTGTTTGATTTAGAAATTTACTTTTCAGAGGAAAAAAGCAACATGCATTTTATAATGTAAATTATGTGTCATCTTTCCTCCTCCTCTCTTTCTGAAAGTGATCCATACAAGTCCTTACTCCAATCTACCGATAATAATAACTTTCAAAACGTGAAACTACTCACAGGATGCAATTTAATCTAAGTAATAAATAATTCATTTTACAAATGAGAAACTATTGAATCCCTTTATTAGCTAAAGTATCGCGCAAGATCAGCATATCTAATGAGATTTACAACCTATTCCGAGTCGTAATGGGGATGACAGAAAAGAATAAGGGTTCCAAAAATTTCGCCTATTGAGTTTTTTCTATTGTGATATATATTTATTGAAATTTTTA
>BMAV01000122.1:0-14943 GCA_019973955.1 Trichonephila inaurata madagascariensis | reverse complement strand
CGAGTATAGGGAAAAAGACGAAAATATAAAAGATTATTTAAAATATTAAATTACAAATGAAGAAAAGCAAAATACAATTCTGTCATAATAAAATGAAAATACACATTTAAACTTATATTATTTTTAAGGAATCAGTACTGTATAATGTGTTTCATTATTATCTAAAACAGTAATACGCGTTAAGAACGAGTTTAATAATTACCAGTGACCTCATGAGCATGCCATACAATTATATACAAAATTTTTATAAATTTGCTTTATAAAAAAGTCGTACTGTAGCTTTACGTCAAAGTATAGTATTATTGAATTCAATACATTACTATCGTATGTGAATGGGAGCGATGAAATTTGTGATTGAAAAGTGGGTCACAAGTATATAAATTTTGAGAAGCACTGCTTTAATATGTTAAATAAAATTATAGCAAGAGTGATTTTTGGTTATATTTGAGTCGCATTATAATGCTACACTAAGCATTTTGAAAATGACCCGTTTGTTTGAGCCGTTCAAGTTTGGAGGACGCTCCCTTTGATTGACGTCTTCCTATCTTAATTTCCACACCAAAATTGGGAGGACGTTTAAAACTCGAGATGTTTATAGTGCATTGACACACACACTTTTGCGTGGCTGCTCTTCAGCGTTACTTTTACGAAATAAAAAAGGGTACCTGACCTTGCAACAAAAACTAGTGAATCAAAGAATATTAGAAGAAAATATGTTGTTTAAAAGGAACTCTTGATTACGCGTGGCTCTTTTGATTTTTCTTCAAATGTGAGAATTTTTTGATAGTTAAAAGGAAAAAACATCAATAAAGCTTGCAGTTTCAAATTTTTGCTACAAATCTTGATTCTCTGTGTTTATTTTTATTCTAAACTAAAATTTCTCAATGATTAAAATAATTTCTGTATCAAATTATGAAAAAAAAAATGTCCATAAGAAAAATAAAAACAACATTTTCTGATATAATGTATTGAACCTGTTGAAGTCTGATACTTTGAGGAAACCAACCGTTTAAATGCAAATTCCGGATTTCCAGTTTTTTCCACCTTATTTTTTTTCTCAATAATTGACACTATTAAATGCAGCTACAAGAATTTAGACCACATGCATTTAAATAAATTTTTTCACAGCTTATATTTAGATAGCTATATAGCAATAATTATAATCTAACATTCATACAAATGTACCAAAAAGTTAGTGCTCATTGCATATTTATTCTTGAAAATTTTATGAAATGCATGGTTTTATTAAATAAATTTACAAATAAAAAAAAGATATGAGGTAAATCCAGTTTATTGCCTTTATCTCATTTTTTAAAAATCTGGATATCGCACCGGTGAATTTAAAAAATTAAAAAAAGACAGATTGAAGGATAAAAAAGGAAAAAAGAGTTTTTTTTTTTTTGATTTGGGAATGGGAATTTTTTTTTTATTTTTATTTTGTTTTTTTAAATTACTAAAATTAAAAAATTAAAACTTAATTTACGTGAATTTCAATTTAAACAAAAATAAGTAATATAAAAAAAAATTCCATTCCTACTTAGATCAACAAAGAAATATTTTATTTTAGCTACTTTTTATATTAAATAGTTACAATTTTTTTTTAATATTAATATTTATATACATATGACAGGAGCACAAGATTAAGTGGTAATTATTTTTTATTAATTATCATTAAAGTATAGAATTGTCATCCAAAACAATCGCGTTTATAATATTTCAGTGCAACTGCATGCTTTAAGACGTGAGAAAAAAACCTTTTCAAGTTTTGACACAAGTCGCCAAAAATGATTCCAACGTGGCTGTATTTGTAAATCGTAGAAAAATTAGTTTTAATCAATTAAATTTTATAAATAATAAATAAATTATATATATTGTATTTTTCTCCAAAATAATTATGTAAATAAAATTTCAGCTCAATCAAGCGCTTTAAAATGTGTTTTATTAACAATTGAAAATTCCAAATAGATAAATAAATAAATATATAGAGAGCTATAATAGCAGGAATTGAAGAAAATTTTCTGAATATCTCAGCTAAACAAAAAAAAAACATACTTGTTAAATTTTAAGTCTGTAGATCTAATAGCTGGTAATAAGGATTTTTTTTATACACTTATGAACATATCAAAAGTGCATAATGTATTTTGTAATTAATTTCCCAATACTAAAAAAAAAATTAAATTCCCGTAACCCCAGGGGCTTGTCAATATAAAATTATTGCAAAAATTTGACTTCCCTTGATAATTTTTTACAGCTTATAAATAATTTCAACCCCCCTTAAAGTTATGGTTTCGCCCCCAATGTTCCTTTTAGGGCCCAAAGTATTGATTAAAGGTGGGGGAGGGGCAAAAAAGAATAACAAAAAAAGGAAACTTTGTGATATGTAAACCCCTTCGTTTTTTTATTCCAAAGCATTGGGATTAACTTGATGGAAATGGGCACGGATTGTATTCAGAAAGACTATATATACGCCCGGGAGTATTTAGCGTCCCGGGATTTAGGTAGTTACATAAATGGGGCGGCTGTGGCCCAGGGTAAAGGTATCAAAGTGGATGGCTTGTCACGAGTTCCCCCCAGTACCACTGAATTTTCGCCATGGGGGAGGATGCAGGAAAAACGGAGCCCCAACGTCCTCCGTTAGTTGGTGTGGTAGTTGGGAGAAGGTACCAGCCTAGTGTCGTCCCGTCACTTGACCATGGTTAAAAATTTAAATTTCCGTTGCCAAAGAAACGGGGTGTAGTGAAGATGATGTTAATATTCACTCACCTTTTAAAAAACCTGTGGATAAAAAGTTTAAGTAGTATTGTAGTTTTTAGTGCTAAAGTATATAATTTATGGGAAATCTCAATGTATTTTATTTGTATGGGGTTGATAAGGGGCTATGAAATTATGATTAAGTATTGGGTCGGAAATTTTGAGTTTGATAAGAACTGATTTAAACGATACCATTGATAAAATAATACTTTTAATAATTTTATTCATGTATTCTTTAAGTATGCATATTCTTATACCTATAAAAAGTTTATGAAGTAAAGAGCGAAACCCTTAATTATACATCCTCGGGAAAATAAAACTAAAATAGGTTATTTTCAAACACATAGTTAAAAGGTACATTTTTAATCAAAATTATGAACGAAATAGCGTTGCTGATTACGAAGAAATAATAAACATAACGATATATGAAAAAATAGAACGCAAATGTTGCACAAACTTCCAACTACATAAAGTGTTTAGATCTTTTAAATCGAATTGTAATACTTTTTTTCAAAATTGTGGTGCATATGAGGGGAATGTTTATGTCACACTATCAAACCGCTCTGTGGTTAAATGCCACAAGTACGGGGTTCAACCACCTCCCTTCCGGATTGTGTAAAATCGACTCAGCCTTTCATCCCTTCAGTGGGTTGATAAATAAGTGCCAATTTTGCTTGAGAAATAAAAACACTGAGGGTTCTTGCGTCAAACTGATCACCTGCTGGATCGTATGCTCATGCACTTTAGTGTCCAAGATCATAAAAGCTGAAATGGGCAAAGTAAGCATTGCCTTACTATGGACTGTTGCGCCACGGCATTTAGTATAAACCAACACAAGAACTATTGGTAACAGACTTAGTAAATTTGAACAATGGTAAAATGAAGAACACGACACTTAAACTGGTATTCCCTCTCCGAACTTACACACCAAGTCAATGGAGGATATCAAACTCCCCAGATTTAACATGCAGCCACTTTTCTACACACTGGGACTTCAGCGGCTCTAGGTTCGAGCCCCTGACAAAACAGCCACAAGCCCGTGATCCTGACTAGTGTAACGCGGTGGTGTATAAATTTTACGTCAACTTTCAAACCACAGGATTGTCACACATTTTTCGTAATAAGTCTATGTAAAAGAAGATACTTATTTGCAGAATATTGACAATTTCATGAGACTCAGTAGCCCCAAAGGCGTTTTAATGAATGATTACGCACAGCGGAACTGCAATAAGATACGGAAGCAAGATATTTAGAAGCGGAACAATATTTCTCAATAATTTCATTAAAATGCAGACAAAGTACCATTTAATACTGTAGAAATTTAGATTTCCAGGCAATAGGTTTTAAACTAAAGAGAATTGGAGACTTCGGTCAAAAAAAATTGTATTAAACATAAGAGAAAACAAGGTTGGTTATCTTCATTCATAATTTCAGCGTTCTACAAAAACGCTTTGTTCAATAAGAATCCAACAAAAAATTTATGCAAGAAAATGAAATACGAAATGCGTTCAAATTTATTGGTTGCTTTATTTAAAAAAAATTTAATTTTTTTTTCATTTAAAATTTATTTTTTATATTTTAAATTTTGTTTTATTGTGTAAATATACATTTCAATTCAAACCAAGTTCTACTTTCGAATAAACTTTTTATTGTAAGCTGTTTAGCAAAAAAAAATCAATACTTATCATCAAAATGACTTTTCAATATAATTCAAAATCTTCCAAATGCTAGTAAAATTATATCTTCCGATATGTTAAAAAAAATTAATTGAGGAGAGTTATTTACGTACACATTAAACCTGAAAGGGCTATTGCAGCGTTTCTCAAACTGTTGATAATACTAAAAAGGGGCGCGAGCATACCGAAGAGCAAAACAAAGAAAGGATTTAAAAATTTTTCTAAAAGGGGGGAAAAAAAAATACATGCTATCATAATAAAAATAAAAAACCATTTAAATGATAAATATACTTATAAGTGAATCATATAAATGTGTTTCATTTTATCAAAAACAGTATTACGCGTTAAGAACGTTTAAAAATTTAGTGCCCCCTCATAAACATGCCATAAAAATTATATAAAAAATTTTTCCCTTGATAATTTAACGTTTATAATTAAGGCTGTATTGTAGTTTTCTCAGGCATGGTATATTATTGAATTCAACCTTTACTTCGTAGGGGGGGGTACAGCGATGATATTTTATGTTGAAAAGTGGGTCGCAAGTATAGAAGTTTAGAAGCCTCTTTAATATTTGGGGAAAAATTTTAACCGAGGATAAATATATTTGTTCGGCCCCTTTTAAAGCAGGGAGGCCTTTGGGCAAAGTATCTCGTTGGTTTGAACTGGGTTTGGTATGGGGGATGATACTTAGCTTGACACCCCCCTTCCTTACTTCCCCACCACAACCCTTTGAAGGACGTATAAAAACCACAAGATAATTTTCGCTCATCCCCTCTGCGCGGCGGTCGGGGGGTTTCTCTTTCGATCTGATGACATAGCAACCAACAATTCCTGACCCTGCGTATTAACTACCGGATTACTAATGAAAATTACGTTGGAAATATGTTGCTTATATTGGGAATTTCGACCGGGTGCTCTTTCCATATTTCTTTTAAATGTGGGAAAAGCTTGATAATTAAAAAAAAAAATAAATAAAGCTTGCAGTTTAAATTTTACTACAGATCTTGTTCCTCTGGGTTTATTCATTCTAAACAAAAAAAATCAATGATTTAAATAACTTATCGAATTATTAAAAAAAAAATGTCTACATGGGAAAAAAACAATGTAACGTTTTCTGATATAATGTATTGAGCTTTTTTGAGGTGTTTGAAAACCCCCGTTTAAATGAAAATTTCCAATTTCTTTTTCACCATATTTGTTTTCTTAAAAATTAATACTATCAAATGGAGTTACAAAAAATTTAGACCGCATGCATTTAAAAAAATTTTTTAAAATTTTTACAACCCCTATAAAAAAAATTAAAATTAAAATGCATTCAAATATCCCAAAAAAGCTAGAGCTCATTGATATTTAATCTTAAAAAATTTATGAAATGCATGGTTTTATTTAAAAACTTTACAAAAAAAAAAAAATTATAGAGCTAAACCCTTTAGTTTTATTGCTTTTCTTATTTTAAAACAGCTGGTGTTCCGTTCTTCTCACAGGTTAATTGTACAATTAAACAATACAGATTGAAGGATAAAAAATATTTAATGAGTTAATTTTGAATTATAAACTAACAAGAAAAAAAATTTCGATATCCCCAGCAACATCCCTTATATTTTTTAAATTTTAAGTCTGTAAATCTATTGCTGGTGATAAAAATTTTTTATACACTTATGAAAATATCAGTCTGCATAATGTATTTTATAATTAGTTTCCCAATATTAAATCAAGAACAGATTTAATAATTACCCCCTGACCCCCATGTTTTTCTCATATAAAATATGTCAAAAAATTTTCCCTTTCCAAAAATGATTCCTTAACTCCTTAAAAGTTAAGCGATTCCCTCCCTCCTGATTTTCCACGAGGCGCAAGTATGTGATGTCATGGTGGATGGGGAGGGGGTTTTGAAAAAAAAAAAACCAGAACTCTTAGATATCAGTAAACTTTTTCCCTTTTTTTGATTCCAAAGCCTTCGGATTAACTTGATGGATAAAAAGCACGAAAAGTTGTATTTAGAAAGACGTATATTGGTTCAGGGCCCACTGGGGGCCGGGGGCCCGGCCCCCCAAAAGCTTTGAATTTTTTCGATTGAATAAAATTCTAAGTATATAGTAAGAAAATTTTTAAAAAAATATTTTTATTAATGTTTAAATTTTTTTTAATTTTCTAAAATTTTATTCAGAAATTATTTTTTAACTGTTTTTGTTTCGAAAAATCAACAAAATCGAAAGGAGCATCTAAAAAGGTAATTGACCCGCCCCCCCTTAAAAAATTTCTGTGTCCCTACTTTGTGCGCCCAGCTTTAAGATACTAAATATATACTGGGACACGGCCGGGGAGCCTAGGGGGGTATCGATCGTGGCGGGTTTTTCACGGTTCCCCCCATACCACTGAATATCCACCGATGGGGAGCCATGCACGTTAAATCTATCGAGAGCTCATTCGTCCCCCCCATTGTGTGGTGTGGTAGTTAGAAAAGGGGGTGCCAGCTCAAGTGTCGTCCCGTCACTTGACCCTGGTTAAAAAAATCGTTCCGGCCCCCTGAGCTGAACATGCGACGTATTCCCCATTCACTTTTTCAAGCCCCCTTTCAAGAGAAGAAAAGGGCAGGACGGGCGCATCGAAGAAAAAATATGGACATTCAAGAGGTTTCAAAAGATAAACCAAAAATACAAAAAACTTTTGCTTAGACAATATGAAACGTTAGATGCGCAATATCGGTAGAATTGTTATTAATGCACACACACACGCACACATATATATAATTAGGGACATGACTTATGGCTGTCCGGCACTTTCAAATGGGTTAAAAAGTAAGTTTATGTACCTTTTTCTCGGAACTACTTTACTTTTAAAAACAATTATCTAAGTTATGTTTATAACAAAACACTTCAACAAGAGTTTTATATCTTTTGTTGCCCGAAAATCAAGAATTTCTTAAAAATTGCCCAAACTTCTCCTAAAATTTAGTTTAAAAAAGTCATATCAAAAAAAGTTTGCAAGATATATATCAAATTTCCCCTTTTTATTAAAGTGTAAAGTTTAAAAAAGTTGTTCCATGAAAATTTGGGGGATTACATAATGAGTACTTTTGCGGAAAAAGGATAAAAAATTTAAAAAAAAAAATATTACAATTTTGAAAAGGTTTTAAAGAAAAAAATTTGAATTTTTCTGAGTTTTTTATTTTTTTTTTACTTTCCAGAACAAATGGATTTTTTATAACTCTTTTCAAAAAAAAAAGACTTTTTAATTTTCTTTTTTCATTATTTTCAAAATTTTGTTTTTAGGGATCTTAAGATTTTCAGTGGGCTCCAAACACGTTATCTTTTTTTTAACAGGCCAAAAATTTTAAAACTTCTTCAATATCCTAATTTTTAAGATCATTATTTTGCTCCGACTCATAGGATTTGAAATAGCCATATTTACCCAAAACATATTTCAGATTTTTTAAATTTACAAATGTAGATCTTGGAATCACTGACCTTTTTTTTATTAACTGCCATTTGGATTCCCAAAAAATTTCTGTGCTTAATTTTAAAATTTTCGAATAACATGATCATTTGATCTCTAAAATTGAATATAATTCATTATTGTATGTGTTTGTGATCATAGTCCCTTACTACATTCATTCTTCTTTTGAAACTCGAACCCGGCATTTATAATCGCGGACACAATCCATTTTGAGGGCTCTTTTTTGAAAGGAAAAAATGTAAAAGCCGAAACAGCGATGCCCGGGGGTCATTGATATTATTTCTAAAAGCCCCACCATAATATCTTTTATTTTTGGTATTAAAATATCGGGGGTAGGTTACGACCTCTTGGCATTTCCATCACTTTACTTTTTTTTTCTGTGTTTGTTTTAGATCCCAAAAAACGGGAACCATACACTTTTGAATAAGCCCAATACACTTTTCCACTTGAACATCATATGGATTCCCGCTCATCAGAAAGTTAGGCAAGGTATAACATAGCTGCTCCTAGCAGAGCTCTTTTCATGCGTGCCTAGGAGTAGTTTCATTTAAAAGAATAATTAAAACATATATTCCTAAATATCGTATTTCTCCTACCATATATTATTTTAAAAAGGAATATTTGAAATTTTAAAAAATATGGAAAATTGAAAATTAATAATTTTTTGAAAATTCATGTACCTGACTCTTTTAATATAAATTACACATTAAAACATTTTTTTAGCTCCAAGTGTCATCGACCCATGCATTATGTTTAGTAACTTGGATGCATGTTTGTATTGTTTTCGCACAAACTGTCGAAATCTGAGACTATTGAGATGAACTGCAATCTCATTACATATGCTAAGTTTCATTTGTTTCTATACTTTGTTCAATTCCTCTCTACTATTAGCTAACACTCCCTATATATTTATTTACCTTCGTGGAATTTTCAATCGTTTATAAAATACATCTTAAAACGCTCAATTGAGCTGAAATTTTATATGCATGATTATTTAGAATGACAATACAGTAATTTAATTATAATTAATAAAATTTATAGATTAAAACTAATTATTCAAAGAGTTACAAGCACAGCCACGTCGGCATCATTTTTGGCGACTTGTGTCAAAACTTGAAAAGGTTTTTGTTTCTCCCTTTTTAAAGCATTCAGTTGAACTGAAATTTTATATACACGATTTATTTGAATGACAATACGATGCTTTAATGATAATTAATAAAAATGAATTACCACTTTATGTTTGCCATTTGTATATACCTATTTATATTAATTGTAACTATTTAATAAAAAGTAGCTAAAATAAAAATTTTCTTTGTTGATCTAAGTAGGAATCCACTTATTTTTTATATATATATATATATTACTTCTTTTTGCAGCCACTCACGTTGAGAACACTTTTTCACTTAAACACATTGTTCCGATATTCAACGTGCATCACCCCCGTACGCGATGGGTCTTCAGCAGTACAAGGCTCGAACTCATGACCCGCCGGCCTCGACCTTGACCACTAGGCTACCATGGCCACATTAGGAGTCAGCCACCTCAACCTATGGTACAATTCTCACTGGCAATCTTCACCTCTCAACAAATCGGTCACTTTTTGAGTAAAGTTGATATTTTTGAAATGGATCTCTTTGGACTTTCAGGATTGTAAAAAGCAAAATTTGCTGAATTATGAAAATATCTGGAAGATGACTAATGATAAATTGACAGCTATTTTAAACTTTTGGATATCATTTCTGACGGGATTTAATTGTTTGAAAAGAAAATTACTTGTGCTCTGCATTTGGTTATGCACATCTATGCTAACAAATCATTTCTCATATAAAAAAAAATGTGGAGTTCGCGAACAAGTTGTTTCACAACCTTTTTGCGGACCCAACTGAACATTCAGTATCATGTAAAATATATAGTCATAAATCGAAACCCTGTCATTACGATATAAAATAGAGAACAATAGCAGGAACAAAAGGTTCGCATCCAAATATTTAACTATAGTGAAGGAATACTTATATTTTTGTTGTTGTTAATTTAATGACTAAAGCTAAAATATACATAATACAAAATACACGACGCGACCCCCGACAAGCGAATCCAAATTTACGCGATTTTCAAATCTCGTCGATTGGTCTTTTGTTTGCGGGGAAAAATAGTGAAGTTGGTAATATGACTTAAGAAGTTGCTGATCTTATTAGGCAAATACATTTAGAAATGGCCAGTGATGATGTTTGAGAGCTGCTGCATTTCCACAATCCGGAGCTTACATTAGATGAGTTCACAGAAATGGATGAGAAAGACAAGGAGATTGAGGAACTTTAGACACCCAGCTCAATCAGAAAATTGATTGACGGTTTTGGGAATTTAAAAGAAGGTCTTGATTTATTTAATTCACCGAATATTAACGTCACATTATTCAGCTATTTGAAGGCTTTTTGTGATGGACCTCGTAATTTAGAACCAATGGTCAAGGGACCAGGACAGCGTCTGAGATGGCAGGTCCCTCTCCTAGCTTCCACTCCATACCAATGGGAGAACGTTTGAGCCTCGGCAGATTTAACGTCCATTATCCCCTCTCCACGACGGGTCTTCAGTGGCTTCAAGGTTCGAACTCAAGACTTCACAACGCTGGTCAAGAATGTGCCATCACGACCATTTCGCTAACGTGGTTATACAAGAAGAATAAAATTGGTAATATTTTCGTCAGGACAAAAGAAAACATAACCCGCTCAATTCGAAAAGGTGTTATGAGTGTACCGAGTTTCCATACTCTAAAATGCTAAAATGTGGGGAATCAAAGTTGCTTGAAATTTGCATTAATTCTTTCATTTATTATTTGAAAATATGTTTTAATATCATTCTAAAAATTAAATTTTTTTTCACAGTGGCACAAAAGTTTTGGAACAATTAAAGGTTAGTGGCACCTAGGACCGATCTTTGGGTGTCGGCAGCCCTCATACAAAGATTTTATGTCCCCCTATCTTGAGAATTTTTCATATTTTGACTAATACTTAACGTTGACATTATAAATTCATCTACATGAAAAGAGTAAAAATTAAAACACACACACATCAATACACAAATACAAGCAGACACAAAAATAAATTCCTTCCTCTATTTTGTTTTTCTAAATTGTAAGTCTCTGTTCTTCTTTTGACTGTATTTTAAACACTCCCATGTCTTACACAACAGTACCCATTTTAGATATTTTCGTAAGGCAACTGTCAAAAAAATATTTCTGAGATGCCTTTGTTAAACATCAACCCACAGTGCAGCTGATTCCTACCTCTGGATAGATTGGTTCGATTAGTTGTAATGTGTATCTGCTATGAGTGCTTTCAATAGAACAGACCAATAAAATTTAATAAATGCTGTTAAGAAGGCGGTAGATTAAAAAAGTCAAAGTCGATCTTCCATAACTTTGGTTAAAATAATTGTGCCTTACATCCAATGAGAATTTTTATTTCAAACTGAACATTAAAAGTGTAAGATCGTCTAACAGAAGGCGGTAACTAAATACTAGAGGCCGAACGATTGGTTAAATTTATCGGAACTTCTGTCCAATCAGCGCTTTCATTAGTATCGGACCAATTAAATTTAACCAAGCAAAGAAGGCGGTACTTTTAATATAAAACCAATCTAGGATAATATTGGATAAAATAATGGGATTTCCATCCAGTCAAGGCTTTGTTGTGTACAATTTTTTAGCAATAAAATAATTAAATCTTTTAAAGGGTGAGAAACTTGTGATAAAAAGGTACTATGATAACTACTATGGTACTATGATGAACTATGATAACATTGATTAATGTAGATATGTTTTACATCCAATCATCTCTGTCATCAAAATTTGAGCAAGAAAGAAGGCGGTACTTTAAGAGGAAAGGATTAACTATTCCTCCATTGGTTTAATTTACTGAAACTTTCATCCAATCAGAAGTTACATTTGAATTTGAGCAATGAAATTTAATGAGTGTTGCAAAGAAGGCGGGGATTTAAAAATGTAAGGGATTCTAGGCTCCATTGGCTAAATTAAATATTGATTTTATCCATTCAGCTCTGCAATTTGCTTCTAAATAATAAAATAAGTTTTATAAAGACATTTTATTTTAAAATATTAGTCATCATAAAGAAAAAATCTGATGATTCGTGCGGCAAAACATAAGCATTTTGGACTGCCTTTTTCTAAATTCCATTTTAAACGACAAAGCTAATTTAGTTTTTGTTCCTTTAGAGAAGGACCATTTCAATGAGAATTTAATATGGTGGCTATAAAACTAATAGTGTAATAAAGTAAATTTCTTTATTTAAATTGTTCTGCCGCAGTTAAATTTCTTAGAAAAAAGATGCAACTTTAATTAAATGTGAAATACACTTAAAAATGATTCCGGTTCATTATTTTAAAGCGTTTATCTGATTCATTCAAATCTATTTATGCGGGGGTTTTTTTTCACAGTTAATTCCTAATTTCATACTGAAATGTAAGAAAAAACGTTTAAGAATTCGAAAAGAAACCTACGTATTATCGTTATAAACAAGGTAAATAATTCAAATTTGCAAACTTATTAGATCTCTCATTGTAAAGGAAGTTGGCAAAAATACAAAAAGTGTAGAAAAAGTCAATAACCTTCTATTTTTTTTAAAAAAAAATAAGGACGGATAGGGTTTTTGAGGCAGGGAAAAAACTCGAATACAAATTTTTATCTCGATATGTTTTCGTACATTCGCTTCTAGGCTTAATTTTAGAAGACGTTAATAAGTATGAGGTGTAAAATTGTTTTATACATTTAAAAAACATTTATTCTAATTGGTACCAAAATGAAAGTATCTTTAACCAGTTTTCAAGAATTGTGTTCCTACTCATTGAAAAAGAAAACAAGTTGACTAAAAAGTATTTTTTTTTTTAATTCTGTCCCTGATTGCTTTGACGACAGCTGTTTTCTCACCGAACGTGGAGGACCACATCTACTAAGATCTGGAATACTGTTGGTCTCTGAAAATCTCTTCAATGTTCGATAAGCTAATAACTTTTTTTTGTTTGTTTTTTAAATGTTTAATAGCCTTAAAATCCACAACGGGATTTTCTTTTTTGCACAAAGAAAGATTTGCGTCCCATTTCTGTTTAAAGAGTTAGATCCGTAAGTGATTTAAAAAACTGAAAGACTACAGTTTTTTGAAAAATATTGCAGACTATCCCTAAAGACAAAATTCAAAATCATCTGCTTCGTTTGAGTCACAACAGGCAATCTCCAAATATTATATCAGAACTTATGGTACAACCAGATGTAAACTTTTCGTCGTGTGCAAGGGATTTTAACATTTAAAGTTACACAGTGTTATATCCTACAAATTTCATATTTACCGAAACATTTTTGTTGACATTTTCTTGCGGCTTGTATCATTCAGAAACTTGCCACCAAGTTTCAGATCTGTTAACAAATTAGTTTTTAAGATATTCGAAGTTTTCTGAGCTATGGTTTTGGTTTCTCGGTTTCATTTTAAAGCATTTTTTCTCTTTTAAATTGAATTAATTAAAAATATTTGTAAGAGAGCTTTTAGTGTGAAATAGATACTAATTCCAATTTTCATTACTAAATCATTTCTGCTTGATTATGTTTTTATTTTTTTTCAATCATTATAGCTAACTCATTAAAAATAAATTCGCCAATTTCTGCTTTAAAAAATAGTTTATGTAACTTAGAAGCTTTCATTGGTTTTTCCTGTTGTGAAAATGTCATGGCCAAAACATTCTTAGGTAGCTGCGAGAAACAATTCGAAATTCAAGCATTGCAGATAAAACTGAATATTTCTCTCCTTGATGTACCAAACTACATTATACTAAACATGTTGTAGTTACATATTTTAGTATTTTAAAGTCGTACAACAAGAGCTAAAATTTCATAATTTGACCGATTTAAAAGAAAATAACAGCTAACAAAGTATCAAGTAAAAAAAGTTATAAATTCATATTTTCAATGGTATAAAAGTGATCAGAACTAAAAAATTGCTTAAAACGTTTCAAATTCAATTTTTGATGGTGTGAACCTATTCATCGAATTCAAAGAAATTTCATTCCTGCATAGAAAAGTTTAAGAAAAAACTGGGTATAAAAAGAATACGATTCTTTACACTTGAAGGGAAAACGTATCTTCTATCGAAAAGCATTTTGAAAACTTTGAAAAACGAATCAAAATATTTTAGAACATGGATTGGAAAACTAGGTTATGGCAGATTGAAATATTGAAGAAATTGAAATATTCATCCCTGAAAGGAAAGTAATTGCAAATAGATGAATAAATATTAACCAGTTTATAGTAGAAAAAATACCGAAATTTATGTTTAAGAGTTTCTCAAAAGAAAATTTGAAATGCTTAATAATAGCTATTTGCTCTTTTATTAAAATGTCGTAATCATATTTAATTTTCTCGAAAATTCTAATTCTGTTAAAGGAAAACATATCTGTTTTATTCTGCGTATCACATGTAGATAGATAACGTTTCACTTAAGATCTCGAATATTATTTTATACGTAAACTTAATATGATTCGTATTTTTATCTAAAAAATTTATAATATACCGTCCAGTGTTGCGCCGATACTTTAACGTCATTAGCGGAGTAATATTTGAAATTAAAAAAAAAATATTAAAAAAAAAAATGAGCATCAAAAAAATTTGATTTTTTTTTATTAATCAGTATAAAATATTACTAAACAAAATTAAGCAACTCATTCAATTGAATTACTTTATCAAACATATAAATTTTTTATCAATGAAAGTATTTTTTTTTCTGTTAATTAGTGAAGATTTTTAACAGAAAATCTTCTCTCAATTAATCATTATTTAAAAATAAGGTGAATTGTATACTTGGTTTGTAATATGCGTGTTGGTATTATGTAATCAGTTTTGTACATTGGATATTTTTCATTGATTAAATTTTATTTTTAATAATCCCTAGTTCACATTCAATATCGTTATGAGGATATATAAATATTTTATGTTCAAAATTTTGATTTTTATCATGGTATCTGAAATGCTTTTGTTTTTAAAAAAAAGTCTTCTGTAAG
>BMAV01000121.1:0-22424 GCA_019973955.1 Trichonephila inaurata madagascariensis | reverse complement strand
TATATATAAGAATAAATTAAGAAAAAAACACGTGATTTTATCTGCATAGGATCTCATTTCAAAGTACAAGGGTTGCTAAATCATTCAGTTCACCGGAATGAATTCGCTTAGCACACCATGAGACCTAGATAAATATCACCAAATCCATCTGACTATCTATTCTGCACTCTAGACAAAATATGGAAGTGGCGTAAAAAGACGTAATTTTTCCAATTCTGACCAAAAGGTTCCGTCATGCAGATAGAAATAGACAAAAAGTACTTCTGGAGGTTTAAAGTCGCTTATCACATAGTTGTTGAGTTGGTCCTCTGGATTTAGGATTCCGAACGCTTTATTTACGTTGAGCCGACGAACTCACTGCTGTGTCGTGATCAAACTGTAGATCAGCTATTCAAACGGGGGGTGCCCCCCCGGGGAGCGAACCCAAAGGACACTTGAAAAGACGAAAATAAAAGATTATTTTAAAAATTTATAAAAGAAATCAAAACGAAATACACCCAGGAACATTGAAAATAGCGACCCAAGAAGGAAGCTAAGTACAAACCGAAATTTTGCAAATAAGTACAGCGTAATGTGATTCAAATGATCAAGTTTTGTGCCAATACGCATGTCATAAATCCCGAGGTGGCGCTACAATCAGGAAGAGGGTGCTATATGCCAGCGCCAATTAAAATTCATAAACGTGCTTTTACCCGCCGATTGTGGAAGACTTTGGTAAGCGAAACATGCCTGGTAAAAACATCCAGGAAAACGTGCTAAAAACTTTTTCCCAGTTAAGCGAGTTTGAGAGGGGCCTGATTATCGGGTTGCAGTGTCGACGCCCGTGTTGCTGGCTAGGTGGATCGTTCGGGTGTGCCGTTGAAATTTGGGGAGGGACACGAGAAGGTACCCACGCGCGGAAAACCGGGTCTGGAGCGAAGGAAGACCACAGGGAGAGGATCGTGCGGCAACCCTTTTTGGCCCCCAGGGGACTCGTTAAACGATACGACGCGTAGGCGTAAATTTTTCCACAAACAACCGACACCTTTCAAAAAAATCTTTAAAACCAAACGCCCTTTCCGGGACTCCCTTTCACCCCGGGAAAATCGGCAACGGTCTCATGGTGCCAAGCCAGATCAATGTGGAATGCCCGATTGGCAAAAAGGGTTTTGTTTAGTGATGAATCCCCTTTGTTTGGGGGCAAGATAACCGTTACGGGATGGAGGCGCCCCGGGGAGGGTACAACCCCCCCCCTGTTCTCGTCCTGCCCATACAGCTGGTGTAATAGTTGGGGGCATGCCGATAGCCGGTCCACTTTAATTTGGGTGCGTGGAACCTTAACGGGCCAACTTCTTTTATGATATTCTTCGACCACATGTGGACCTTTCCCCAAAAGGTTCCCCCTGGGCAATTTTCCAGCAAGATAATGCTCGTCCGCATACAGGAAGTGTTACGCAGGACTTCCTACGTCATTTTCAGACTCTTCTATGGCCGGCCCGCTCCCCCGATTTGTCCCCTGTAGAGCACGTGTGGGATCAGCTAAAACGTCAGATGCCATCGTGTCATTCTGTACATGATTTAGAGTTGGCTGTTCAAGATTTGTGGGCCCATCTGCCTCAGGACAACATAAGGTGTCTAATCAACTCAATGCCGGACCGTGTGGCGGCATGTATTGCAGCTAGAGGTGGTCCAACGCGCTATTGAAGTTGCCCAGTATTTGTGTCGTTGCATACCTGCATTCGTTTAATTGTCTTGTTTTCGAGATCAAATGAATCTCTCATCTGTGTCATTATGTGTATTAAATTTCATTTCAATCCGATGCTTTCTTCTTGGGTCGCTATTTTCAATGTTCCTGAGTGTATATTCTGATATAATAAAAAATAAAATACACGATGCCTTTGTATTGCAATCTGTTTAAATTTAAAAACGAGAAAGAAAAATAACATAGTACTTATCTCCTATTCCTTAAAAGTAACTGAATTAAAATATCTATTACTTAAAAGAGTCTCCATACACAAAATTTAATACCTATCTTGTTAATATGTACAGTTCATAATTAAGATCGTATCGTAGCGTCATTATTGCATTTAGTACATTGTTATTGTAGGGGGTGGGGTGCGATAAAAATTATTATTGAAAATTCGGTCTAGAACATTGAAAGTTTGAGAAGCACTGCTGTAGATTGATAATATCGTCAAGGTTCATGTAGGTGACCACTTGAAAAAGCGATCACCAAACCTGTGATTCCTACAACTAGTTTTGGCAATAATTTCTAATTATTTATTTTATATAATACCCAATCTCAATTAATTTGTATAAAAAATAAATGAAAGAGGGTAAAATCCTATATTTGGTGCACATCATGATGACGATTTTAAAACCACGCCAATATGATGCCAAAGCGAGGCTCTCAAAACTGAAATAGTTGCAACAGGAAGCAAGATAATGTCACGCATCTTACAATGTCAACTCTCGACAGTCATCTTCCTTACATCAGCATAACGATGCCATTGTTGCTGATGCAAAGAAAAACATGAACTAAAAATCGAATTTCTCAAAAATATACATTTAGAAGGAACGAAAGAAATAGAAAAAAATCACTGAGAACTTGTTTAAATCTTGTGGATATTTTCTCCTTTCTTACAACTCTAGCTAAGCTTTTAAAAGAATGAAATGAAATCATCGTACCCCATTTTACTACACTATTCATAATAAATTATATTAGCCCGTTCCAAATTTTTTGGAGAGCACTCCTAAAAAAAGTCGCTACTAAATAAAAAAAAAACCAAAATCCTTTTTTTTTTTTTTGGGTTTGAATCCTTTATTAAAGCCCTCGTAACAGCAAAGATTATTTAACGCCAAAAATGCCATAGCCCACTTTTAGCGATAACACTTTTCCACGAAAATAGCAAGCACAATTTTCGGTAACACTGCTATTATTAAAATACATCTATGTTTTCTTAATAGAAAAAAAAAATTGGTTTTTCCCTCACTTCCAAATGTTAAATTTCTCCACGAAATTCAAATATTAATTCTCTATAGACGACAGTACGATAACAATTATTCTCGCGAAGTTATTAACGCGTAGATTTAAAGTTTTCAATCCATCTCTATTATATCATTCGAATTAGTTTTCGGTCTTTCAGAGGCAGCGCACGGCGATGCACACTGCGTGGCACGGGCTGTCGACGTACTGCCCCACCTTGCCAGGGATGGAAGAAAAGTACTACACGCGCAAGACGTGCAACATGCTCATCTTTTACAAGGACTATAAAGAGTTTTGTAACTGCACTTCCGTTATACGACCTGGTAAGTTAAAAGGAGAAGGGCTTTCACAAAAGCTGGGCGATAAAGCTTAAATGAATGTATTCATGCGTTTCAACATTCGCATTTTTCATTTTCTTTATTTTCATTTGCTGAAATGCTACAGTTTAAAAGAACTTTCGTGAGCAGATACCTCCCTTTTTTTATAATTGAAGAGAGATATGATTTGATTATCTTAGGAATGTCACACTCCGAAGCGACTCGAGGGCTATTGGGGATGGACCTCGTCATTAAGTGACGAGAACGACACTCGAGTGGGACTCGAGTCCCACTCTCCTACCTTCTACATCACACGTCCCTGTGAAATCTTAAGCCACAAAATTTAAAGTTGAGGTTAAAGAAGAGGGGGGGATAGTAAGAATAAGGCAGGAAAAGACTATACAGACCTGAGATGGAAAAAATACAAGAGTAAAAGCTCAACTTTATGTGTTTTTGGTGCTGATTTCAAAAATAATAATATAAATTTTCTATCACATCACGTTTTCTTGAAAAATTCAATTTTACTTTAATTTGTTATGGGTATTTAACAAAAAAAAATTTCAGCATTGAATTGAAGGTGTCACAGAATACCCCTCTGGGATACCGGACCCGTCGCAATATCTCTATCAATAGTTGCTACACAAGTTCAAAGCTCCGATACCGAATATAAGCCCTTCTCTCTTTCAGGTTAAACTTAATAACCTGATTAGAAATCTAAGCCTTTCGAAAGAGGTAGTTGAATAGTTGGGCTCCAGATTGAAAGAAAAAAACTTATTGAGCTAAGGAACCTCTCTTTTTATTGGTACAGGAATAGAGGAAAAGAATTTGATTTAAGCATACTTTGAGGAAGGCGAGAACCTGGTCTAGTGTTCAGAGGTTTTCGGATTGAAGAGCAAATTTAATATGACCTACGATAAAAATAAATGGAGGTAGTTTATAGATTCATCGAAAAGAAGCCTTAAGGGTGTCTTCTTCATCACGGAAGCCAGTATGCATCTGTACCAGTTAGACACTCGGTGCATTTAAAGGAATACTACGAAAGCCTGACTCTCGTCCACTACAAAATAAGATATGCCAACTACGGCGGTGGTGATTTGAAAGTTATCTTCATGCTTCTGGGTCAGCAAGGCGGATATACAAAGTTCTCATGTTTCATTTTATTAGTGGGGCAGCCTTGATAAGACTCAAACAGAAGGACTGAAAAGACAAAATCTTTAACCAGGAACCGAGAATGTGATTCGAAACGGCTTAGTTGAGTCCTTTCTTCAAATAAAATTAGGTGTAACGAAGCAGTTGACAAGGCTATTCCAAAAGATGGTGATTATTTCAAATACCTATGCAAAAAGTTTCCATGTTTATCTGAAGTCAAGTTGAGAAAAGAGGAATTTTTGTTGGTCCAGATATCCTGAAGCTTAGGAAGGATAATAATAATAATTAAAAAAGTCAAAACTACCATGACAAAAAAGGGGCTTTGGGTTGGTTGGATCCAAAATACATTTTTTCTTTTATTGGATTTTCCCCCAAAATTTAGGATAAGTCAGCAAAAAGAACAGGTTGAAAGGTTTCCTATAAAAAGATATGGAGCGCAAATATCAAGGAAAGATGGGATAAAAAAAAGCTCGCCTTTTTACGGGTTGGATATTAACACGAGATAGGGGCCCCAAAAATTGAACATAAAAAAAGGGTCCGTCAAAGAAGTTTTAAAAATTTTTAATATTTAAAAAAGGGAACTTTGTTTTGTTTTACTTTTAGTGGAGTTTGAAATTTTTTTCAAACTTTTATGTACTCAGGCGTAATATTTTATTCTCTTGATTAATCATTTATTTTGTGTAAACTACCTTAATAAAAACCAATTAAAATCGTATGTTGGGGATTTTTTCTAGAAACTGTACCACATAATTGGATGTAAAAAAATTTAAACCTCAAAGAAACTTCTTGTCTTTCTCTCAACCAGAGGCATTCCGTGAGATTTGCAGCAACGCTTTCATCTGGAGAAAAATCAATTTGCCTAATCAAGAATCGATATTTACATAAATTTAACTGGATAAAAACGACTGTTGGATTGATAGTATATACTAAATTGTACCAAAAAATTCCTTTTCTAATAGGATTTTAGCAAAAATATATTGATATCTAGTTCACAAGAAATTCTTACGTGATGGGAAAAAATAGTGATCATTTTCGAAATCTGCACACAAAATTACATAAAAATCACTTCAAACTTCTTTTGTATTTTTCAAAAACTTCAATTTTGTAGGACTGTGCTATTATTTTAAATAAAGCAATTATTTCCTGTTATTTTAAGGGATAGAAACACGAAAAACCTCATTTTGTTATTCTGGTTTTAAAGCTTTGATCTCATAATGACAAGAGTGTAAATAAATGCACACACACACTTAATAGTTTAAAGGTACATTATATTAACAAGTCCATGCATAATTAAGAGAATTCAATATTGATTTTGAGGATTTTACACTAACAAATATTTTGACAAAGTTACTTATCTGTGTAAAATGTTAAATACTTCTATTGAAAGAAAAATTTTAAATTGAAATTTAATCACTTTAATGTTAGCATGTTTTGCGATGTTGATATATATCGATGCTTTTTCGTTGTTTTAAATTGATTGATTGAATATTAACGTCGCACTGTTCAGCTACACGAGGGCTTTTGGCGACGGACCACGTAATTTTGAACCATGGTCAAGTGACGTGGACGACACCGGGCTCACCCCTCTCCACACCACATAAAGGGAACCGGCTCTGACAGTTTTAAACGTGCATCCTCCCCTACGGGGGGTTTTAGTGGTATGGGCTCAAACCGTTTTTTTAAAACAAAAGGAGTTAGACAACTTTGACTGGCATATATTTTCATGACAAATTTGGCAAATGTTACGATCACCAGCATTGATTTTTGATCCAGTACAAATATTTTTATAAAACAAAAATTGACTTTAGAAAATATAACGGGGTACTGTTTTGTGATCTAATAAACATATATGCCCACATTTAAAAAATCGAGCTGCAAGAGGCTAAATTTTACTCTCTTTGTTGCTTTTATAAATGACATCCTTACTTTCAGTTCTCTTTTTCACGTAGGTCCGCACTCGGAAAGAATTTGTGAGCCCATGGACATGTACCGCTGCGTTTTCTATTACAGTCTCCGGAATAATTGTAAGTATCAATATTGATTAATATCATACCCTGGTCATTGAACCCATTCGCCAGTATGAAGAGTACCCATGCTCATTTTGAAGCACTTTAAAAGTATTTTCAGTTATTAAATAGGTGTTGTTTAACTACCGTAAAATCCGGCGTATAACGTGCACTGTCGTATAGCTTCAAGCTGCATTTTTTAATATTGATGTATGCTCGCCGTATAACGCGCACAACGCTGTTACGAAGAAATCTGAAATTTGAAATCATTTATTCGAGGTATCATCCCTTGAAAAAATAGTCTTCTTGTTCCCTTGAAATTCATAAAGTCAGTCAGAGAGTATTTCGATACATGTAGAAATCTAATTTGCTTTACGCTCATCTCTTTTTCCTATTTTTACAGCTATCATTTTTATACGCGCACCCGTAAAATTCGGTCTTATTTTTGGTATTAAATGTGCGCATTATACGTCGGATTTTATTCATAGGTTTAAAAAAATACAGTGATCCACTTTTTTATTTTATATTATTTTTGGGCTAATAATAAAAATTTTTGGGGAGGACCCTTCAATCATTGAGTTCATTATGATGCTGGTCCCAGATTATTCATTTTCTAAAGACCCTATTTGCGCTGTAATTTTTTTAAATTCCAAAAACATTCACGGAATAGTGAGTATTGAAGATATGTTGGGAGGCTATGAAGGGCAAAAATTTGGAAAAGAGGGAAAGGTAAGGGGGGATGCGCTAGAAAGTTGGAGTTTGGAACTCTGAAATGGATGTACAAAGAATACTGTTGATGAGCTTTCCTCTTTGGAGATCATTACACATCTGGATCACTGAATGTCAGTCACGAGAGGAAATTAGTGTCATATCAAACAAAAGGGAGGGAAAGTTTTCATTGCTCACTTCAAGGTATTTCGTGCAGCAGTTCTCGGTGCACGTTTTTATTGAGTATGAGATGGCTCATGGTGTTTGTTTCGTTTTCAAATTGTAGCAATTTAAGGGGAGTTGGACCAGTGTTGCCAGATCGTGCGATTTTTTTTTCGCGAATTTTGCTACTTTTTAAAACTTTTCGCTACTTTTTTTTTATCCTGTTGCTACTTCCGAAGACCCTACTCTTTGCTATTTTTAAACTATAAATAAAAGTTTGGGAACAAGTTTCCAAAAAAATGTTTTTTTTGGGAAAATTCAAAAAAAAAAACCATCGGCTTTAGCCCCCAAAGCGGGTTACGGTATGTTTATCCTCAAATGACAAGGAACAGCTGTAATTTCCCCCCTCCCCTCCCAATTGGAGCCGCCCGGGGCTCTCTTCTCCCCCCCCCCTGCATGGGGTAAAGAAAATAATTGCGGGAGATTCTTTCTAATCCTGATAGAAGCATGAAAAGGGTAATATTCTTAAAAAATACGAGAATTTCTTCTAAATATTAAACTGAAAAAGTAATTGTGAAGGTAGAACTAAGTAAATTATATAGTTATCTCAACGGGTATACTGCTTGAATTAAAAGAAAAAAAAATCATTTTTTAATTCACTTGACCTGGACAAAAAAATTGCATACAATGAAAAAAGTAATACTTGTCAGCTAGAGACTATGGTAAAAATTTACGATTAAATCCTTTTTAAAAGATTTTTGACCTAGATTCACGGGATCTACACCCTCATTGGGGAGGGGCCAGGGGTAAAACTTACTGATCCAAAGTATTTTGGGGACTTGGGTCAAAGCTGACTTTCGGGACCTTTTCTCCGTTTCCCACTCCCCGATTCCTCTCTTTCAATCAACTACTTGTCTTACTATCCCCTTTTCTTAAATTAATACAAGGATATAATTCAAAATTTTTTAAATTACGCTCCAATTTTGAGAATTTGAGCGGATTAATTTGCTCTTTCAAAGTGATCATTGCAAATTGCAGAAAGAATTAAAAATTTCACCCTACTTTTTTAAGAAGAATAATTTACCCTAAATTTGTGAATCTCGAAATTGACATGAGTTTAACAAGCATTTATTTGTCTATTAAAGTAATTGATAGATATCTTTTTGAATAAACTGACAAGACAAAGTAAAATAATTTCTACAGGATCTACTAAAGATTTCTAACAAAGATGCCATAATTTTCTCAAGATTTCATGTGAGCAACTTTTAAATCGAATCCCTTCAAATTACGGAAAGAATTTTCTCCTGGTATTCCAATCATCCTTCTTTTTTTTTTATCTGCCTTTAGAATTAGCAGACAAATCTAAATTGTATGTTCTGGAGAATCAATGGAGACAAATTTTTAACATACAGTTGAAAGATGTTTTTCTATCTGAATCTGACCTTTTAAATGATGGAAAATTATTTTGGTGTCTCATTTTTAATACAAAAGACGCAGGTGGAAATCCATTTTTAAGAGATTTAGCTATATTTGCTGTATACAGCCTACTTATAAGTAATACCACTGTGGAAAAGGCATTTTCCAGAGTGCGTCAACTAAGACAAAATTAAGGAATCGAATGTGCCTCGCGAATTGTTTGAGTCAATTCTCAGAATTAAAATGACTTTGGAAGATGAGGGACTTGCTACGTTGATTTCATTCAATCGCCGCAAATGCTTCAATATAATTCAGAAATTTATAAAAAAGACACAGCAGAGATCACGATATTTAGCAGGAAAAATTTGAATGTATTTTAAATGAATTAAGAAATTTAAACATTTTTTGAAGTATTTTTTAAAATAGTTTTACTAAATTAGAAAATATATATATTTATGAATTGCAAGTGAAAATCGATTCGCTACTTTTACTCCCTCTTCGTGCTACATTGCTGCATAAGATTCTGGCTACTCTGAGTTTGACTCCTCTCTCTATATATATACTGACAATGTTAAATTGGCTGTTTTTGATGTACCTTTTCTCAAAATCTGTTATATGTACTTGCTTGAAATTTTTTATACAATTAAAGTACACCTTTCTCATTATACTGAAATCAGCTTTTAGCTAATTTTGAATATTTTCATAATTTATGAAATATTTTATCAGACATTGCGAAATTTGACCCATTTTTCACATAAAAAAATTTGTAAAAAATAAATTTTCAAGTTTTTTGCAAAATGCTCATTTCAGTATATATTTGCCATCATTATAAATATATAAAAAATTTACATACCTTTGAACAATAGTTTCTCAAAAAAGGTGAGGCTTCTAATCGGCTAGGAAATAAAAAGATAAAAGGCTCAATTTACAATAAAAGATACATGTTTTGGTTTATATTAGACGTTCACACAACTTTTAAGCAAAAACGAAGTACATTGTTTACATTTTTCGCCATTTAAATGGGCGTGGCTTAGTTTCAACGATTATTTAAAACTAGGTTTTAAGGGCTTTTAATTACCCTAGAGGTTAAAGTAAAGTGTTTTTAGAAAGGTTAAAATCTATACAATTCAAAAATGTAAAATCCTGAAATTGTCAAATATATATATATATATATATATGATTTTAGCTTTCCAACACCCCTTAAAAATCATTTATCTGGTATATTATGTAGTATCAAATTTAAAATATATTGAAATGTAAACAATTAATATTACACTTTGTAAATTTCATACCTTTTTATTAAAGTTTTGTCATCTTCGATAGGAAATTCCCTAGACGTGAATGAGATAGTCTATTGTTTTGTTGGTATCCATTATTGTGGAAGAATGGTGTTTCTTTGCTCTTTCTTTTCAGTATCCAACCTGGCAGAGAACTGCGGAGAGCCGTGCGTCAGCTACGATACAAAAGCGAAGTCTCCTGCATGGGGTTGGGAATTGCAAACATGAGGTAAAATGACGCGAAGCTTTACAAAGTATTGATAGTAAAAACGAGACAACTTGGACGTCCATTACGAAAAATGTACATTTTTGGACATAAAACATATTTTTCTTTTCAATTACTGAAGAACCGAGGGATGGTCGAGATCACATGGCTGCCGATGTTAAATGGATTCTAGGCGGTCGAATGGTATTTCCACCGAAGAACCGTCGTATTGATTATGGGTAAATGCTCTCAGAGCCTACGAGCTGTATGACTCGGTGATGTCTTTCATTTCTCTTTCTCCTACTTAAGGGCAACTCCAATGACCAAGGCTCTCCTACTTACCCCTCCTATTCTACTGACACATATTTTTCTTGCCCTTTTTTTGCCGCATGTCTAGATAAAAAATATACATTTTTAAAAATCCTCAGGAGTACTCAATCTTTTAGGTTACTTGTGGACCAGTTGGAGAGAAAATGAGTATTTTGGGGATGCAAAATATAACTAACAATAACTGTAACTGGTCGGCTGGGTGGCGTGGTTAGTTTGTCACTGGCCTTCTGTACCCTAGGTTGCGGGTTCGATCCCGGCCCAAGTCGATGGATTTTCATGATGCAGAAAATCGACAGTGACCATGTCGTATGATTATACGGCGTGTACAAGATCCCTAACAGGTGTGCTCTAGGCAAAATTGAATCCTAGTACAAGTCAGTGTTGCCAGATCGTGCGAATTTTGCTCTTTTGAAAAATCTCCGCTACCTTTTTTATCCTATTGCTACTTCGCGAATTTTTCGCTACTTCACTTGCTGGTACCGCTACTTTTTGCTACTTTCAACCGCACATAAAAGTATTGGAGCAAGTTCGAACAAATGACTTATTTGGGAAAAATCACTAAAAAAAAATTGGTGACTTCAGTCGAAAATGAAAACATGGGGAAACTAAAACGTAACGCTGTTGGAAGTTGATTTTGGACATGTCTTTTTGAATAAACTAGGACGAATAATAGGATGTTCTGGCCAATATATGGAGACAAATTTTTAACATACAGTTGAAAGACGTTTTTCATTTAGAATCTGAGCGTTTTAATGATGGGGCATTATTTTGGTGTCACATTTTTAATACAAAAGACTTAGTTGGAAGTCCGTTTTTAAGAGATTTAGCTACATTTGCTTTAAAGCTATACAGCCTACCCATAAGTAATGCCACTGTGAAAAGGATATTTTCGAAAGCGACGTTAACAAAGACAAAACTAAGAAATCGAATGTGCCTCACACTGTTAGAATAAATTCTCAGAATCAAAATGACTTTGGAAGAACGAAGGACTTGCTGCATTTATTTTATTTCTTCGCCACAACGCTTCAATATAATTCAGAAATTGGTAAAAAAATAAAAAAAAGATAGCAGATCACGATACTGAGCAGGATGAATTTGAATGTATTTTAAATAATTAAAGCATTTAAACGTATTTTTAAAACCTTTTTTTCCCCAAAAAATTTTTTGGCAAAAAAATATTTACCCCCCGGTTTGTTCCCAAGGGTCGGGGCCCTCTTTGTGCCCCCCCTCTAGGGAAAACCGTAAAAATTACCTGCGGCAATTCTATCCCCCTATAGGGGCAGCACAAAAAGATGCCTGCTTTCGGTGAATGTACTAGGTAGATTGATGAACTCTGTTAATAACTGTTCATAATCTGCCATTAAAAAAATAACTGTAACTGATAAGTAAAAACAGGGAGGGAGGAAATATTGTGGTAAATTAAAATGCATATATTAAAATTTAAAAGTGTGTTTTCATTATTACAAAAACAACAAGTTGAAATAATTTTTTTCTTATCAGCTCTAACCGCACTTATCTCAGCAGGAATTAGATGATTTCAAAGTAAAAATGTATTTAAAATATACAAAGACATTCTTTATTTTGGTCAAGTCATGGAAGGCAGATATCTTTAGGGGCGCCCCCCTCGGGTGCCCTTCTCCTTGATTATCAGCGTGAGCTAGATGTGTAGGAATAAATGAAGAACTAGAAGCTGCCATGATGTTAATATGACTTTATTAAGACCTTAAACTTAAACCTCTAACAGATTAGATAATAATATGATATGTGAGAGAATCTATGATGGCAAAACACACAATATACACTCACTTCCAAAAGTTAAGAACGGAGAGGAAAATGCTGATTTCCGGAAGCCAATCAGAGTTGAAGAGGATGCAATTCGCTGCAGAGGTAGATGGAAGTATGCAAATATGTTAGGTAACAGTCAATCGTGCTTTCATGTCTAAAAATATGAAAAAGATGTCTTATAAGAAGCCAGCTTTATGAAGGGTTACAGAAGTTGATTGTAAGTGCTGATAGAAGGTGTTTAAAGATTTTGTACAATTTGTTTTCAAGACATACGTGTTTCTATGACTTCCAGGAAAAGAATAAAAGATTCTGAGCACTGGCGTGCTGTGGGGCGCATTGAAACAGGACAGTCGATCACAGATGTTGCTCTTTTCTTCGGCGTTCAACATTCTGTAATTTCACGTTTATGGAAACAATTCCAAACCACACAGATAGTTGTCCGAAGGTCTGTAGGCGGTCTCCGAAGGGTTACAACCCCCGCGGAAGATCGATATATTGCTACTGTAGTCAAGCGGAATCGCAGAGCGACCTCCACATGGTGACATCTATGGTTACAGCGTCCATTGGTAAGGCTATATCTGCAGTTACTGTACGCTGAAGATTACATAGGAATGGACTGTATGCCCGGGTACCTCGAGTTTGTGCCGTCCAATCAAGACGGGCACGATTACAGTGATACCGGAAACATGGCAATTGGACTGTGTCTGACTGGGGCAGTGTCATGTTTACTGATGAGTCAAGATTTGCTGTATCCAGATGACAAGCGTATAAGGATATGGCGTAAATTAGGAACACGCAATCAGCCCCAAAACATCACCGAACATCACGCTTTCCGAGGTGGAAGCATTAGGGTGTGGCAGGGATTTCATTAGGATACCGCACCGACCTGCACATCTTTAAACGGGGTTCTGTGACGGCTGTCCGGTATCGAGATGAAGTCCTAGAACCCATTCTGAGATTGTACGCTGCAGCAGTTGGCCCTACTTTTGTCTTAATGGACGATAATGCACGTCTCCATAGAGCTGACATCGTCGATGACTATCTGGAGAGTGAAGGAAATGCGCATATGGCGTGGACAGCATATTCGCCCGACCTTAAGCCCATTGAAAATCTTTGGGATGCTCTCGGCCATGCTGTATCTTCACGTTTCCCACCTCCAGCCACTCTTATCGAGCTGGAAACTGCTCTACAAGAAGAATGGCGATTGCTTAATTCTGCGGTGGTTGACCACCTAATTGAAAGCATGGTCAGAAGGTGTAAACTTTGCATACAGATGAGGGGAGATCACATGCCCTATTAATGTCCTTTTTTCATTTTATGCTGTTTATTTTCACTTTATACATAATTCTGTTTAAGTCTCCAGCATGACAGTATCTGATAACTTACAAAAATTTAATATTGTTTTCATTTCTGTATATAATTATTGATTTTATTTTATGTATAAATATATTGCTACTGTACTGCCAAATTTTTTGTGTCAATCAAAGCAATATTTGTTGATTTTTTTTGCATTTTACATCTTCGTGCTTAACTTTTGGAAGTGAATGTATTTAATACCGAAATAACAACCCGGACCACTATCAATAACTAACTTGCCTAAGCTCAATTCCAATGTTATCACAGATCCGAATATTAAATAGTCACTCCTACCTTAATGTCGAATGAAAAGTAGCGATCAATCTAATCCTAGTTGAAGTTGCGGTTCACTGGAGTGCAATGGTATGCACCTTGACCTAAGGGCTCTCTGTCACGGGTAACTTCTGTTGGCTGTCACTTGACCTTTCAAAAACTCTTCACACTTGAATCACGGATTATCATAACATTCCCCAAATTGCCATCCCGCTTACTCTAACTTCTGACATTTAAAAGCTTCCTAATTTGAATCTTTTATTCACGCTTTACTTTTTGGTTTGGTTGGAAAAGACTTGCCATTAATTTTGGCCCCAAAGAACCCAAAAGGACATGTTAATGAAAAGACGCGTTAGTCCGTCACAACCCCTCCAAGAAGCAAAACGTGATTTATTCGAGGGTCTTAATGGCCCTTAAGAAATTACGTGCTTAAATTTTATTTTTCTGAACTTCTAATTTTCAATACTCTATTTAAATTTTAACTTCGAATAGTCATTTTAACCATTAATTTCCAATATTCAACTTAAACTTTAATTTTCACTATTCATCTTAACTTTAATTTTTAATATTCCTGTCTGATTTGAACTCTCGACAGCCACAATAAATTTTACTCAATTAACTAGACCAACATTATCAGTTATATATTTTAATCATGGTAAATTCTCTTTTACAAAATAAATGGGCGTGCCATATTCAGGCAACTGGCCTGGGAAAAAACCATATATGTCTTAGTTGGAAAAATCTGGGCCTCACACCCCTTTACTAACTTAATGCTACTTAAAAACTATTACTATCGTCTTTCTTTACATGTCTCATCCATCCTGTCAGATTTACAATGAAAATTTTGTTTTTTTCTACAACCTTCTTCTGTCTAACATTTGTTATTTCCATCCTGTCGGATTTACAATATGAAAAAAACTGCTTCCTATCCAGAATTCTGGGTCAGTCACCCTGAAATAAAAACTCTTTAAGTCACGTGGACTAACAAATTTTCACATAATACCATTACATTTCACAATTTTTATACATTATATACCACCTTAATATTACAACTAAATTTCATATATACCTTTCATCTGGCTTTTCCAATAAACTCCCACTCTAATCGCGCAGCGCTATTAGTGTTATTGTTAGTAGTCTGTCTACGCCGCGTTTCCCCAAACCAGATGTACACTAATATGAATCAATATAACAATATATATATATATATATCATACAATTACAAACATTTTTCAATAAACCCTTAAAACAAACAACCAAAGGATTTGTCGCATCTCAGTGAAGTCATACATAGATTTAAACAAATGCATATTTACAATTGTTTTCTCCATAATTCTGGAAAACAATTTTACAAGTCAAAAGCTCATTTTTCATCTTCTAGAAAAATGCACTCATTGTAGCGTCAACTTTTGCTTGGCGTGATAAATTTTAAATAAAAGACCATGACTTGCTTCTTTGCAATAATTCTTCCGACCACTTGTTCGAAAGAATAAAAAATGAAACGATTCAACCTGATTTTTATGACCTGTAGTTGACGTCTCCTTAGGACCTCCAGGGAGATGGATGTGCTGCTGTTCTCTCCTCCTTTCCTTTCCTGTCAATTCTGTTGTTGACAACTTCTGCTTATGGTATTCTTGCTGCTTGACCTTGCTTGCTCTTCGATGTAGGGGCTCTAGTGATGTTCTCGTCTTTTTCGGGCTCGAACTGGTCCTCCTTGCTGTGTCCTTATCTCTTTGGTTGGTCGGGACTCCACTTTTGTTCCTCTTCTTCGTCTGAAATTGTACCTACTTGTACTGGGCATCACTATTTCGTCTCCTCTATATTTCTTTCTAGAGCACTGTAATTCACTATTACTAGATAAAGTTAACTGTCTTTTTTCACCCGGATGTTTTTGCCCCTTCCTCTGCTTCCTCTCTGGTCCTCCAGACCCAGAGTCACGTGATCGTTTATACCCAAGAGTCTCTTTCCTGCTCATTTGAAGCTTTCTACTGGGTTCCGTCCAACAGTCAGGTGGTGATCTGATAAGTGGTTCGCGCCTATCGCTCTTACCTGTGTGCCTCTCCCCCTGATCTTTCTTAAAACTTATTCCTTTTTCCTCTAACTCACGCTTTACACCTGACCCCTTCTTCCTACCTTACTGTGACTCATTTGATCTCCGTTGTACACTTTCAAAACTACTCGTTTTATGGCGTGCACTATTGCTATCCGAAATATCAGTTCTTATCTCCATCTCGTCACTTTTCCTATGCTGATATATTCTAACTTGATCGTCATTGACCGTTAACCTTTTTCCCGACCTCCATATCACCAAATTATTGTTTTTTACTTCTAACACTTTATACGGACCTTCAACTTTCTTTGTTGCCGAACTTAAAGGGTGCGTTTTTATCAAGACCCAGTCATCCACCTTAATTTGTACATCACGCCTGCGTCTATTATAATATTTCGCCCACTTTTCATGCTTAGCCTTTGTGCTTCGTCTAGCTTCATCAAACAATCTCTCAATTTTCCTTACTGCAAACTCAGAGTTCCGTCCGATACCATCACTAATTTCTGAAATGGGGTAAGCAACTTTCGACCCAAAAATAATTCTGTAGGGGTTTTTCCCATCGTTTCATTCACTGCCGTGGGAAAAGCATAAGCAAATTCACGTAAGACCTGGTCCCATGTATCGTGTTGATCATTCACATAATTTGCAATCATTTGCACAAGATCGCGATTCACGTATTCGGTTCTATTTGCCTGAGGCCTATATACAACAGTCTTCACATGCCTTACGCCTAATTTATCACTTAAATCAGTGCTTCTCAAACTTTCACTATTGGCGACCCAATTTTGAATCATAATTTTATCGCCCCCTTTTACAATAATAACATGCTTTGTTGCTAAAGCTACAATACGATCTTAATTATAAACCGTACAAATTAACAAGATAAGTATTAAATTTTGTATTTGTTACTTTTAAGCGATATTTATTTTAAGCAGATTACTTTTAAGTAATATTATAATTATTGTTATTTTTCTTTACTCTAATTTTTAAATTGGAACATATTGCAAAATGATATTTAATTAAAAACTTATTTCCTCTATCATCCATTTCTAAGAGTATAAATGTCATCAGAAAAAGAGTTTAGTGTATGTTGCTCTCTATCATATCCATCACATTTGGCATTAATATTTAAAGCGAGAAGACTTCAAAAGCGTTTTAAGCTGGGAGAGCAGGCGCGCACTCGATACTAACGTTTATAGTCGCACAAAATGACTGAGTCACCCCAATGTTTTTTTTACAATTCTTTCTATTGTGCTCGATAAAACTCACAATTCCAGTGAAAAATGTAACTGAGAGAAAATATACTTACTTACTTTCAAGGACTTTTCATTTTTTCTTTGATAATTTGAGAAAAAATCCATTAAAACTGAACTAAAATGTTTCAAAGGTAGGTAAAAAATTTAAAAAAAGGGAAATACAAACCAAGAAAACTTTTAAAAGCCAAATAATCCTTCAAATTTCCAGTTTTTTATAAATTGGGTTGCGACATAGCCTTTGTTATAGCTATGTCGGGGGTTTTGCAAGTTAGAGGTGGGGGATTATCGGAATGATGAGACATTCTATAATTTTAATATGACTTTTATTAAGAATTTATCAAAATTTACTTAGATATCGAAAAAAATTTTTTAATGAGAATAAAAACCAAAAAATACGCAAATTTTAAATTAACTCAGATCGCGCAATTAGATCACTTATCAATATAAATATATTAGATCCGCGCCTAATCTCGTTTCAATAATATACTAGCGTTCAGAATATATTCTCCCTACCTTGGTTGAATACCCAATGTCCAGGCTAATCCAAATCTTTCTCCTAGGGTAGTACAATGGTATGTACCTTGCATAGATTGGCGAGGTGGGTGTCTTGATTCTAAGCCGTCGATCCACACTCTATCTTTTCCGAACTAGCTTCCTCTAAATTGCCATCCATGCTCACTAAACTTTCTATCCTTTTAAAGGTTATCTTATTTGCATCTCTGCTTCGTTTCACCTCTTGGATTTGGGTTGGAAAAGTTTTGCCATTAATCGTGGCCGTCAAAGAACGTAGAGGTTATGTTAGAAGAAGAACGCGAGAGATGTCACAAGCTGATATATATAAATTACATCAATGTAAATGTGTATTTTTTTATATGTCAGAAATTATTTTGTTTACTTCGTTCCAACAAATTAATTTTTTAAACCTTTTACTTTCGATATGCTCGCCCCCCTGGGGAGGGGGTGCTCCACAGTTTGAGAAATATTCTGCAGAGGTTTTTCTCGTCATTTCATTCACTGCTGTATGAATAGCATAAGCAAACTCACGTAAGAATTGGTTCCATGTATCGTGTTGATAATTTACTTAATTTGCAATCATTTGCACGAGATCGCGATTCACGCGTTCGGTTCTATTTGCTTGAGGCCTATATACAACAGTCTTCACATGCCTTACGCCTAATCTATCACTCAAATGTTCAAAAATATCGGATATAAATTAGGGACCGTTATCACTTATTAATTTTACTGGAGCTCCAAAACATGATATATAATTATCAAATAAAGTATCCGCTATTACTCGAGCCGAGGCCTTTTTAAGGGGTATGATTTCAGCCCACTTGTTGAAATGATCTGTAATTACTAAAACATATTGGTTACGTCTCACTCGCGACGCAGGGTACAGACCTTACAAATCTAACGGAATTATCTCATTCGGATAATTTAAGATTATCGGAACTAAGCGACCAGCTCGTAACGCATTTTTATAATTATTTTGGCACATGTGGCATGCAAAGACATATTGACCAATAAATTTTCTCATATACGGGAAATAACAAACGTCCCTTATTTTATGGTAAGTCTTAAATCGTCCTAAATGACCTGCTATGCGCTTGTCGTGAAATTCTCTCATTATTTCATTTCTTAAAGACTTTGGAATGTATACTCGCATTTCACCTAGCGACGTTTCGTATTTTGCATAAAACAACAAGCCCTCGATTAAACGGAAATCGCAAGCCCACCCCCATATTGTCGCATTAAGAGCTATTTCTATTTTTCCAGATTCATGATAGACCAATTCCGGTTTTTCGCTCTTTTAAATTTTTTCCCCTGACGAAACCCAAACCCGATTACGCAAAATTTAACTTTTTCTCCTTTATACTTTAAACCCCCGGGTTTCTTGAAAAAACGTCAGCCACCGATTTAAGTTCCAGGACGATTTTCCCCGTCCTATATTAAATTCTGCAATTTTGGGAACCATCTGATCATTCTACTACAAATTTTACCATTTTTAAACGCATAAAGCAGCGTGATCCGTAATAACTTTATTCGGCAGTGAACCAAATATGTTTTTAATTTTATTCGGCCCAAAAGTAAACACCCCCTTTCCGTTAAGTGATTTCCCCCCAACCAAGCGGGAGATGAAACACCGCTTTTGCTTTTGTTTTGAACCCGCCTACGCCTATTGAATTGGCATCCAGCAAATGGAAGGTTTTGAAAACCGGAAATTTTTAAAACTGGCGTTTTGTTATCGCCGCTTGATCGCGTCGAATGCCCCCGGCCCCCCCCAAAAATTTTTTGATTTTTCTTAAGATTATAAAGGCTCGACAGATCAGCATTTTTTTAATAAATTTTGACCACTGAAACATCCCTAAAAATTTTGGGATCCCTTTTAAAATTTCCTTTGGGGGGTTTATCTCAACTATAGCTCGAACCTTTTATCCGTTCTTTTTTCCCCCTTACTAATAACCCAAATATTTAAAACCCTCCCAACCAAATTTAAATTTTTACTTTATTTAAAGTTAACCCTGCATCTTGTAATAATCGAAAATTTCCCCTTAGATGTTCAGATGGTGAGGAAAATGGAGACGATATTATTAATCGTTTAAAAACATTCGAAAATTTCCCCATACCGGTTTCAGAATAAGACAATGGCTTTCTAAAAAATTGAGAGACGCCTCTGACAACCCAAATGGTATAGCCGATGTCTTTGGGGAATGTTCTTATTAGATAATCTATTTAAGGTAAGGATAACCCTATTTTGTAATAGATTTAAGCCGATAGTCGATAGAAAACATACGCTTCCGGTTTATCCGGTGGTAACCCCCTTATTTTTTTTTACAAACACAAATGGTGACGCATACAGGGAATGAATGGGAATTATTTTCCCCTCTTTCAACATTTTCTAATATAACAGTTCGTTCGTTGAACCTTCATAACGATACGGATGGAAACAACTGGGTTATCCCCGTGTCAATTTCATGATAAAAAACATGCGTGAGCCCCGGTTTAATGAAAATAATCCTTTAAATATTAAAAAACCCTCAACCCTGTTTCTGCCTTGTTCCAACCCTGTTTTTTAGAAAAATCTTTTAGTTTCCTCCTCAAACGTTTTAACCATTTTATCAATTTGGGATTAAAAATTTCCAACATTTTCGATAAAAACCAAAATAATCTTTGATCTAACTTTATAAAACCCACCCCGAGAATACAAGGGTATTCTAAATCTCCAACACATGAAACTCCAAGGCTTTTCAAACCCCAATTGAACATTCAACCCCCAATTCCTACATTCTGACATTTATCCCTGTGCCGTGATCGCCTGAACAGTGATTTTTTCTTGCTTATAAAATTATTTTTGTATTCTCCTCCGATATAAAAAGACTTTTCCCCCCTGTGTCCCATAACGCTTTTGTAAAAGTATCATTTAACAAAATAGGAACATATGGGAGTTCCACTGGAGACATGTATATTGCAGAATGTTTAATTGGTACCTCATTTGCCGACTGTGTCTAATCATTTTGATCATATCTAACCTTCAAAAAATTTAATCGACCCCCCCTTTCCCCATCGCCTGACTAAAATCTCACTGAACTCCCATTTCTGCTGTCTCCTCGACTAAAAACGTCATTTTGACCCCCTTTCTTTAATTTTTATCCCCATCGTTAAACCCCATCATCCCTCTGAAATTATTCCTGTTTTAACCCCTGATTTTGACGACCATTAATGTAATTTTCCCCATAATTATTTCTACGCAAAATTCGGGAAATTTTTCCTACTTATCAGCATTAGACATCCTACACTCATTCCAACCTGGTCTTTTAAAAAATTATCACTGTTCCTCGAACCCCGCATTGTTTAACGTATCTTTCCTAAACTTAACAACACCCCCAAAATTTAACGTGTTTTTTGAACCTCCACATAGTCTTGGACTTGTAGTTGAATCTAACAAAAAAAGGGCATAAAATTTTCGGCCATCCATTCCGAGTTGTTTTGGGAGCTTTAACAGATCAAAATAAAAAACTGTTGGCTTCGATCCCTTTCTGTTGAGACGAATCTTTAAATTTGTCCTTTTTTTACGGATGGGGGAATGCTTTTTTACAAAGCCATCTTTAACTGCGCAAAGTCCGTGGCTGTTTTTGACCAACGTTGACCCGAATATCTTATACTAATCTGGGCTCCCCGAGATGACCTTTCAAAAAACACATGATAAATCACTGTTTTCAAGAATCGTATTTGATTTCAGTACCCCCCCAAAAAATCGGTAACATTTTGACCAGAAAAGTACACTTGGCAAAACACTGAACCCGGCCCCCTTACCCCGGGGAAAAAATTTAAAAATCGTTAAAGGGCCCTTGTAAGGAGCCCTCCTTGGGGGCCCCTTTCCTTGATTACCAGCGTGAGTAGAGGTGTAGGGAAAAAATGAAGAAGCTATGAACTTAAGGTGACTTTATTAAGACCTTTAAAATTAAACCCTAACAGATGAGATAATAATATGATATGGGGAAACTACGGGGGCAAAACACACAATAAATATAATACCGAAAAACTATCCCGACCTATCAATATTTCTGCCTAAGATCGATTCCAATACTATCCAGATCCGAATATTAAATAGTCACCCCACCTTAATGTCGATCAATCTGATCCTGTTGGTTGCAGTTCACGAGTGAATGGTATGCACCTTGGGCCTAAGGCCCTTGCCGGGGAATTCTTTTTATTCATTTTTTCCTTTAAAAAACCTTCACACGGGAAACACGGACATCATAACACCCCCCAAAATTTCCACCCCGGGACCCATCTTTATATTTAAAGCTTCCAATTTTCATCTTTCTTTCAGCTTTTCTTGGGGTTTAAAAAAAGTTGCATTAATTCGCCCCCGAACCCGGAATGTTAATGAAAAGACGCATGAGCCCATAACAACGAGGACTCGAAAACCAGATCCGACAGAAACAAAAAGAGTTCTGAAAAAGACGCATCCACGAGACCCCAGTTAGGACATTTAAAGGAACGAATACCCGTTCTGGGGGATCATGATCACTAGGTTCAGGGGTTTTTTTCTTGAAGTTAAACTAAATTTCACTCTCTGTACCTCAATCAAACTATTTGACCTCATATTTGTAAAGCGAAAAAGTTCATAATTATTTATAATAGTAGTAGTAAACCAGGTGAATA
>BMAV01000118.1:0-67126 GCA_019973955.1 Trichonephila inaurata madagascariensis | reverse complement strand
AGGGGGGATAAGCTGGACTTAACCAGATTTTCTTTAAAAATTTTTGATCCCCAGTGCCGGGGCCTTAGATCTTCGTCCCCGGGGCCCAAAAACCCAGGTTAAACCGACACTGTATCTACTTTATTTTAAATTTCGCCTCAAACAAAAATGCACGTAGAAAGTTTCGAGAAATCACTTTGTAACAGTTTGCATCAATATTGAAACCATAAAAGAGGAAAATGATACATTAGAAACTACCAGAACGTTAGAAATTATAATCCAAACTTATCACTTCGAAATACACCGTATTCTTACCCATTTGATTAATATCTTTCACAAAACTCGTAAGTCTCATTCATTGGAGTTTGTCACCATGAAAGATGTATTGCTGAAGCTGTGATAACCATTCTTACAAACAAGATGGGATGAATCGATAGCTCATATCCTGGAGATGATACGATTAAGTATGTTTAGGGAAGCAGTAAGTATGATATACATGGTTAATAGCGATGGCTGTTTGTGTCACATAGATCGAAATTAATAGACTAGCTTTAAGTGAAAATAGTAGATAGTATCTGGTATAATGGGTAACAAGAGAAATGTATGTGTATATCCTCACTTTATTTTATTTTTATTGTTTTCGATCAATCGGAAATAATGACAATGTAATTTTTTTTAACATGGATCATTCTGTCTCCAAGATCAACTGATGAGTATGTAACGATTACTGTGTGTTAGCAAATGACTTATAAAGTGAAATTTATTTTTAAAACATGTAAGGGATATGTTTTGTTTTATTTTAGACGATTTTTTTTCGAAAATTTTTTTCCTTAGAATTTTGGGAAAAAATTTTTTTGAATAAAGAAATGGAATATTTTTTTCTAACGTTTTGTTTTTGAGCCCGAATTTTTATAGAAGCATGAATTCATTCAAATATAGAAAATAAAAGGTTTAAATTAAATTGATTTCCAAAAAATAATTTAAGACGATTTTTTTTTTCATTCCATGTAAATGTGGACCTTAAACAGGGGCGTAGCTACTGCCGTTATAAGCCGTATCTATGATACGGGGCTCTCAAGCTCTGGGGGCCTAAGACGCGTAAACAAAAAATTGCAAAATATTAAGGGGATACTAACATAGGAACCAAGTAACTTTGATACAGGGCTCACTCAAGACTATCTACGTCACTGACCTTAATATATATATATAAAACCAGATTCCTTTTTTAACATTTCAGAATGAAGTTACTTGCTTTACGTCGCATTCTAAAGCTACACGAGAATAATGGTAATGGACTTTGTTGTTCTGAACCACGGCCAAGTGGCGAGGATGACACCTGAGCTGGCACCACCCCTCTCCTATCTTTGACCCTATGCTAACAGAACTTTAGACCTCGACAGGTTTAACGTGTATCAGCCCTTACATGGCAGATTTTCAGAGGCATTAAGGCTTGAAACCGAGACTCGACAACATCAAACGCGTTCGCGGACATGACCTCTTGGGAACCGTGGGGACCCACGGTAGCCTAGACGTCAAGGTAACGGACTCGTGGCAGGCGTGTCATGAGCTCGAACCAAGAACCGCTGAAGACCCGCCGTGTAGGGAAGCGATGCACGTTAAATCTGTCGAGGTTCAAACATCCTCCCGTTACAGTGATGTGGAAGTTAGAAGAGAGAGTTGTGTGTGTGTGTGTGTGTGCCCGCTCAGGTGTCGTCCTCGTCACTTGACTGTGGTTCAAAATTACGAGGTCCATCGCCGAAAGCCCTCGAGTAACTGAATATTGTAACGTTAATATTCACTCACTCGGGTACTGTGGCTACCAATTCAAAATGAAAGTGTGACCGTGGTAGCCGTGTGGTATAGGTATCGGACCGTGGCTGGCTTTGTCACGAGTTGGAGCCCAGTACCATTAAAGACTCGCCGTATAGGGAAGCGATGCACGCTAAATCTGTCGAGAGCTGAAACGTCCTCCGTTGGTGTGGTGTAGTAGTTAGGAGAGGGATTGCCAGCTCAGGTGTCGTCCACGTCACTTGACCATGGTTCAAAATTACGAGATCTGTCGCCAAAAGCCCTCGTGTAGCTGTACAGTGCGACGCTAATATTCACTCAACTTAAAATGAAAGAGTGCTTTGTATTTTTGATCCTTTCGAGAATTGGGTTTTTAAATGAGGAAAATATTTCCAAGATAGAAAATGTTAGATCTTTCCATCAAATTGTTTTAATATGAGATAATTAGGTTTAATATGAGGTAAGTTTGAGCCTTTATATAACCTCTTAAAATAATAATAATAATAATAATAAACGTAAGTTATTGTCTCACTTGAAGGTAAAATAATGTTCATGTTATTAAATGAAAACAATACAGTAATTTGTCTCCTGCCTTACGAAAATAATTTTGTTGGAAAAAGTAGTGTTCTTCTGTCGATTATTCATTGTTTCGCGTTAATATTTTTGTATAAGAAATTTTCTACATACATTTTCACGAGCAGCAAATATATTTCTCAATAGAAAAGTTATTAATCGCATTTTCCAATGATAACCAGTTGTAAGAATCGCAAAAGTTATAATATGTTTTAACTTGCAAATGAAAATATTTCTATAAAAGCATATATTTTTTTTTTAAAAAGTTTTTTAATTTTTTAAAATTGAATTTTAAAAAATCTCTGCATTTAAAAATACTTCGATTGTTGTGTATATGGTTCTGATGTGCTTTACATAACAGATCATTGAGAATCTATTTTTCTTAAAATAACGATGAATTTTCAGTAAGATTTTGAAATTTAACCTCTTAGTGCTTGATTGCAGAAACTCTAATGTGATATTCTTTCTTGGAGAAATATTTTTGTATTCATTCTCTTTTTTTAAGACAGCTATTGGTTGCTTTTGATTTTATTTTTCTTGTTTTGTACTCTTTTATAACTATACCGAGATAAAATTAATGCAGTGAATCGGGGTTCTTCTAAATATGATTCATATACAGGGTGATTCTAAAATCACGAGACAAATTTTGAGGGATGGTAGAGCTTACTAAAACAAACAATTTTGTATATGAATTTATGACAGGAAGTATCGCCACAAACAGCATACCGACAAGTAACTCATTAACGAAAAATAAAACTAGGGCGTAGCTACCGCCGTATCAATGATACGGGCTCCCAAGCTACAGGGAACCCAACATGCGTAACTACAGTACCACTAACAGGGCTTTCGTTTAAAAAAAGTCCCGAGGGAGTTTTTATGCGGGCCCACTCATAACAAGCTTCGCCAGTGCATTAGCAGCATACTTAGCGAGTGATTCTGTACAGAAAATGTTAAAACAATTTCAGAAATTGCTTCCACCAATAGTCCAACAGCAAAACTCTCCAAAGGGTTGGTTGACTGACAAGTAGACGAATGCTACAGCCGTTGTTCCTGTTCCGTGTGTTTCATCCATATGATCCAAGATGAATTCTTTCGGGTGTGTTTGTCGTACAATCCTCGATCATCCCCTTCAATCAGAACTGGTGATAAATGAACCTTTTTCAAACAACTGTCAATGTAATTGCTGAAATATTTTGTGGTTCTGCCTGAGTCTACTTGGAGAGCGTTCCTGATTCAGCTTTAGAGCAGCTCTGCAGTTACTATTAGCAGCATCGTGCATTTACACTTTACATCGTACATTTACACTTTAGCTCTCTCTCTCTAAAAGCCTTGCTGTACGTAAGTTTTCCTCACCAATACAAATAATACATTAATAATCAATGGTTAATAGCACAAAAGTAGAAACATAACAGTAGTTGATGTGGTAATCCACGAGAAATTCCTGTGGAGTTATGTTAATTATCCAAATTTAACTCAAATCTAATACATGTAACGTTCTCTTTTGCGAACCCCTGGAGCGAATTTTTGAGGCTTTCTTTCAGTACTAACAGCTTATCCAATCACTCTCTAAGGTATCAGACAAGTAAACTGTATCAACAGAAGGGGAATTCTGCTTCATTGTTCCTAACTATAGTTTCATGTTCTCAACCATAACTTTTCATATTAATTCTAATTAAAAATTCTTTAATTTTACTTTATGTAAAAAGAGAATTAAGAGCAACTTTTTAAATTTCTGTCTACGATGAGCAGGAAACTAAAAAATTTTATTTTCCAAGAACTCGGTAAACAACGTACTTTGATGTTTGAATCCAAACTAGTTTATTTGAATATTATAAAAAAAATTTCTTTGGAGTTTAATAAAGAGCAGTGAGGGAAAATCAAACAGGTGTGCACATTTGGTGATATTTTAATGGGTTAAATTCAAATGATCACATAGTCACATGATAATGATAAACACGTGTTTTTTGGCCAACCAGTTCAAAACTCATGTGACGTCATAGTCACAAGATAAAAGCCATCACGTGTTTCCGCCCGATCAGTTCATCGGCTTCGTTGTTGCCAACTTTTGCTCTTTGCAGAAACTTTCTCTAAAAAAGTACATAGGTATACAAATTGCATTTTATTTAAATATTCACACGTAAGAAAAGATTATTTTTTAATTTTAAAATCTTTTTAAAGAACTTTTTATAGCATTTGAACATCTTTAGCAATTACAAAATTTGAAATTTTGTCCAAGTTTTACAAGTAGAATAACAAGTGCAAATAGTTTAATGTCTATTTTGATATCAATGGAGTATACTTGTTTGTCTTTATCATTTAACCGTCATGAATTGAGCCCATTCAATAAGAATTTTATTTTGGCAAACGATTTTGGGTTATCTTTATAATGCTAATTTTTAAGATAATCCTTAAAATAGATTAGCGCTAAACAATGATATAAAAAACAAAGAAGGGAGCAAACAGTTTATATTTTAAAGCTTTTTCAGAAACTTCAATGCCACTTATAAATTTGAATTAAGGTTTAAAGCAGGTCTTCAATCTTTTTCCCTTTTGGGGGCAAATCTCTTTTCAAGTTGAAGAGATATAAAAGAACAAACAAAGAAGCAAACCATAAAGACGTTCACAAAAGAAAACTGCAAATAAAAATTATAGTTTAAAAAAAACTAAAAAAAAAAAAAAAAAACGCTTTTGTAGTGAATCGAACTAAAAAGTGAAAAAGTAATTCTTAATATAAGAATAAAATGATTTACCAGAAAATGAATGTCATTGGGATAAAAGCGTGGGGTGCTCTATATTAATTGTTTTTATTGCTTACTAGTTCTATTCCGAAATGCTGAGTTAGTGTAAAAATTTAGTACAGAGCACACACCCCACGTTTTTACCACAATGACATTCATTTTCTGATAAATCATTTTATTCTTATATTAAGAATTATTTTTTCATTTTTAAATTCAAACTACAATAAATGCCTGTTTTTTCTTAGTTTTTTTTAAAACTATAATTTATTTTTCATTTTTAAATTCAATCTATAATAAAAGCCTGTTTTTTTTAGTTTTTTTTTAAACTATAATTTATTTTTCATTTTTAAATTCAATCTACAATAAAAGCCTGTTTTTTAGTTTTTAAAACTATTATTTATCCATTGTTGAATTTATCTTTGAGTTTGATATTTGGAGCCAGAATTATGTGGCTGTGCTAGAATTAGTCTTGCTCTTCAATGGATATTAACGAGTCTGAAGGGTATTTATTCTCTCCGTTAACGAGGCCTCGGATGAATCCCATATCGTTATATTTCAAAGATTCCGTCCCTATAGATACAGATCTAACTAATAAAAGTAAAAGTGTATTAAGAAATATTATATATATATATATATATATATGTCAATCGTATTATCACCTTTTAAACGTATTGCACTAATGTTAATTCGTGTCATCACTTCCAAACGTATTGCTTTATCAAAATCAAAATAAATATTTAGCAGTTAGAACATTTATTATTTTTTTTCACATGCACGAGTTTTGCGGTTTTAGAGTTGCACTTTAATTTTTTAGTCCCTAAATCTTAAATTAGTCGCCAAATCTGGAAATGGCACATGGAATTAGTCGCCAAATCTGAAAATGGTTAATGCAATAAGTTGCCAAATGTGGAAGTGGTATATGGGATTTAGCGCCAAATCTATAAATGGTATTCCTAATTATTCTAATCAAGATATTGGAACAAAATTATGAAACTATTGTATTGTCATCGGTACTTGACAAGTGTGCAAAATTTCCAATTAATCTGACCTTTGAAAGTGGGTAAAAATCTAGTTCAAAGATTCCATTATATTCAAATGAAACTTATAAAAGCTTGTTGAAAACGGGGTTCTGCTTTTTATTTCTGGGGGCAAACGGCGAATAAAAGCGAAATTGTTGCCCTTGATGGCGCAAATTCGGTGCTTTCTGAAGATTTTCGAAAGTAGATATTGATATTTATTTATCTTTGGCTCACAAAAGCGCAGGTTCTTGAAATTTATGAAGGGTGTTCAAAGGATTTTTCACATTAAAAGTACTTCTATGCGCTGTTTGGAGTGGAGGGGAAATAAATGCTTGAAAATGGATTCTTTCATGTTGCTAGATGTGTCGAGAAATTTATTCCGAAAGTGTAAAGATTTGTTATTGAATGGTGTCTTCCACCGTAACCACCGTAAATCGGTTCAATTTTAATCTTTTTGATGTAATGAGAAACTCAAGGTTGTTGATGGGTCATCAAATGGATCAAATCACCAGAGGAAATAGTGGTATAAAAGGTTTCAATCAATTTATCCCCGACATATCAGTTGAACGTTAATTCCAAGTTAACCAACAAATAGAATGCGTCTGCATTCGTTCACGTACAGAAAATCTCTGATCATCACAAAGAAAGTTTTCATAAGCAGCGCCCTCTATACTGTTCTGTATACAGTTCTACCATTTATTGTACATTTTTGATATTTTATTTTTAATATTCTTATGGGGTTCAGTATTAACTTATGTATGTGAAACTTGGTCCATGTCTCGAGCAGATGAGAACATGGTTAATATCTAAGAAAGGAAGATTTTAAGATTTATTTTTGGAGGAATTCAGGAAAATAGAACGTGGTGAAAAGAAGATCAAATTTAAAGCTCTAGCAGTCATATAAAGAATCTGACATTGTTAACTTCATCAAAATACAACGAATTAAATGGGTAGGTCACGTTATCAGAATGGGCGAAGACCACACCACTAAAAAAGTCTTCAATGCCCAACCGATTTGCTCACGAAGAAAGGGCAGGCCAAATCTTAGATGGATTGATATGGAAAATATCCATTCCTTATTGGAAAATATCCTGATTTTGAAACTTAAGAATTGGAGAACACTAGCAAAAAGAAGGCTGGCCTGGGAAAGGCTTTTTGAGAAGACCAAGACCCTCCCTGGGCTGTAGAGCCACAGAGAAGGAAGGATTGGTAGATGGTAGCTATATTTTTAGTTGTCCTTAAGTAATTTTAGAAGAGGTTATTTACGTTTTATGTAATTTCTTTGATTAAAATAGGGCCTTTTTTATTTGTAGTATCTTCCGGTGCCCCTAAAAACTTATCGTGTAAGGAAGCTAATGATGGTTAAATCTGCCAGTGCTTAAAGCGCTTATGTTGGAATAAGAAATATGAAAAAAATTGGGTGCCAGCGAAGGTGTCGTCCACGTAACTTTAAAGATTAAGAGTTAAAGGACCACTGTTAAAGATTAGTAGTTTAATCGCTAATATTTCTCGTGTTGCATCGATTGATAAATTTGATCTACATCACGCATTGAAGAAATACGGGCTATTGGCGACGGACCTCTTAATTTTGAGCCACGGGGAAGTGACGTGAATGATAACTGAGTCAGCATCCTCTCTCCAAACTTCCACAACCAGGCAAACTTTTGAGCCTCGACAGATTTAAAGTGCATCAACACTTTTATACGGCGGGTCTTCAGTGGCATTAGACCTCGACCGCGAGTCAACATTGCCGACCACGAGTCTGTAACCATGGCCGTTTGACTACCATGACCCGTGTTGTTTTGAAGTCTGAAGTTAATAAAGAGTCAATTATGATTAAAAGTATTACGCATCTTTCCATTAATATTAAATATGCGTATTCACACACATTGCATGAATTCAACGTATTATCAAATAAAAACTTGAGAAACCCCTTTTATGAATAGAAAAGCATCATTCATCATCATAATCTCTTAATTTTCAAGGAAACCAACTTCAAAGAAGCAAAAACACGTCACGTTTCATTGTTTAATGAAGTCGCTCTTCGAAGCAACATGGTGACCGCGGTAGTCTAGTCAGTAGTCTAGCGTAGTCATGATCGTGAGCTCGTGATCGATGTGTCAAGAGTTCGCCACTGAAAACCCACCGTACAGAGGGGCTGATGAACGTTTAATATGCCATGGGCTGAAAATCTTTCCGTTGGTGTGATGTGGTCGTATGGAGAGGAAGGGAGAGCGCTAGCTTAGGTGTCTCCCTTACCACTCGATCGTGGTTCAAAATTACATTCGTCTCCAAACGCCTTCGTGATGCTTTATAGTGTGACTCTAATAAACACTCATTCGAAGTGATTGGAAAATTAATCTAAGACAGAGATTGGAAAGTCGATCGCGATCGACTGGTGGACTACCAAGACATTTTGGGGGTGACTGCCTTGACTAAGACCTAAGACGCGCACACTAAAGGAAACATATTTATGGAACACCGATGCCAGCTATACTGGAGAATCGGCTTTTCACAATTGATGCGACTGTGTTTACTTAAGCAAGCGATTCAATAAATGTGTAGAAGACACATGTGCCTACGTTGAAACATATGATGTTGCTTAACATATCCACTGCCGTTGTAGGGGAAAAAAGAGATTACTGCGATGCCAGCATTATAAAGTTAATTTTTTCTCACACGCTGACTAAAAGGGAAATTAAATGTCGATGACCAGCTCTTCCCGCGATAGTACGGGATTGGTTATTGAAACAAATAAACGCTTCGACGGGATTGGGTTCTCGTGTCAATGTCATGTCCCGCGATGGCGTGAGACTCGTCAACGAACAAATTAAGTACATACATCGATTTCAAATACAACGGTTCACACATGTTACCTGCTCGTTGCATTGAATACGTTCACGCTTCACGGTTTAGCAGTCTCTCTCACTTGCTCAATTATTCAACTCGACAGTTTTTTGTTACTTTTTTGTAGTAAAAGATAGTAATCTGGCATATTTTAAGAAAGAGGTAATAATGTTGAAAACAAATATGAAGAAAAGAAAACATAAAATTTGAATACAACAAAATGGCCACACGTACGCAAATGGACTGCAACACTGTAAACATATTAGAAGTAGCCCGTACCCTGAAAAGTCCACCCATCTCTGATTTAAGCCATGGTCAATTGATGCGAATGACGAATGAGCTGCTATCACACCTCCCAAACCACCACACCATACGAGCATGAAGACTTTGAACCTCGACAGATTCAACGTACAGTAGCACCTCTTTACGACTGGTCTAGTGGTACCAGGATTGGAAACCACTTATATAATATGAATCCTTAGTTTGTAAAATGTCTCCCATATCCTAACACTCAGTCGACTTCTACACGATGGCAGATTAGTATAATAAGGATGGATTCATTTAAACTAACAAAAGAAAGAAAACTTTGAAACAGGAGTGTAGCTACCACCGTATCAGCCGTATCAATGATACGGGGCCATCACGCTACAAGGGCCCCAACCCCAACACGTGTGACTACAGTCCACTGACAGAGCTTCCATACCTGAAAAAGGGCCCCGTAGAAATTTTGATACAGGGCCTCCTCATACAACGCCAATACTCCGAAGTATAGTTTCGGGTTTTTTCCCCCTGCAATGTAATAATATAATTGTTGTAAATTGAATTTAAAATAAATAGATGGCACTGCAATTCATCTGAGAGTTATACTTTTTTTAGATTGTCGAATCAGTTATGTAATGTTCTTTTTGCTGTAAACATGTCTTCTGTGTGTGTCGTCTACTAAACCAAAATGTCTAAAAGGATGGACTGAATCATTGGAATAATAATATAAAAATATAATGGAGATATAATCGTCTTAACTGACCAAAGGAATTAAGAATTTAGAAGTTATAACAATTACATTTCCATTTTACCTGTTTAATTGTTGAGATTGCCTGAAATTTTGTTATTTAAATACTATTATTTTTAGACCCATTAATTACCATTTTTAGTCTAGTAATGGCTATGCAGGGGGTTGCCAAATTCGACCGACAATTTCAGAAGGGTGGTAGTAGGCAGCATGTGAACGACAAATCACTATAGAACATGGGGTCCCAAATCACGTTTAGACGGAGTAATTCGTAAAAACCGTTATGTATAATGCAGTGTTTCTCAAACTATGGGGCGCGCCCCCCTTAGGGGCATGGTAACTCTACGAGGGGGGCGCGAGCATATTGAAAAATCGAAAACAAAAGATTATCTGAAAAATTAATTTACTGAAAGTAAACAAACACAATATACCTTCTGGTATAATAAAATATAAAATACACGTTTACACTCATATAAAACACTTATAAAAGTATCAGTACTGTACAATGTATTTTATAAGTAATTTAACAATACTAAGTTAAGAACAAATTTTATAATTATCAGTGACCCCATAGGTTTAAAGTAACATTTACCTTGGTAATTTGTACGGTTTATAATTCATTCCTTAACTGCCGATTAAAATTTGCGCGATTCGCTCCCCAATGCCACCGTTTTCCATGTAGACAAGCGTATTTTACTGCTTTTTTTAGGGGGAGGAGAAAAGGAATAAATAAGCAAATTCTCTGAAATAAGTAAATCCTTCGCAAACACGGTCAAGATCCTTTTATTGCATTCCAAAGCCTTCGGAATAATTTTATGGATAGCACTAGATAGAAAAGATTGTACTTCGGAAAGACGTATATATACTTTCAGAAAATTAATACTTTGACTGAGCGAGACGTTTCTATACGTCGGTGACACATAAGAGGTTAAAGTCGTATTGTAGCTTTAGTGTCAAAGTATTATTGGATTCAATACATTGTTATTGTATGGAGGGGGGCGCGATGAAAATGATGATTGAATAGTGGGTCACGTATATTGAAAGTTTGAGAAGCACTGGTATAATGGAATGAAAAGGATCAATAAGAGATAAGAAATACATTTATTGGACGGGAAGCATGTTTACAATACGAACAACGCATCAAATTTTGAAGTCAGAAATGCAACGGTATTTGTTTGAACGCGTCCGACAATCCTTCATCCGTCAATATCGGCTGTACTATGACCTACGCGGCTACAACATCGTGATAAGCAACCTGTGATAAGCACTTGCTGCATTTCTGATGTCGAGTTGTGATGCATTGTTCGTATTGTAAACATGCATTAAATCTAATAAATGTATTTGATACCTCTTATTGCTTATTTTCATTCCATTATACATCATACCCTCCATAATTGTTTTTGCGAATCACACCGTCTAAACGTGGTTTCCGACCCCATGCCTCAGGGGGCTCACCTTCTTTAGGTGGGTATGGGTGTCACAATCCCGGAGTACCTAGTGATCTTTTCCTTTTCCCAAGGGGTTTCTATATCTTGGTAAACATGGGTGTCACGACCCCGGGGTACCCCAATGATCCTTCTCTATTTTCGACCCTCCATCTTGTCGATCAATTTCTTCTTTTCCCGTCCAGACCACAGTACCTATGAATGTTTGGCGCAGTATAGCCAAAACTGGCTCTTGCGCCATAAAACACCAAACTCAACTCGACCCATGTTCTATGGGGATTTATCCCCATACTGCCTACTATCAACCTTCTGAAATTGTCGGTCGAATTCGTTAACTCCCTGTATAGGGAAATAAAATTTCGTTATTTCATTTGTGTGAACTTAAAAATGGTGGTTATCCAAATGGTAATAGATCGATGTATGAAAAATATAATGTGACCATGGTGTAAAATCTTTTTGTACATTTTATCTTTATTGTTTCATGAAATAAAATAAACTTAAGAAATTTAATCAATCTTCAATTCATACTATTAGCTCACACTCTATATATTTATTTATCTTGGTGGAATTTTCAATCGTTAATAAAATACATTTTAAAGCGCTCAATTTTGAGCTGAAATTTTTTATGCATGATTATTTTAGATGACATTGCAGTAGTTTAATTATAATTAATAAAAATTAATTGATTAAAATTAATTATTCAAAGAATTACAAATACAGCCACGTTGGCATCATTTTTGGCGACTTGTGTCAAAACTTGAAAAGGTTTTTTTCTCACATTTTAAAGCGCTCATTTGAGCTGAAATTTTCTATACACTATTGTTTTGGGTAAAAATACGATAATTTAATTATAATTAATTAAAATTAATTTACTGAAACTAACTATTTAAGAATTACAGATACAGCCACGTTGGCTTCATTTTTAGCGACTTGGGTCAAAACTTTAAAAGATTTTTTTCTCACGTTTTAAAGCATTCGGTTGAACTGAAATTTTACACACATGATTGTTTTGGGTGACAATACGATCTTTAATGATAACTAATAAAATTAATTACCATGTAATGTTGTGATTCTGTCATATGTATATACACATTTATATTAATTGTAACTATTTAATAAAAAGTAGCTAAAATAAAATTTTTCTTTGTTGATCTAAGTAGGAATTGACTTAAATATTTTATATTACTTATTTATACATATGAAGCAAAATAAGATATATAAATATATTTGTATTATAAATAACAAATTGCATATTTTATTTTTAGAAATACCATTTTCGGTTTATTCCCAGTTACAACTAACTCACGGAATATTCATTTAATAAATTAAATTATATTTGAGTTATTACGAAATAATGAATAAAATCGAGATTTTTCATAATAGTTATTATGTAAACATTCCTATTGTAGTACAAATACAAGTTAATACCTCTAAAATATACAAGACATTACCAACTAGACACAATGAGGCTTAGAAAGCTGTAGCGGTGCGTGTGGTGCTCAGCCAGTAAGAAATGCCCAGAGTCAGATTTGGATTCAACACTCGTAACATAATATAGTGCATATCCTATTCCTATGCAAATCCAGCCATATATTCATTATATAATTCCAGGAATGGTTAGATACATGCACAATAAATGCAAGCGTTTGGTATTACATTTGAATTTGATACATTCGAATAACATGCTAATAAATTTATTAAAATGTATAAAATTTTACCATTTTATATACATTAGTGTTTCCCGAATTAGTAGTTCATAGAAGCTTTGAGTAGTTTCACACAGACACACACAAAAATTGTACTTTTGGGATTCATAATATATGTACATAGAAGGTTAATGATAAAAAGTTGCAAATACTGTTATTTTTCATTTCATTCTACTCTTAAACTCGCTCCTCTCACATATATTTATATATTTATCTTCGTGGAATTTTCAATCGTTAATAAAATACAGTTTAAAGCTCTCAATTGAGCTGAAATTATATATACATGATTTTTTGGATGACAATACAGTAATTTAATTATAATTAATAAAAATTAGTTGATTAAAACTAATTATTTAAAGAATTACAAATATAGCCACGTTGGCATCATTTTTGGCAACTTGTGTCAAAACTTGAAAAGGTTGCAACAAACAATGATGGACAGCATAATGAACTTGTTGCTTTTTGTTGTGTAATTTTTTATACAATACAAGCCATCTAGTGTTGGTTTTTAGAGCTATCAATTTTTGTCTAACGATAAATTCCAGTCATCTCTCATTATCACAATATGTCCTATACATTTCGGGAAATTCTGCTGAATAATATTTACTACAGGTTCCTCCAAAATTTCATGTTTAATTATGAACACCTTCTGTTTCAAGCTCTATAATACTCGATATTTGAAGGGGGATTATTCTAAAGAGTTGTAATTAAAACCAAATAAGAATTCAAAATTAAATCAATGTGAAGTTCTATTCGTGTAAAATGTTGCTAAGTATCAGAGAAAATAGTCTTCTTTGAAATTTCCAACACTAAAATTGTTATTAATAGTTTGGAATTGCCAGGTATTACAGAAAAACGTTGTTTAATTATTGAACTATATGTGACACATTAATGTAACGTTCTAAACTATAATGTTTGTACAGCTTCATTGAAAAAAATATTTCATATATAAAACATGAAGATGTAACTATTTCTGTGTATGAGAGAACTAGAATTTTTCCCAACATGTTGATTAATTAAAAAAGAAGGTTACTTTCAAATTTAGATTATACATAATATTAAATGCAAATAATGCATGCAAATATCGAAATAATAATTTTGAAACTCAAAATAAACATATAAATATACATTTAATTTAATCTTTTATATTCCTAAACATCAAATGGAATATGTTTTAGTACAAATATGAACTCCAGTTACTTATTTATGCAACGAAAAATATATATTGGATGCATAAAGAAAAAAGAATACTAATAGATATAAAACTTGTCTAAAATATATAATTTTCAGTACTAAACTTGATATCAAAAAAAGAATTACTAAATATAAAACGTCGAAAATGCTGACATACGAATTTCAAATCAAAGGTTTATAAACATTTTAATTTAAACTTAACGTTGACTTTTTCAACATTATAAAATTTTAAAATTTAAAAATATTCATTTCTAAGATTTCTGTGATATTGATAAATATTTACAGAAAGAGAGAGAGCATGAAAAGAATACAAACATGTATATGAATATGTAAATAATTTACAAACCTGAAAAATAAAAATGTTTTTCAAATAATATGTAATGAAATATAATAATGCAACCAATTAAGCTAACAAGAATCAAGAATCAACTAAAAACATGTGTGAGCATACTTACACACTACAGCAACGGTATAGGTCTGCACTATTGTTTCACCTAATGCTTCACTAACTGCATAACAGGAAAAGGATTTTGTGTCTGGATCCTTAAAAAGAACAAAAAAGTGCGTTACACTTTTATAAAGTCTAATGGAAGTTTCAACACTAATACGAGTAGATCCCATTTCCTCCCCCATGGTGCTAGTCTCTAGCTGTAAGCTTTAGGGTGAGCTTAGTGCCCATAGACCGGTGATCCTCAACCACTGTGCCGAGGTACTTTAGTATGTCGCCAAGTTTTTTAAGGTATCCGACTACGTTCAGAACCATGATTTTAAAAAAGCGCATAAATGGATAATTTTGATGATGTTTAGTGTCAATTGGATTAGAATGCATGTATAAAATTGTTTTAAGGCCATCATGACAAAAAAAATTATTTCAATACAATATTTTGGCAAAAAATTAACTTAGAATAACCTTTTTTCAAAACGTTCTCCTTTTATAAAAAATGCTTCTACAACAATAATATTTTGTGTGTGTGTGTGAGTGTGTGCTTATGTAAAGTAAAGACTTCTTCAGAGAGTCTGAACTAGGATTTTTGAAAAATTCACATTATTTTCAGAGTTACCGCCAATTAAAGTAATTATTGGCGTTTTATCTTTATAATTTCTCCCCTCTGTTGCAATAAAATATGGATAAATCCACTTCTAAGTTATATGTTTTAAAATTTTTAGTTCAGCCTCTGTGCAGAGGTCTGAGCTATATACAGGCAAATTATTATAATAGAAGCATTTTTCATAAAAGGAGAATGTTTTGAAAATGGGTCATTCTACGTTCATTCTTTGTCAAAATATTGTACTTAAATAATTTTTTATTGTAATAATATTCTTAAAACAATTTTATATACGTTTTCTAATCTAAGTGACACTAAATATCATAAATGTTATCCATTTATACGCTTTTGCAAAATCACTGTTCCGAAAGTAATCGGATACCTTAAAAGTTATGAATCATATTCTGAGAAAAATTTTTAAAAAACCCGGAACCGAATAATTTGGTCATTTTATAAAAATAAACTATTCATAAAATTGTTATTGACCATTTGACAACACTAGAGGAGAGAGTTTTATTCATTTCTTCCCATATTTAAGTATAAAAAATTGATTGGGCTTGTAATCGAAGTGTGATACGGATACATCTGTATATGAATTAATTTTGAATGAAAGGAAGAACTAATTTCGCTCTGTAATAAAATAGATTCATCTTCAAAATAAATTAATTTTCGATTAATTTATTCCAGATTAAAGCTACATATTTTGCGCAGACATCCGTCCTACAGGTTGATATTCGTGAGAATGCCAGATCTAATGGATATGATACGGAGCAACACATACAGACTAATGACATTTGTAATTTTTTTAACGACATTTATACTTTTAGAGATGGATGATGGAGGAAATAAATCTTTAATTAAATAACACTTTGCAATCTGTTCGAATTTAAAAATTAGAGAAAGGAAAAAAAAATTTAAAATTATCCTTTTAAAATTTTAAAAAGTAATTTATTTAAAAAATATTTACTTAAAAGTTACATATACAAAATTCAATACTTATTTATCTTATCAATTTATACGGTTTATAATTAAAATCGCACAGTAGCTTTACAATCAAAGTGCATTATCATTGCATTAAATACATTATTATTGTATGAAGGGGGCGCGATAACAGTTATGTTTGAACACTGGGTCGCAAATATTAAAAGTTTGAGAAGCACTGACTTAAGTAAAAAGATAAATATTATGTTACTTTTCCGTTCTACATTTATAAGTATGTATTTTGTTTTTTTATTATATCAGCATGTATATATATATATTGCTTTGTTACCTCACAATAAATTATTAATTTTTTAAAATTATCTTTTATTTTTGACTTTTCGATATGCTCGTGACCCTCACGTAAGATTATTACGCCCCCCTAAAGGGCTTGCCCCACAATTTGAAAATCGCTGCTTTAAGAGGTTATTAAATACTATTTCAGAAATTAATACAGTGAAATCATGGATTTGCCTCCTCCCCCCTAAATTTAATTTTGCCAAAAAAGAGATAAATTAAGAAATAAACCATGTGGATGAAAACCAGTTTAATTTTTTAAAAAATGGTATAGATGGTATGAAATAACTAATCGTGATTGAAATTCTGTGTGAATTCATACGTAATGACATAAATAAGGAATTGTATTTTCAGGAGAAATTCGAAGACATTTTACGGCAGAAAACAGGATTATTCTCGAAGTCAAGCATCAGTACATAAGTATTCAACTAATCAACGATAACAGTTATTATTCTAAAAAAATGACAAATACTTAGTCTTTTTAAAGTTCCAAACGACAGATATGCGGATTGCAACAAAAAGTAATTGAAATTGAAATGTAAAATAATAAAAACTAATCTTGTACCTTTTTATAGTTGAAGAAGGAATTAAAGCATATAATTTTTACCGTTAACAAGCGTTAACAGCAGGTAACAAAGTTAAAAAAAAACTAACGATAAACGAAGATTAGAAACAGAAAAATATTAAAACTAGTCTTTTTTAATTTTAGTTACATAAACAGAGATAAAAACTCTCATTAAATGTATTAAGTCGAAAATATCGTAAATACAGAGATTGTACAAATAATGTATTCCATTTTTTTTTCTTCCTCTTAAGTGTTTGTTTTAAACGCGCCAACCGTTTTTGACGCTTCATTTTATGATGACATTTCAAAATGGCTGAAGCAGGTGAAAAAAAGATATTCAATAATCAGAGCAGGGAGAATTTTATTCCCGATTTTAGGAGGTAAAAAAAGAAAATATGTTAATGGCCCATTAAAGTTAGCTGTAGTTTCTTGATTTTGTGGCTTAATCGAAGCGTAATTTTGTAACTTTTAACAACCATTATTTATCAACTAATTCGAAAAGAAAGAAACTTTTGAATTTTATCGTTTGGGAAATAACTTTTCAGTTCATTTACAAAAAAAAAAAAGATTTTGAGTTTCGTGATTTGTGTCAAAGTCCTTGCTATAATTTATTTTGATGGAAAAGAAGTAAATATAAAATGTTGAATTTTGATTTTGATTTGTGTTAAAATATTTTAAATTTTTTTTTAGAAAAAGGTTCAAATAAAAATAAAGTATATTTCTATTTCAAATGTTCCCCAATTTTTTTATCTAAACTGGCTGTAGATAAATTATGTTATAATATGGAGCTATATTGAAATCTATATATGTTGTTGAGAAAGGGTGTGTCAAACTCAAAGGCTTGAGGCAAAAAAATAAGGTATAACTTGAGGTGAGTCACAAAAAAATCAATATTCATAGAAACGTAAGTTTATTTTGAATAATACATTATAATAAACATTAAAAAAAAGAACAGAACAAATTTAATGTTTACGTCCTGACACTTGACATCTATTCTCTGCTACTATATTTCGTAATGCGGGAGATATTTTGATATTTTTTTATTTGTGCAAATATATTGGGACGCAAAAATGTTCGTTGTGGGCCGAATGCGGCCCCCGGGTTAAAAACACCCTTGCCCCAAGAAAAAAAGAGATTCACTCATCAGGGGAAATTTTAAAGTATCAGATCACCAGACGAATTTTAGATGCGACATAGCCATCCCGGGGGCTATGTCGTTCCCCGCTTAAACTAGAGGTTTGGGATTATCAAAAAAAGATGAGACATAGTAGTTCTTAATACAACTTTTATTAAAAATAACCTTTTTACTTTAATTTCAATTTGAACAACTATTTTTAAAAATGAGAGTCAAAAACCCCCCCAAAAACCCCGTATTCAAGTCAGATCACGCAACTAGATCCTTTTCCCCAATTTTAATTAATAATCCGATTCATCTAATTACTTTATATCAAATATTACCTTTTGCAGATCTCCTTCCTTTACCTTTGAGAAAAATTTATAATTCCTTTTATATGAAGATTCCAACTTCTTTTTTTATTGGGCTTCTATTCTTTTCCCAAAAATATCCCGGGCTGTTTAAACCCTTTATCTACAAGATTCCACACTTAAACTATCTTTAAACTTCCGGGTTTTTTGATCAAATGATTTAAAACTACTATCTTTTAAACCCCCGCCATATTTTTCATCAAAATTCTATCCTTTTTTTAGTATATCTCATTTACAATTTTTCTTGTTTTTTTTGGAATTTGGGGTTTGGGAAAAATTTTGCCTTTAAACGTGGCCCCTCAAAGAACATAGGAGTTATGTTGGGGGAAGACGCGAGAACGTCAAACCCCTCCAAGAAAAAACGGGAACCCAAACTCTCCCAAAGCCCTTAATAAATTACGTGTCTAAATCTCTATTTCTAAATTTCTTCGCTTTCTGAGTTTTATTTAAATTTTAATCTTAAATCCTCATTTTTAAATTTTATAATTTCCCAAAATTTATCTTGACTTTAATTTTCATTACAATTTTTTAAACTTAAATCCTCATTTTCTTTTATAATTTCCAATATTTATCTTGACTTTAATTTTCATTATTCATCTTAGAATTAAATTTTAAAAATTCCCAAATTTTAAAATTTAAAAACCCCTGACAATAAATTTTACTCCAATAATTAGGCCAACATTAATAATTACTTTTTTTAATTTATGCCCACCCCACTTTTTAAAATCCAAAATTTTTTAAAATATTTATACATTTAAAATTTTTTTAAAAAAAATTCTTGGGGCGCAGACCCAATCTTTTTTAACCTAACGGTCCCGGGTTCGAGTCCCCGTTCGGGCCATTTCGACATAGCCAAATTTATTACGGGAAAGTCGTTCCCCGGTTTCCGCCCTGGTTTGAGGTGTGGGGTTATCAAAATGATGGGGCTGTAGTTTTTATACAACTTTTTTTTAAGAATAACATATTACTTTAATTTTAATTTTACAACTATATTTAAAAGTGAGAGTCAACACCCAATTAAACCCTGTATTCCCAAATCAGATCCCCTAGATCCCCTTTTTTCAATTATAATTAATAATCCATTCAATTAATTTCTTATATCAAATATTTCCTTTTGCAGATCTCCTTCCTTCACCTATAGAGATATTTATAATTCACTTTATATATGAAGATTCCAACTTCTTTTTTATTGGGCTTCATTCTTTTCCCAAAAATATCGGACTGCTAACTCTTATCTTTCAAGATTCCAAAACTAAGCTATCTTTAAACTTGCCGTGCTATTGACCGAATGATTCCACACTACTATCTCTAAGCTTGCCGCGCTATATCTTATCATCAAAGCTTTATCCTTTTATAGTATATCCTTTACTTTTATCTTCTTTATCTTCTTTGGTATTGGGTTGGAAAATTTTTGCCATTAACCCGGCCGTCAAAGAACATAGGAGTTATGTTAGCGGAAGGACGCGAGAGACGTCACACAGATATGTTCCTTTCAAGGAGTAAAGGTCTCCTAAGAACGGGTTTTGTGAAAATCGACCCCCAAGGAGGGTTGCGGGGGGATAAGGGGCCTTACAGATAATTATATTTAAAAATTCTTGCTTTTGAACTATCAGACCCACATACTTGAAATTTGGTAAGCATGTTTCTTTTGCTGAATAGAGGTCCACTAAGAACAAATTTTATGGAAATTGACTCCTATGGGGAGTTGCGAGGAGCTACTGGGACGTATAGATAAAAATCCGTTTTTGAACTACTAGCTCTGTAGTAATGAAATTTGATATGCATGTTTCTTATATTGAATTCAAATCCAATAAGAACGAGTCTTACTGAAATTGACTCTCTAGGGGGTTATGAGAAAGTATAAAAAATATAGTTCTACTTCAATTTTAGAAATTAAAGCTCTGTTTTTTTTTAAATAAAAGAATGTAAAGGGGGAAGTTATAAGAATGTTTTTCAATACAAACGAACGCTTAATGCTAGGATATTAATTTATATATATATATATATATATATATATATATATATACAACATAACATTATGAAATACCCAATGAAGCGAGTTGATAACGGCTAGTTATCTTAATGCATAAAGTCTATAAATTTAATATTCAACTCTAAAATAATCACATTATTATTCTTCATTTGTAACAATCATAGCTTAACCCTTAAGTAGTCAATTTTTTGCCTAAAATGTTTAAAAAAAAAGGTACATTTTTTTTTCATTGCATACAGCTAAACATAATACTGAACAGAATGCGAAAACGGAAGAATTTTATTCTAATTTTCAATTTTAAAGTTTTCACACTATTTTTATTTTATAAGTGTGGAACACAAAAAAAACTTTAATGTTTGCTTTTTTTAAGTACACTATGCATGCTATAATGTTTCACATATCTTAAAAGAATTTCTCTCATACTTAGAAAATAGTTAATGTTCGTACCTCTTTTTTTCCAACATGGTTGTGTATGAGGCTTTTGTGTATTTGCATATGTACCACACAGTTTTAATCATGGTGTAATACAGTCTTACATTGCAATGGGGACAGAGATAATATCGGTTTTTTTGGATTATCTTTTCATTTCCATTCCTTCTCAAGCAACAAATCGCAAATTGCCTTGCCGATCCCTGTTCTTTATCGAATATTTTCAAGAATCTAAATTCCTGCCTTCACCACAAATAAAATCCCGGATGAGAAGTATTTCAGTACCATGGATAAACTGCATCTCTTCAAAACACTAGCACTAATAATCTCACAAAAAGAATTAGAAATATATGCAAATCAAAGATACAAAGAAGAAAATATCAGCGCCCGTACAGCGTACGGGCAAACCGGTTGTGTCCAGCTTTCGGTAGTCCGTGTAATATACGAGCAAACAAATTACGGGTTTAATGTGAAACTGTTGTATTCACAAACAAAAGAGATTTTATTAGATGTTTTAAATTTCGGATTATTAGTCAAAAGATTTTGGACACATAATTAAGCAACAATGATTCCTCAAATCTATTTACTGAATAGTTATTCTTTATAAAAAGTTCATTATGTGATTATTTTTGGAAAGCTTCATATTCTATATCTAAATTAACAAAAAAAGTATGTTGTGCGACCTTTGATGAAGAGATGTGGCTATTGATGGTCTAATTCAGGGGTACTCAACCTTTTTTTCTGCTGAGCCGCATACATATGTCAGCTATTTCACGCGGGCCACATACATATGTTAGTTATTTCACGCGAGCCGCAACATGAGGGTAAATGGGGGAAAGGGAAGGGAGAAATGCTTTAAGACCAAGATAACATTGAAAATTTAAAATGACGAAAATTGCTCAAATTATAACTCCTGTTTTGCTTTTTTTTGATTATTATTTTTTTTATATTTTTTATTTTTGTCACTAACACTAAATTAGAAGTATTTAAGAAACACTCCTTCACAATTTCTGCATCAGTAAACGGGGTTTCACATGATTACCAATAATATAATAAACTACATGGGATGTCTTTGTTATCACTGTGATATTACCACTGACATAACACTTTGTTGCTGTTGCAAAGATTATTCAGGAAAGCCTATTTATCACCTCTTGAAAGAGATCTTCGAGGAAAAGTGTCATTGAATGATTCCTGTTTAGTGGTATTTTTTAAGTACAGAACATTCGTGACAAATCAAACAACTACTGTTCCATGTTTGTTTTTCACTACAAAATAGTGAACCTCCCAATCGTCTTGAAACGATATATTTTCTTCGAATGTTTTTCACTTGCAAGATATGAAAGATAGTTAAAAATTAGTTCCACCCATAATATTGTCATTAGTAATGACAATATTATGGATGAAACTAATAGAAAAAGAATATCAAAACAAATAGAAAAAGAATATCAATTCGTACCTGTACGACATCGACAGCAAAAAGCAAAATTAATGTATTTGATTTTTTGACGAAGAATTTCCCACCAAATTTTCAATACAATGTTCTTAAATAAGTAAACTTCTCAGAGCAATGGGCTAGGACAGGGCCACTTAAAAAGGCTTGATGTGCCGCAGGTTGAGTATCGCTGGTCTAATTAATTCGAAAAGGAAAGGAAAAGTTAAAGAAACACGTTCGAAATTGTCCAGTTTCTTCATAAGCTATACATTCAGTATAATTTAATTTATAACTCAGAATGAATCTATTAATCTTTTAATAAACATCGCGTTTTAATAATGCAAATGCTGTGTTATAAGCTAGAAGGAAGTAATAATTTGAATTCTTCAGTTATCGCCAAAAATAGGCAACGACTATGGTTCAGAGGATGAACAGAACGAATAACTAATTATTTTTTCCTTCTCTATAATCCGAAAAAACACTATTTTTTTTTTTTTATTTTCGTACTTGAATCTTTTTTCATACAATAAGAAAATTCCATAATTAAACATTTAATTTTTAAATTTTTTCCAGAAATATTTAATTAATTAAAGTTTCTACTCTTTTTAGATTTCTTAAGATCAGAAACGGGTTTTTCAGATTGTAAAATGTAAAAATCATTTAAAAAAAAGTTTTAATGCGTTCATAAATTGGAAATAAAATTAACAGAAAGTTTATACCCCTCCCACAAGACAGTTTTAATTTACATTCAAAGCTTAATGAATAGTATTGCCTTAAACGAATTCTTTTTAGTTAATCTTTTCAAGTCAAAAGTTATCTGCTCGTCTTCATTTAAAACGGTATTAATTTAAACGCACTGCTCTTCCTCCAGCGTATCATAGTTCTATTCTTCCATTGATACGATTCAGATTAAAACCGAAGGCGCGTATCAAGTTTTAATCGAATCGATATCGAATTTTCCATTGCGGCGTCTTTGGAAAGTAATAGAGTTCTGGAAAGCAGAAAAGCGGAAGTGCACGGAACAGAAAATTAATTACGGTTCTGTTTTCCATCTTCGGCATCATGCGACTAACTCCTAATTTGTTCGTTTCCATCAGACGCTATCGATGATGATTCCATTTCATCGAAATCGTCCAGATGTAACCAGCTTCCTTTAATCTTTCCAGAGATAGTTGCCATTCTTAGAAAATTAAATTTTAATATGCTGTTGAACTAATTTCCGATTGGCTACTTCGACAAGAGTAAGAGAAAAAAATATTTAAATTTCAAAAAAACTGTTTTAAAATTTTCAAATGTGTTTCAGTATAATTACTATTAGTTCAAAATCTCCCTATATATATATCTTGCTCAAATTTTCAATCGTTAGTAAAATACATTTAAAAGCACTCAATTGAGCTGAAATTTTATATAGACGATTATTTTGGATGACAATACGTTAATTTAATGATAATTAATAAAAATTAATTGATTAAAACAAATTATTCAGAGAATTATAGATACAGACACGTTGGCATCATTTTTGGCGACTTGTGTCAAAACTTTAAAAGATTTTTTTCTTACATTTTAAAGCCCTCATTTTCTATGAAATTTTCTATACACGATTATTTTGGGTGACAATACGATAATTTAATTATAATTAATTGACTGAAACTAATTATATTTAAAGAATTATAGATACAGTCACGGTGGATTCCCTTTTTTAGTGACTTGGGTCAAAACTTTAAAAGATTTTTTTTTCTCACGTTTTAAATCATTCAGTTGAACTGAAATTTTATATACACGATTGTTTTGGATGACAATACGATACTTTAATGATAATTAATAAAAATTAATTGCCATGTAATATTGTGATTCTGTCATATATTTATACATATTTATATTAATTGAAATTATTTGATAAAAAGTAACTATAAAATGAAATTTTTCTCTTTGTTGACCTAAGTAGGAATTGATTTTAATTTTTTTTTTACATTACTTGGTTATCTTACTAAATAATTGATCTTTATTGATTGGATGGCTTAGTAGCGGAAAATTGAGGTTTAAAAATATTAGTTTAATGGACCAAATAAGTAAACAAGGCTTTTTGAAGAAGACTTACGAAAACATATTAGAATGAAAATAAAATTGGTTCTTAATTCTTCAACACCATTTAATGTTAATCAAAAGTTTCTGAAACTGATGATAATTCATACTCTATAAGCAAATTCAGTTTTTTCCAATTCTGTTTGATCTTTACAAAGGAAGAGTTACTTGATTTTATTTCTATAAATTAACACAAAATTAGAACTGGTTAATTGCTAATAATTAGCGACGAGTTGGCGAGCAGTAACTGGCGACGAACAATACCACTTTCAACAACAGCCAAGTAAAGAAAATTTTACTCTTGGAAATCTCCGACCTAAATTCTACATACTTCCACACCACAGTACATAATGTCATTAACCACTTAAGTGGTCAATTTTTGCGCTCAGAATGTTTCAAAAAGGGCAATTTTGGTATTACACGTATTTAAGTATAATACTTAACAAAATGCAAAAATGGAAACATTTCATTTTAATTTTCAATTTTAAAGTTTTCACACTGTTTTTTTATTTTATAATTGCAGAACACAAAAAGCTCTAATTGTGTTTGCTAATTGTAAGCACATTCTACATGCTATGAAAAATGTTTTATATATCTTAAAAGATTTTCTCTCATACTTACAAAAAAAAAAGAAAAAAATCTCATGTTTGTACATCTTTTTTAAACGGTTGTGGATTGTTTGTGTATGTGCATATATATGTGCACACACAATTTGAAGCATGGTGTAATACTAAATCTTACATTTCAATGGGAACAGAGATAAAATCGGCTCTTTTGGATTATCTTTCCATTCTCATTTCTTCTCAAGCAACCAATTGCACATTGCCTTGCCAATCCTTGTTCTTTATGGAATATTTTCAAGAATCTAAATTCCTGTTTTTAATGAAAAATTCCCGCCTGCACCACAAAGAAAATCCCGAATGAGAAGTCTATCAGAACCATGGGCAAACTGCATCTCTTAAAAACCCTAGTACTAATAATCTCACTACAAAAATTTAAAATATGCACAAATTTAATGCTTTACAGAATTCCAAAGGGTTAAAACATGACGGTCACGTGATACATACAATCATGTGTTCTCCATTGAATTGCATTTGACTTGTACTTGCTGTTCTACATATAAAATTTAGGTAAAATTTCAAATTTGATAACTGGGTAAAGATTTTCAAATATTATTCAAAATGTTTCCCAAAATTAGAAAAAAAAAATATCCTGCGCGTGTATTTTTAAACTAAGGGGAATCTGTTTACCTATGTCAGTTATTATTGTTGCTCAGAGTCAACTTTTTAAAAGAAAGCTCTGCAAAGTAAAAGTTGGCAGTAGCAAAGCGAAGAAGCTGATTAGCTGGAGACACGCAATTGAAGTTATGTGACCATGACGTCACATGAGTTTTGCGCATTATGTGAAATAACAGTCATTGATAGAATTAAGTTGCTGCAATGGCGAATGTAGTAAATAAATTTAAAATTTTAAATAGAATTTTCCAAAGGGAGATGTTGAATTAGTTTCTTAAATTTTTTTACTGGCAAGTTAATTTATTAATATTTTTTTTATTTAAATGGGTTTTTTCCAAATGTTTCATCCTGTATAAACATTATTACTTTTTGGTCATGGTCATTTAAAGGTCATTTGGTGGTGTCTTTTTAAATGCATTGCAGATGGAAATATAAAGGATAAGTAAACAAAGCGCAGTAACACATTTTATGTCCTAGAAAAAAAAAAAGGGCGACGTGAAGTACTATGATAGAGGTATAGCAAAAGAAACAATAAGAAAGCATTACACATACTCAATAAGCACAGACACAAGAGCCATGAAAGTAAAATTAACCACCCAAGGAGTCAGTAATGTGAATACCACCCAAGATACTACAAGCATTGAGTTGGAAACCACACTCACACGAAAGGTCATTATATATTGACTTCATTTTAAAAATCTTTGAGCCAAAGAACTTGAAGAAGCTTTCGCGTTCGCGCCGTAATACTGTACAAAAAAACTACTAAAATTGATCCTGTACAATGACATTAAAATTACATTATTATATTAAATGATAATTTTGTAATGAATTTTTATAACCCAACCAAGACTTTTGGTTCACCCTGTATTTTAAAATTAAATTAAAATAAAAATATTTTATTATTTTTTATATAAATTGAATAATGGAATCTAGACTAATTAAATTATTTTGCCGTCTTAATACAAGTGTGTATAACGGATATATAAGCATCAGAATAAAAACTAACGCATTACCTTTGGAAAGTAAAGTACGAAATTCATTTTAAAAAGTAAAATAAATTAAATAGATTTTTTATACGATAAAAGAAAAAATCAAACCAAACATTGCGAAAAAGAAATTCCTCGCTATACGAAACACACGTATCGATGAAAAATATAGCTCCTTTATTAATTGAATTGCTCTACCAGCACAGTCGGCACAAACGAAATTATTTTCACGAAATAAAAAACACACCCTTAAAAAAAATAAAAAATTGAAAGGATATTTTTTACACGCCTTTTCCAATCCAGCGAAATAAGTTTTTACACATCCGACTGGCTTCCGAAAACGCCTTCTGTTCTGTGTGTGTTTATTTCTAGGCGATCGAAACTCCACTCTGAGCCGGAAGTTTTAAAAGTTGACAAAATTAAAATAAACCCCCCGAAATTTGAATTTTACGCAGGAATTCCTTCCAATTTCACGGCCGATTGCTTCGCTGCCTTTTCGTCGTGTATCGGATAGAATAAAACCTATATAACTGAAAAGAAGTACTTTTGAATCAAGGGGAATAAATGAAAAGTAAAAAGAAAACAGAATTCCCCTCCTGGGCTTTAAAAGACATCGGTTGAACCAATATCTTCGCTAATGTGTGAGGGAAGTTCCAACAGGATTCATGAAGAATTGCTATGGCTTTGTTGGAGAGAGCTCCGGTATTTAACGTTTAAGGAATTGGAAGTAGATTTCATGTTAGATTTGGAATAAGTAAGTTCGTATTTTATTACGAAGAAAGTTAATTCGTTTTTTCTTTTCGTATTCTTTTTTTTTTAAATTCCAAACCATTTTAGGAAATTGAGTTTAGCTGTGTTGAGAGTTGTAAGAGGTATTTTTGTCGATAATGTTTTCTTCTATTTAAAGGCTTAGAAATAGTTACATAGATGTAGGAAAAAATGGGGACAGTTAAAAAATATTGTATAAATAGAGATAATAATCAAATTGAAAATAATTTGAAGAACTTTTTAGCTACAAAAAATGTTATTATGTATTTATGTTTTCTTACATTTTGTCTCTATAATTCATTAATCTTATATTTTTCTTCTACTTTCGATGCAACTGCAGTAAAAAAAAATATATTTTAATCGTCTGCTTTAATTTCAAATTTCGATAATGTTTGTAGATAATGTTTTCTTCTATTTAAAGGCTTAGAAATCGTGACACAGAGGAAAAAATGAGGACACTTAAAAAATATTGCATAAATATAGGTAATAATCAAATTGAAAATAATTTGAAAGAACTTTTTAGCTGTAGAAATGTTTTTACGTATTTATGTTTACTTATATTTTATCTCTATAATTAATTTTTCTTAAATTTTTTTTCTACTTTCGATGCAACTGCAGTAAAAAAAATCTTTTAATCGTCTGCTTTTTGAAGTTTTAATTCTAATGTAATTTCAAATTTCGATAATGTTTGTTGATAATGTGTTTTCTTCTATTTAAAGGCTTAGAAATAGTTACACAGAGGAAAAAATGAGGACACTTAAAAATATTGCATAAATATAGATAATAATCAAATTGAAAATAATTTGAAAGAACTTTTTAGCTGTAGAAATGTTATGTGTTTATGTTTACTTACATTTTATCTCTGATTAATTAATCTTAATTTTTTCCCCTATTTTCAATGCAACCACGATAAAAAATTTTTTATCGTCTACTTTTTGAAGTTCAAATTCTAATGTAATTTCGAATTTCGATTCAATGTTATATTTATTTGTGAACTGTTAAATATAAAAAATTAGTAAAAAATTGATATTTTCCAAAAAATCTGTTTAACTATTTTAACTATGGGGAAATATATTTTACTTTATTGAGTTCTGTAAAATTATTTCTCATTACATAACTCACAAAATCGGTTGATAAATTTTATAAACAGAAAAAAAACGTATTTTTCAAAATTCGCATTTATTTTGGTCATAGTTATTTCAAAATTCTATTTTAACACATGTAATTTTCTTTGTATTTAAAAATATTTTATAGCCCTTCCCTCTATGAAGAATAATATTACTATAATTACATAGATTTTTTAAAAATACTCATTAAGTGCTTCAAAATATTTTAGTTTTCATATAACTCAATACGTGAATATCGCAACTGTCCCATATTGTTTTATATAATTATTATGGAGTTCATGCATTTTTACGTTCTATGTAATGTTTCAAAAACTGTGGATCCTCTGATTTTTCCAGATATTTAAAGCAATTTTAAAATATTCAAATTTCCTATTAAATTTTATAAAAACCATTCAATAATTTTGTTGATAAGAACACATCAAAATAAAAATAAAAAAAACGGTCTTCTATTACAACAAAATGAAAAAAAATTGTTCTTATTTTAAAATAATATAAGAGGTTGTATGCAGGAGAAAGTCATGCATTGGTTGATATGTGGTTTACCTCATGTTTTAACCCACCCTTTAGTTGTTTTTAAATAGATATAAATAGAGTCCAGTGTGTGTGTTTCCGTAAGATGTTTAGAAACTTTCATCATTTGCGGTAAAAAAGAAACCAGCTCTGGGGCATTCGTCATCGCGTGGGTGGAGTGAGTGAATATTAACGTCGCCCTATCCAGCTACTCGAGAGCTTTATGGTGTGGTTGGAATCAAAACTTTACGCGTGAACGCCTAACAATAAATATATGCCTTGATTTCAACTTTAAAAAAAATTCTCTTTCGATGTGCAGGACTTAATGTTATTTATGTATGCTGCAATATATAGTATATATATTGTAGCATAAAAAAATAAATATCACATTTAATCCTGTACTCACTGAAATTTCAAATTCCTTTTTTAATATACCACACACACATACACAACGGCGTAGTACAAAATACTAGCCCCCGCTCCTGCAAAATCAAGTTTTGGGCCCCAAGCCCAAGTACGAACTTAGCGTCAGTCAGGTTTGCCCCCCCCCTCTCCACGCAATACGGGGGATGGGCCAAAACGTAACATACACACTCACAGTTTTGTTGTCTTAGTCTTTAATCTAAAGGTTTCCTGATGTATTACAGAGGTATATTACTGTGACCTGTACTGTCTCAATGCTTGGTTGCTTATTGTTTCACTAGAATTTAGATTTAGAGCAACTTAGTATATCTTTTCCATCTAACTCTCTCTACTCATATATTTATGAAACAAGTGATTAACTCTCAGTAACACTCGCTAACTCATTCATCACAAGATCTCAGGAACTTTTAGACATGCAAACTTTAATTTCGGCTAGCATATTTCTTTGGTTGATCGGCCAAGAACGAATTTTACGAAAATCGATCCAAATAAAGAGCGAGGGGGAGGGCGTTATGGATTTAAAAAATCTCTTTTTGAACTATTAGACCTACAAACTTGAAAATTTTAAACATGTATTTTGCTGAGCAGAGATTCGTCAAGAAAGGACTTTACAGAAATTGAGTCCCACGGGGTAGAGGGATACGGAGAATGTAAAAGATAGATATAACTCCATTTTAGAGGTTCAAGTCATGTCCTTTTGAAATCAAGAGGAGAGAGAGAGTAAAATGTTTTTGAATACAACTAAAAGCTAAGTGTAAACTTAGACATCAATAACTTTAAAACAATGTATACTAATACAACATGAAGAAATACCCAGCAAAGCGGTAGGGTAATGATTATTACACACACTAATACATGTATGAGATACATACACATAATTAGACAAAGTTTGAGATCTTTAGGTGGACTGGATTCGTAATTTTTTGTCTCTTGCTTGTATATAAATTAACAAGAATGCAGTAAAAATCATTTAACACGAAACTGAGGGGACAAATATTATTTCGTGTTAAAGGGTATTGAAAAAAAGAAGAAAAAAAACCATATATTCAACAAAATTAAGCTTATTGGAGTAAATTTTATTCACATAGGTATGTAAATAACAAGTATCTAAAAAAAATCAATAAAAAAAACATTCACAAGAGCTTAATAATACTAGCTTTTCAAGTTTTTCGAAACAGAAAACATTTATTGAGTTTTTAGAAAATTTTCTGATATTTTTCTTTGCATTGTCTTTCTTAGAATCAATTCTCAGAAAATTGTTCAATGTAGTCCATTTTGTTATCCTTCTAAATAATTGCGTTTACTGTTCATGATATTCGTCATTTCGGATGATGTGGGAACAGGAGCTGCACTATTCACTTCATTTTCATCCGCATAAATAATATTTTTTGAGCTTTTGAACAAACTCCACAATGTCTTTATGTGCCATAATTGGGTCTGCACACATATTATCATCATTTACTGCAAGGAATTCTTCCGATAATTCAGTAGAACAGTCCAATAATACAGAACCTTTCTCAAGCAATTCATTAAGTGTTTTTGTTCATTCCCAGAAGGGAAATCTGCTCGTGTTAAGCGATTTTAGTTTCGTTTTAAGTGAAAAAAATGAGTGAAAATGCATAGTAGTTTGTCGGTACCCTTGCACTATTTCGTGTTAAGCGTTTTCGCGTTTGTTGATATCTTGTGTACTTCCGCTATTGTCGCTTGTCATTCTCCCTAGAACTTATCACTTCTACTTGACTCATACCGAACGGACGCACCATACCTATCATCCAGTCGTATATGATGGTGTCTCTTGTCTTCTCAAAAGCCTTAATATACTTTAATTCTGAAATATTTTGATACATTGTTGATACTGACTGCTTTGTTGTTGATCATAATAAATCTTTGTTTGTTTTGGATTACAATTCTTCTTTCACTTGTTTGAGCTCTATCGACGTTATTTTTAATGCTGGCATCCCGCCGCATTTAGGCCTACTGCCAGGCACGTCTTAAGACTCTTTGAGGTCCTGGGAACAGAGATATCTTGATATTTTTTAGGCCCTGGGACCAGAGAAATCTTAATATTTTTTGAGGCTCTGGTCCCTTCTGCAAAAAGAAGGCCCGGCCCTACTTGAGATCTTTAAAAGTAGACAGTAGCATTCAGTAAGATGCTCATTTAAACAGTAATTTGAAACAAATACGCATGACTCACAAATCTCAACAGCCTAGGCACAAACCGGCTCGACAGATGGCTACATTTCGACTAAATGAGATGAATGATTGTTTATGGTATTAGGCCTAAGCCTAGACGTGGACAACGGTCACCTCATAATAATACAGTCTTTCTACTTTTGCCAGTTGACATTCAGTTTGAAATTCCCTGTTTTTCGACGGACATGTACGGGAATAATATTTGTGATCATTAAAATTATCTGGCCCGTGATCTTATTAAAATAAAGTCGAGAACGAAACGAAGCCCCCAACGAGGACCAACGGGGCCCAGTTTGCCCATGCCTTAATACGTCCCTGCCTACTGTAACGAACTATAGACCCATTCTGAAACTATAGATGGCAAAGCGGACTGATCCGAAGCAATGCGCATGCGCGAGTGGCACGCCAGTGTCAGTCAGTGATTACCTCTCGATGAGAGAGGTCAAGATTTTGTGTGCTCAATCCGTGAGCGTAGTGTAGAGATTTGGATATTCAGCGATTACTTCTCAACGACAGAGGTCAAGATTTTGTGTCCTCCATCCGTGAGCCTAGTGTGAATCAGTAGCGCACACAGGAGTTTTTCAGGGGTCCGGGATTGAAAGTTCACCATTCTTGTATCATTCTATTTTTGATTTAGTCGATTTTCAGGAACAAAACACAGTAAAAAACTAACTATTGAATAAATAATTAGCATTAATTAATAAAATTAATCATTAATAACAAATATTTAATTAAATTTTACGTATTATATACTTAGAATTATAACCAATCGGAAAAAAATCGAAGGCTTTGGGGGTCCGGCCCCAGGCCCCCCTTGTGTGCGCCACTGGTGTGAATACCTCTCAACTAGGGATTGCAATATTGGACCAAAATTTCAATACCGGTATTCGGTATTTTTTAGATCTTAATATCGGGATACCGGTTTTAATACCGGTATTAGAAATTTTAGAAAAAGAAGGAAAACACAGATGTTTCTTTGTTTTATTTGCCAGTTTTATATTAGAGAGTGTAAATATCACAAAAAATGTGTAACTTATAAATTATAACAGTATATACAGAATCATGAAAAAGTTAAGGAACATCTTATTTATTTAAATCAGAAAAAAATTGCAAATATCACTATTCAGTCAGTGTTCTGCGGTTTTCATCATATAAATAATGAAACCAAACCGTCAACTAATTTATTTATGTTCGTTAAAATTATTCTTATTGAATATAATGAGTTATTATTTGTGAATATAATAAATCTGAAAAATATTTTGAACCCTAAAGTACGATATGCAAATACAATGTGAATTACAAACTCACCAATTTAAAAAATATTGAAATATTACGCACTTTCTTCACAACTACAACCTTGTTTTCATTGATACGAATATCAGCTTACGAATCCTGCGCGTGTGCAGTATCGCTCTGAACTGTAATAAAATAGTTTTGTGGCCCGACTCCTTGGATGTTTTACATATTTTATCACTTCTCTTGATTGTGCGATGCAACTTTATATTCGCAGTCTAATTAATTTCGCCAGTTAGGGAGACATAAAAACAAAAACGTATACTATTTTGCTATTTTGGCGATCATTGAACCTATAGTGGAGACGATTTAAAAATTCTAGTAAATACCGAAAAACCGGTATTTAAACTTGTGAATATTGGTATTACAAAATTGTACAAATAAGCTCAAAATACCGGTATTCGGTATTCCGGTATTGTAATCCCTACTCTCAACGAGAGAGGTCAAGTTTTTTGTGCTCCATCCGTGAGCGTAGTGTGAATTCCTCTCGACGAGAGACATTGAATTTTTAGTTCCACCAGCGAGCGTAACGGATTACTTCTCTACAAGTGTCATGAACTCGATTTTTAACGATTTTTACTTAAAACGTGTAAATACTGTACATTTTTCTTGTCTGTGAACTGTCCTGTGTGTGTGAAATAAAACCCTCAAAATATACATCATGTTTCATCACTTACATGGCTAGGACGTTACACTACTGCCTCCTGTTTTCAGTGTTAATTGTGTTTTACTGTATTTCAACATACAATTGTCCCCAAAATATCGGATATTTAGTATGAGTTTTATTGAAATTAATGCTAAGTATTAAAAGCAATGTTATTCTGAAAGCCCCTTTTTTTAAATTCAGTAAACGTAGCATTATTGCAATTTATTGCATGTTTTGTGTTCATGATTGTTTTAAGGTAAGATCATATATAACCTATGTTTAATACTACTTTGATAATATACAAGTTCATTAAAAGGGCATTCACACTTCGCGAGCATAAAAGAAAAAAAAAAAAAATCTAAGAGGAAGCACTACTCACACTTTTTACCGCTTAGTCATGTATTTTTCATAAGTGTTCACGAGTCCTCCTCTTAATAACACATTGCACTTCTCAGGAAAACACCCATATTTCCTTCCCCATTTCTTTTCCCCCGATGATAAATGCCATGCATTGAACAAGTAGTCGAGAAACATAAATTTCAAGCCCCGGGGCGATAAATGCCTAATGCTGTAGATAACGCGTTGCAATTCTTCTTCGGATCCTCTGAAGATTTAGTCAGCCATTATTTAATGTTCGTTTTCAAGTACTGCTTCGCGAAAAAGTTAGCTGAAGCATGGAGGGTGCTCTTGTTAAAAATGGATTTATGTTCGCTTTTAGGCTTAACTGGGAATTTGATTTTATAACGTAAAAAGGTCAGAGTTTAGAGGAAGAAATTTTTTTATGTTTTTAAGAAATCTTCAAGAAAGAGTAGCCATTTATGGGATTTCACTTGCGCTTTACTTTATTGGTATTTGAAATATAAAAGTACAATTGCTTTGGACGAGAAGGAATTGCTGTGTAGTGGGCCCCATGAGGAACTTTTCGGCGTATTATGTTTAAATAAAGAAATTGATTTGGATATATATATGAATATGCAATATATTTGCCCGCGAAACTTTTACATTTTGATTGGAGGTGATTAAGGTATCCACTACCTTAAAATCATGATTTTTCAGAAATTGATAAATTTGTTTTATGATTTTATTTTATAGACCATCTTATTAGCTTAATAAAAATATCAAGCTTTTTATTTTTCATTTACTGGAACAAAAACTACAAGTGTTTAATAAAATAAGATGCCATAACTTTACACAAGATGTCAAACTTTAAAATGCGTTTTACTTGAAATGTTTTTTTTTTCGAAAAACTCAAACGCGGGGACAACGATTGCTCAAAAAGTTTTAAAAATAATTTGCTGTGAAATTTTTTGTGAATGTTTCGTATAACAGTAGAAGTGTTTTGACCTTCAGATTTATCAATAACTGTTTTATTTCAAAATTTACAGTCCTTTATCTGAATATTAATCACTGTTTTTTTAAGCAATTTCATATAGCCACTAAGATAGAGTGCTCTAGTTTTTGTAAAAATTAAAATATCTATTATCCTGAAGGTCATTTCAAACATGAATAACAAAGTAACACATTAAAATTGAAAAATTGAAAATTTGTTCAAAACATTTTTGTACAGAGAGGGCCCTGTTTATGTAATTTTTTGGACGTTTTCACCAATTTTTTTACATTTTAATAATAATAAATTTTTTCTGTTTTCAATTTTACGATTTTTTCCTTAAAATATGTTAATAAATCTAGAAATCACAAAAAATTTCCCATATCTCCATTTTTTCAAAAAAGTTGTCGCCAGTAGTCGAATATCTTAAGCGGTCGTGGCCGAAAAATTAAAAAAACTTGTTTGTGATCACATCATTTTTATTTGAGCATGCTTCTTGTACAGTGTCAATATACAAAAGGGGGAATTATTCAAATATCAAGTTTTTATATACAGGGAAGAACAGGGAAAAATGCATTATAAAAAATACACGTGTTTAGGCAAAGGGAATAACTAGTTATTTATAGAAATGACATCATTGTTTGGGAATATTAATCCCATTTTAGTAAGGTGCATGAAAACAATTAATGATCTTGTATTTCTTGGAATCGCCAATAAATCTATCGAAATTGAAGAATTTTTATAGATTTATTGACGATTCCAATAAGGTCCGAAAAATCAGTAATATACCAACAAAACATTTTTAATCCTTTAGAAAAAGATACATTGAAACGCGTTTCGAAATAGGGTATTAGGATTTATGAATTAGATGTTACATATGAAGGAGATTCAAATTATATAGATATCAATTTAAGTTATATATCTGTTACCGTTAAGTATGAGATCTGTTATTTTATAGAACAACTAGGTATTTCATGAAATGACTAGATAAGTCAAAGTTTGAAACACGGCACTCGACAGTTCTTCGAACGGGCTCAAGTTGCTTTAAGTCAATTTTAAACCCCAATTCAAAGTGTCATCACAGAAATCCTTACTCTAATAAATAATGAAAATTAAAATAAAGGTGTTTCATAAAATTTAAATTAATATTCTTTTAAATTTTGTTTGAGAAAGTTTACGCAATGTTTTAAGGAGCAACATTTTTTCTTCCCAGCATGTATTTTTGTGATAATATTTAAAGATATCTATTTTTGCAAAATATATTCTTTTTTTTTTCCTTTTCTGTTTAATTAATGTTAACATTATGAGCAATAATAAATTATATGTCATCTGCTTTTCCTCATTATTTATCAATTAATCAACCGTAATAGGGATAAAATGTATTTTTCGAGTGATTTTAGATATATATGATCAGTTAACGTATAAAATAACTTTGAAATTGTTTATTTTTCATTTGAACGGCCTATCATTAGTTATTTCATAGAACCGTCAGTTATTTCATAGAATGACTAGGTAAGAAGTATGAAATTTTTCATTTATTATATACTTTAACTAACTTGTCTAGTTATTTCATAAAATACCCAGGGATTCTATAAAATAAATGAATTGTACACTTTAACGGTAACAACCATCTCCATTTTTGCTTTTTAAAATTATACTCCTTTCATGTTTTTGCAAGTTTTTATAAACTGTTATTTGGCAACGCTTCTTTCTAACCCTTTCAGATTCGTGTACTGACTATCGGAAGCAAAGGAAGCATTTTTTCTTCTTTTATTGCAGCCTTTGCTTTCGTATCCTATACAGTTACGTTGCGGAAGTGATTGCTTTTTATGGATTCAGACGACGGTTTGGGTAAAGATTCGATTAAAGCACAGGCCTCAGGAAATACGTCAGCTCCTTGGCTTGACGGATGTATTAGTGATTCAATTTGTTCAGCTAAGAACGAAACATCGAACTAAGCGTTTCTTGCCAGACGTTGGGACTAATTATTACTGTTATTGCTTAATTAGATGATTTCGCAAACGAATAACATGTCGCATTTCAGAGGAGTTGTTCAATGAAAATTATAAATTATAATTAAAAAACCTCTATATACTAACTTTAATCAAATGTTCCATGATACTACTTCTGGAGAAAAAAAAAGTGAGATAAAAGATATTATAATAATGTACTTTGCGCAATGTTCTTCTTTCCTCCTCCCTCCCCCACACAAAATGAAATAAAATAATTTTTTTTTCTTTTCTTTTAAGTTCATTAGATATTTGAATATTATAGAACTAACACACGAATAATAATAAGTAATAATGGTTTTTGCGATGAAAAAAAAGTTTGGAATAATACTCATGTAGTGAACTCAATGAAACTACTGACATCGAGAGGAATTTTATGCAACATCTCTCTCTACAGCCAGCAATGTTTCCTATTCCCCTTAGTTATTAAATTCAAGGACAATATTTTTATTGCACATTTAATCACAATTTTAAAATCTTTCTCAATATCTTTCATTTTGGCTTTCTCTACTGGGCAAGCCCGTCCCTTACTATATATAGTTTATTTTAAGACCCCTTGGGCTACCAATGGGAGTCGTAGTCCTCATCTACCAAGCACCAATGAGAGATCAGCCTCTAAGCTCTCCTATGAACTCAAACTGTCACCATTAGGAGCGAACTTTTCTGAAGGATTGGCTCGACCAATCAGGATGCAGTAGAACCCAGTGTGAAAAAGACTATTCACAGCCAGATACGGGATTGGGGGCCACAAGCGGCCCGTATGCCCAGAAATAAGACCGTAAGCCGTGCTTCCCTCTCTTTTCCCCCAACATACGAACGGAGATATATATAATTTAAGGAAATAATTCAATAGAACTGTTTAAAAGACATGCCTACAGTGGCCATGGAGGTATAGTATAGTTTGAAATTCCTTTGAAGGTGGGAGGGGCACAGAGTCTGAATTTGTTCAATAGAGGCATTGTGAAAGGCAAAAGGTATCTAAACGAAATCCTTGATCAATGTGAGATTTTATGACGTTGCTTTGGATCATGTTATTTTGATGGATGATACTACTCAGCACTTTCGAACTATGCTTCCAGACAGGTACCTTTTGGGTCAGGACAGTAGGCTAAAAGAGTGGTCATCTCGTTTGCCCCTCTTAAATCACCTTTGGACTCTCTTGGCAGAGCATATTTAATATTAAATTCATCTCATCTCCGGAAAGTTTGCATAAACTGCAATAGGAATTGCATCGTCTATAGTCTTCTGTGGTAGTGCTTATCCGGAGGACAGAGCCCGTGACTCCATGTTCGTAGCCGAGTAACATAACCACTTGACAAAAGTGATCACATTTATCTGGAGGCTGTTACTGGCTTATGAAGATACCGCTACACTTCTATACTGACTCATTAATCCAATAGCTTAATTTTATCATTAGAAAATCGATGTTGTACTATACATTATGGCTGGGGAAGTATGTACTCTTAATTAATTCCAAATTTTTGGAAAATTTTAAAAATTTTGCATCTATAATTTTTGATGCAGACTGAATCTGATTTTAAATTTCTATATAATATATAAGTCAATTACGAAGAACATCAAATGAAACATTTACTGAATAAATGTATACAAATTATGCCTGCATTGTTTCAAAAGGTAGCTCTTAACCCCCTTTGTCTCTTTACCTTTGGAGGTGTATGCATTATTTTTGTCAGGAAAAAAAAACATCTTAATGACTATAATGTTTCACATTTCCTAATCTAAATTTCTACTTGCTTCCTCTTTCAAAAATGGATTCTTCGCTTGCTGGTAAGGCAACGAAGCGACTAAGGCATGTATTACTGTATGGAATCTTTCGATGTAGAAAAAAAAAAATGATAGATTCAGTTTCAAAAAGAATAAATTCCTGAAATAGTTGCTGTAATCAGACAAGTGTAAAATAAATATATGACTGAGAACCGATTTCAGCAATAAGTTCGTATATATGACAGCTATACAGCTATTGCGAAAGATATAAATTGATTCATGTATCTTTCATTACACTTTTAAGTTCAGGAATACGATGAACTATATTTTATTTTAGTAATCTAACCTAACAGAAAATGCATTTTACGATCTATATATATAACTTCCCATGATAGATAATAAAACTTCTAACTGCGTCATTCCCGGTAATAGATTAGGCATCGTATTACATTTCGGTCTGTATCATTTAAGAATTGTGGAACTGATACAAAATGACATGAGCAATTCTTCACAAATGAATAAAACATCAATGTTAAACCAAAAGAAAAGAAAAACTACATTATGTTTATATAAACGAGCGTGTTTTTATGCATTTTAACTTTCTATTAATTTTTATTTTGGCCTCAAAAAATAAAGAAATAACTCATTTAGTTAAGATCGCCTTTACAATAAGGCGGAAAATATGAAGTGGGGACCCAGTAAACAAAAAACAACAATAATTACATAAAAAATTGAAAAAATTTTATACAACATAAGAGGAACAGATATATTTATTTATTACAAAATTATGTATAAAAAAATATTTAAAAAATTCAAAACTAAACTTTATTTTCCCCAGTTTAAGTTCAACAAAAATTATTTTATTTTTTTCCATTCACATTTAAATCTTTTAAGTCATATTCTTTAGAAAAAAATATTAGGTTGGGTGTTATTTCTTGAGACATTGTGGCAATCAATATTTAAATTATTTCAAATGTGAAATGCTATATTATAATTGATTGGTTCTTTGTTAATTAATGTCGCATTTTAAGGCAGCTTTAAGATATATTAAGGAACTCAGCAGCTGTTATTGGAATTGTTATGTCTACTGGTTCTTCTAAGATATATCTGTATTGATTTAAAAAGGCTCTTTTGAAAATAAATGTTGAAAGGTTTCCTTTTTCTCATCATTGTTACATGTTAATGAATTGTTACAAATCAGTCCAACTTTTATTCAGAATGCTAGCCGTTACTGCTTTTTTTTAAAAAAAATTTCCGCCATGTTAGGCTTAACTTCGCTGCTTCCGTGAGAAGTATTCTTGCACAGGACAAAATCAACTCAAAGAATGTGTCACAAACTACATAATTTGTTATTATGTTTCCAAAAGCATACAATAAGAAATTTCTAAGCGTTCTATAATTTGGAGCATTAGAAAATTGAAATAATTACTAAAATTCCTTAATTGATTCTATCAAAAGTTTTTATGTGCAATTAATTCAGTTCAATTATTCGATTGAACTTATTCAATCGATGGGTAACAAATTCAATAGATAAAGAATACTTAAAATACTACTTATGTGAATAAATTTTAATGGCTATAATCGAATTATTATTGCACGGTTATAAAGAAATAGATTCAATTATTAATGTTTAACAATAAATATTAAGGCACAATCAAGAGATGCCAAATTCAGTATTTATAAAAATACATATTTTTAATAATTGCCCTTTAGCATTTCTTAAATGGTATAACAGATATTAAACTATATAAACTTAACACTTGAAAAATCTATAACAACGTAAAGATATTTTTTTTCTTTCTGTTTTTCTAGTTTATATTCTATTTTATTTTTTTATATTATTGATAGAATAGCCATATATCCCCAAGAAAACCCCGATAAAAAAAAATTTTTTTTTACCACAAAATATTGGGCATTAAAAATTGATTTTAAATGCAAGAGTTAAGCAAAAAAATCCCAATTATCATGGCTTTAGCACAAACTCTAGACGTAATTCCGAAGAACAATACAATTAATGCGTTAATTCTTCAAGGCATTTAGGGAAAGATGATTTTATTTATTGGTTATTCATAAATGAGTGCAAATGTTTACCAATCTTGAAATGATTTTCCAAAGACTTAATCGATTAACATGATAAATTTCTTGCAATTAAATGTATTTATTTCTGAGAAAAATAATGGTATAGTCATTTTAAAAACTAATATATGGATGTTACAATAAACGAATTTTAATTATTGTCTTTAATTAATTGTAATAGATATATTTTCTTTCAAAATTTTAAATTCCACAATTATTGCTTCTAAAATGTTTTACTAAAATAAAACATTTTGGAAAATATCTATTACAAGAATATTTGATCAGCAACAAAACTGAACTATGAAAATAGATTAATTTAAAAAACCCAATGCATCATTGGGAAAAAAAAGCTTTTTAAAAAAAAAAAAATAAAATTGAAATGTATGATTTTTTTGACTGATATTTAAAACATACTTGAGCAGGGGAAAAACTAAAATACAGGAAAAACTTTTGTCCATATTGCAGAGCTGAAGGTTATTAAAACTTTTTTTCCAAGCAAATTTATTTTAGTCATGCCATTGCCTCAGCTTACAATAAAAAAAAACCACTTTTATATAAAAGATTTAGTTGAAAAAAAATCTTTGAATGAAATATGTCATTGCTAAAAGTTAACAAATCAACATTATACCCTGATGTATTTGGAATTTAATTTTCATTTATTAATTTCGTGTCTAGTAAATTTATCTGTAATTTTCTTTCGCTGTCTGATGTTACTGGCATAGGAGTTGCGACGTATTGGTTGAGAAAATGTTAATCTGCATCATTATACAATGCAAACTAATGAATTCTAATTTTATCAAAGAATTATTTTTTATTGCATATAACTAAGTATAATACTTAAAAGATTGCGAAAATGGAAGAATTTTATTTTAGCTTTTATTTTTAAAGTTTTCACACTATTCTTTATTTTATAATTGAGGAACACAAAATCCCCTAAATGTTTGCTTTTATAACTACACTCTGCATGCTATGAATAATGTTTCATACATCTTAAAAGGTTTTTCTCTCATACATACTTTGATGTTTGTGATAAATAACAGTATCTCTCATGATATTGGTTAATTTACATATTTTGTTTATTTACGTCACAGCTATTATTTGTAGAATTATACATGGAAGTTATTAAACTTATTAAAAGATTATTAGAGTTTAAAACAGTGGTTTGTGAGAGGAGAGTTCCCTTTCAGCGATCGCTCACTTGAAAGTTCAAAGCCTATCTCCCGGGTTTTCCCCCCCTCGTTTGGGGGTCGGGGGCCGGAGCCCCTTTCATATCGTCATCCTACTAGTAACGGGAAAAGGGTCCCTTGGGATGTCAAGGGTCGACGGGCGATCCCAAGACGGTACTACGCAATATTTTAAAGTTGCACAGATGTTTTGCACGCGTGGTGATTATTTCCAGAAAGACGCCGATCACAGCTGCGAGACGAAAACGTTAAATAAAACAAATTTAATTCGTACCTCTTTTTTAAAAAATTGAAGTTTTTGTGGGGTAAATATATATATGCAACACAAAAGATGGGGAAATACTAACTTAATTGAATGGGGATAGAGATAATTCGCTATTTTGATTTCTTTCCATTTTATTTCTTTTCTCAAGCAACCAATTTAAATTGCCTGCCAATCCTGTTCTTTTGGGGGTATTTTCAAGAGTCAAAATCCTGCCTTCAATGAAAATTTCCCCCCCTTTACCCACAAAAAAAATCCCATAAATGTCCCCGTACTATGGACAAACTGCACTTAAAATACTAGCATAATAATCTCACTATAAGTAAAAATATGTGCAAATGAAAGATAAAAAGAAAATATCAGTGCCCGTACGCTGTAGGGGCAAACCGATGGTGGGCAGCTTTCGGTAGCCCTTATGGTGTATGGGCAAGGGTTAATCTAACTATCAGGCTTAACGGAAACATTTCATTTAAGCTGTATCGTCCATGAAAAAACGTTATCAGAGAATTTGAGGTTACATCCCGCAAGAAAATATATTAACAAGGTACTATTATTACTGGAAATTTACATCCAGCAAATCATATTTGAATACAAGGATTTTCAAGTGCTTTTCATGATTTTCATCCGTTAAGTGGTTTCAAATTTATTAAAAATTAGCCGTTTCCTTTTATGAAATTAAATTCAAATTTATAAGGAACGTTATTCACACAGTTTTATTATTTGCAAAATGTGATTCGAGAAATTGAGATTTCAAGTGAGTTTGTTTAATGCTGGTGTCATTTCCTTCTTTTACTTTTTACTTAAATATTAAATTAACGAATTATTTATTGAAATATTAAGTTAACCCCTTAGCGTGTACGATCGAGTTAATTCAATCGCGCTAAACAGGACAAATTGCACATAAACGAGATAATTCGTGCTGAATCGTATTTTATCCTGCTGTACTTTTCACACTCGAATATAAGCGATCTCCGTCTACACTCGTGAGAATGACTGCAATCTATCGTCATAATTTCATACATTTAGATAAAATTTATAGTAAATTTAGATAAATATTATTAAAAAGCATTCTTTCATTTGCTAGACATCAGCATTTCGAACGCATATTTTTGTATTAAAAAAAGGAGGTGAAAGAAAAATTAGATTTCAGAAACGTATATTAGTAGAAAGATTTCTGTAAAGCATGAAAATACAAATATAAAAAATCGGGTAGATCAAAATCTTCTGGAATTCTGTTGTTGTTTTTCTCCGAAAAAAAGAACGAAAGGGGTTTTTTTTTTAAAAAAACTTTTTTTGAAAAAATTTAATCTAAAATATATTGTTCTTTGTTTGTTAGTCTTAGTCTGCCAGCATCCTGACAGCTTATCCAACCCTTTGGAAAAGAAGTCCTCTGTTTTGTAGAAAAAGTATTCTTTATTTGTAATTTGGACACCCTCGTGTGATTTATATATTCATTTCCACCAAGGAAGTTTTGCAATGACCTGAACAGATGGCAGTCAGATAGTGCAATAAGAGGAGCTGCTGAGGTAAAATATGCTGGCTGAGGTAAAATTTCCCAAACCAAGTCTGCAATATTTTATGCAGTGTTTCTTGCCACGTGTAGTCTAGCGTTGTCATAATAAAGAGTCACATCATTTCTGTTGGCAAAAGATGGACGGTTATGTTGAATTTCTTTATCCCAAACATCAAGTTGCGAACAGTAACGGCCGTTTCATTTTCTTTCAGCAACTCGTAGTGCACTATACCCTTGCTGTCTCACCAGCAACACAACATAACCTTCTGATGCTGGCCAACTTTGGATGTTGATGGTGATAGTTCCCTTTGTAAACATATGCTATTTTTTTATCACGTGTTTATACATCATCCACTTTTCATTTTCAGTCACCAAGTGCTCCAAAAACGGCTCCCTCGTTTAAAAAAATAAATGTGTTTCACTTAATTCGTGTGCCACCTAACGGAGAGTTTGGACACGAAACCAAGCCTTTTAATGTAATCCAAAACAGTAGTCTGATGAATTTCAAGCTTGAAGCCCACTTTTGTGAAGGAGTTTTCGCGCCTTCTTCTAACATAACTTCTATGTTCTTTGACGGGACGATTAATGGAAAACCTTTAACCCAATACCAAGAAGAAAACGAATAGAATATGTAAATGAGATATACTTTAAAAGGATAGAAGCTTTTTATGAGAAGGAGCGACAAGTTTAGGGGAAAAATTGTGGAATCATTGATCACGAGTTAGATGTCTTATATCCCCTTTAAAGAAGGATACGTTAATATAAATTAAATTATAAAAAAAGTCTGAATCTTCGTAGTTTAAAAATTTAAATTATAGGTATTCTTCAATTGGTGAAGGAAAGACTCTGCAAAGGTAATATTTTTGTATAGGAAGTTAGACGAATCAGTTATTTTATTATAATTAAGATAAATGATCTGGTGCGTGATCTGACTTGAATAAGGTTTAGTGGGTGTTAACTCTCACTTTAAGAAAGTTGTCAATTAGAATTAAGTAATATAAGTTATTCTTAATAAAAGTTGTATTAAGAATTCAATATGTCTCATCATTTTGATAATCCCACACCTCTAGCTTACGCGGATCCGGATAGACATTGTCATCACAGGCTATGTCGCAATGGCGCCGAACGTTTATAATTCTGGGTTAGGTATTACGGGTGGATATAACGTACTACACAAATGTACTTTTCAGGGTCAGAGAACATTGCAGAGTTCTTAGAATCCAATAGAAGAACAACATACAGTTACTTGAAATCCCAAGTAATCTGTCGTATTAACTACCAAAAAGTCATCTCAGGGAAGGGCTCAAGATTGGTACTCGATATTTGGATCGGTGTTAGTGCAAAATACAGCCACAGTTTCGCGCAGCTCAAGGCTGAATTAGCGAAAGCTTTTCCCGCGGTCCAAAATAAGAAAAGAATTACAATCACAATTTTACGCGTCACAGCTGGGGAAGAAATCAGGAACCCACTGATTTTCATTTATAATTATTAAAATCGAGAGGGTTTACAGAATTAGGAATGTCCCAGGCGGGGTTGGTGGATCATATTTTAGTTCGACTCGAACCACAAATCAGGATTATGTGGAAGTGCGCAATCCACCAGAACACGGTACAACTTTTGGAAGTCTTAGCTAGAAATTCGAAGAGATTATTCTTACCTGGAAATTAAAAGGGTTCACAGAATGTCAATATAGAAGAGACAGGGTCAAAATGCGCATAGGATGCCTAATTTTGAGTGCTAATGGTGTTAGAAACTGGAGGGAATTCTGAAGAAGGACGTGAACCAAATAACAGTAGAAATAATTTTTATGAGAATAGCCGTCAAAGTAATAGAGGGTTCGAAGGAATAGATTTCAAAATAGGCTGATCAGAGATTCAGCAACAGGGTTACCTCATTTCGAAATAGGCAGGAAATGATAATTTTAATAGGGGACCGTAGAAATAGGGGTTCAGTGAAAATTTCAGTCGAGGGTGATAGGATGCAAAGAAGGACTGATTTAAAATATTGTAGGTTCAAAGATCAACCTCAAAAAGTATCGACAAGAGAAACAATTAAGCTTTCTCCGATATGTATATCACCCGTAGAACTTCCCCACGTTCCTATTTTATTAAATAACACATTTTGAAAGCGCTATGGGACACGGAGCAGATAAATCATTTATATCGGAAGAGGTATATAGAAAATATTTTTTTATAAGCAAATTAAAAATGCAGGCCAGGTAATAACAGCACAGGGGTGCAAAATGCAAAACATGGGGATTGTAGAAGTGAATATTCGCATCAGACAATTCGAAAGAAATTGGTCATTTCATGTGTTGAAAGATTTAGAATACCCATGTATTCTAGGTATTGATTATAAGTGGGTCAGGATTGTATTAGATTTTGATCAGAAATCGTTGAAATTCAAATTCACTGGTTGAAGATAATAAGGTAGATAAAGGGGAATTTACACGTTAATGGGTCAGAAGTAAGTTAAATATGGTGGCTAATGTTTTACCGAAAAAGCATGTGGAAAGTATAATTGGAGATAAAGAGTTAATTGTGCCATAAATCAAGGGATTTAGGTATATTTCGCGGGAACGGTACCGGCGACGGACTGAAAAATGGCGGGATTAGGTCATATCTATAGATATTTAGAAAACCCGGAAGATAACTCGGTTAATGCAACGATATGTGAGGAATTTGGTCCACGATTTCCGTTTGGTGGGATTTATTATTTTTATACATGAAACACACACAACGTCATTAGGTGAAATGCGTGTATACATTCCAAAATCTTTAAGGAATGAAATAATGAAAATTTCATGACAAACCAATAGCTGGACACATGGGAAGATTTAAAACGGTATCATAAAAATTCGGGACGTTTGTTTTCCGTACATGAAAATTCATTGATCAATATGTCTCTACATGCCATATGTGCCAAGTTAATAACTACAAAACGCGTTTACCAGCTGGTCGGTTAAATCAATTATATCAAATTATCCAAATGAGATAGTGACGTTAGATTTGTTAGGCCGTATCCTATATCGAGAATAAGACGTAATCGCTATATTTAGTAATAACAAGTCATTTCAACAAATGGGCTGAAATTATACCTCTTAAAAAGGCCTCATCTCGTATAATAGCGGATATTTTTTTGATAACTTTATATCGCGTTGCTTGGAGCTCAATAAAATTAATAAGTGATGGTCCCCAATTTTATATCCGAAATTTTTGAGCACTTAAGTGAAAGATTAGGCATAAGGCATGTGGACTGTTGCATATCGACAAAAGCAAATCGGACTGAAAGAGTTAATCGAGATATAGTACAAGTGATTTACAAATTATGTTAATGATCAACACGATACTTGGGATCAATTCTTACGGTTTGCTTACGCTATTCGTATGGCGGTGGGTGAAACAACAGGAAAATCAACTGCTGAATTATTTTGGGTGAAAATTTGATTTACACCATTTCAAAAACTAGTTATGATCTCGGAAAGTTCAAATTCAAATACAAAATATCGAAAAAAAGCTTTAATGAAGCTAGACTAAGTACGAAAATTAAACAGGAAGGTGGGAAGATATTATAATAGACGAAAAGACATAAAATAAAGGTAAATAGGTGGGTCTTATTAGAAAACACACCCTTTAAGTTCAGCAGCAAACAAAGTCTACGCTAAATTTAAAACAAAATTTGAAGGACCTTATAGAGTATTAGAAGTAAAAAAATAACAATATGCTTAGATGGAAATCAGGAAAAAAGATTAACGGTTAACGTAGATCAAATAAGAATATATCGTCATAGGAAATGTGACGAGGTCGAATTAAGAACAGGTATCCCAAATAGTATAAGATCAAGTCAGGAAAATAGTACTTCGGAAAAATTGCATCAAGGATTAAATGAGTCACACTATGGGAAGAAAAATCTACGGTGGAAACGTAAGTTAGAGGCAAAAGGGATTGGTAGCCAGTAAATCAATATAAAAATACAGATATGACCCATAAACGCAAATCAATGGTCAGATCCTTCCTAGTTCATTTGGGAGTGAAAGTAAAAGTAAAAGGACAAGGTATAATAGGGGTATTAAGAGATCAAAAGGTGTCAGGGCAAGTGGACCACGAAAGTGGCAGAAAGGGACCCAATAACATAAATAAAAGACCATTTTCATCAGTACTATTTCTAGAAGTAGAAATAAGAACAGAACAGAATCAACTGAAGTTCCAGATGAACCCACATACAACCCTAGATACGACGGAGAAAAGAACAAGAATCCCGACCAACCAAGGACCTAACAGAAATCAAGAAAGGGACGACAAGGAGATTACAAGCCCTACAACAAAGCAAAACAAAAGAAATTCCAGTGCAGCCGAGGAAGAAAAATTGGTAGCACCTCATCGTTGGACGTAATGGTGGGAGCCATATATAAAATCAGGTTGTATTGTTCATTTTTATGATCTTCCAACAAGTGGTCCGGAAGAATTGTGCAAGGAAAGAAGTCTCGGGCGGTGTAAAAGTTATAAGCCAAGCAAAAAGTTCAAACACACTACACAATGAGTGTATATTTATTTTTGGAGACTTTGACTTGTTAAAAATTTTTTCTGGAGAAAAGTAATTGTAATTGCACATTTGTTTGCTTCGATGTATGACTTCGTGAGATGCGAAAATTCCTTTGGTTATTTGTTATAATAGTTTATTGAAAAATGTTTATAATTGTATAATATGTGTATATATATATGTTGTTGTATTGTTACGTATTATGAGACATCTGGTTCAGGGAAACGCGGCGTAGTCAGGGCACTAACAATAATAATAACGGCGCTGCGCGACTCATTGGGAGTTTTTGGGGCCAGATGTAGGGATGGAGATATAAGAAAAAATTGTGTGATTTACAAATAATATATAATGAACAAATATTGTAAAACTTGTTGGTATTATGTAAACATAAATTGGAAACAATATTTAGAGTTTTCATTTCAGGAGACAGACCCTGAAAATTTGTGAAAGTGGCTGACTTCAACTAGGAAAAATGGAGCGAAGGTCAGCTCCATATGCAGTGATGATAAAAGATGCATAGTTTGGGTCTGCGCACCCAGGAAAATTTTTTTAGAAAATTTAAGTGTATAGTTACTTTAAATTGTATGTTAAAAGTGAGAGTGGGCATGAATTAAACAGTAGTGATAATGTTGGCCTAGTTAATAGGTAAATTTATTATCACGAGTTTTACGTACAAATTTAAATTGAATATTAAATTTAATTCTAAGATGAGTAATGAAAATTAAGTCAAGATAAATATTGGAAATTATAAAAGTTAAAATGAGGATTTAAGATTAAAATTTAAATAAAAACTCAGAAAAGCGAAAGAGATTCAGAAATAGAGATTTAGACACATGTTTATTAAGGGCATTGAGAACCCTTAAGTAAATCACGTTTTCTTCTTGGAGGTTGTGACGTCTCTCGCGTCCTTCTTCTAACTTATAACTCCTATGTTCTTTGACGGCCACGATTAATGGCAAAACCTTTTCCAACCCAATACCAGAAGACAAACGAATAGAGAATATGTAAATGAGATATACTTTAAAATGATAAAGCTTTGATGAGAAGAGGCGACAAGTTTAGAATAACTTGGTGTGGAATCTGTCGGATCACGAGTTAGATATCTTATATCTGAAAGAGGATACGTTAATATAAATTAAATTATAAAGAAGTCTGAATCTTCGTAGTTTAGGTAAGTTATAGGTATTCTCTCAATTGGTGAAGGAGAACTCTGCAAGGTAATATTTTGTATAGGAAGTTAGACGAATCAGTTATTTTATTATAATTAAGATAAATGATCTAGTTGCGTGATCTGACTTGAATATAAAGGTTTTAGTGGGTGTTAACTCTCACTTTAAGAAAGTTGTCAATTAGAATTAAGTAATATAAGTTATTCTTAATAAAGTTGGCAGCTAAAATTCAATATGTCTCATCATTTTTGATAATCCCACACCTCTAGCTTACGCGGATCGGATAGACATAGTCATCACAGGATAGCTATGTCGCAAAATTAACGATGAGTTTGTCTAATCATTTTCCGTAGCACTTCGTCACTGGCATCTAGTAGCCTTCCTGACCTGGGTTCATCTTTCAAAGACAAATCACCCAAGCGAAATTTCACAAGCCATCTTTTCCACATTCGAGCTGTTACTGCTTCCTTTCCACAAGCGTCACCGAAGCTTCCTTTTTCATACATCGCGTTTTTCCCTTTTTGGAACTCAAACAACATAAAATGTCTTCAGTGCACCTTTTCTTCACATATTGACAGTCTTAAAAGTTTTAAAAAAACTGATTAAAATGCAAAAAATGTGTATAAATCATCAATAATATACTAATCTTTCTATTTAAAGCGGTTTTAGTTTGATCTGAATTCTCGCTAAGGATCTTTTCTTATATCTAGTAAAGTTTAAACGTGCTTTTAGCTCTCCTGGTATGACAGAAATACTGATATCAAATATAAAATCAATATTTCATTGGCTCTTATAACAAGGAAATCATTGTTTGATTTTAAACTTTGAAACCATGCACTAGCAAATCAGAAGGAAAATAGGGTCCAAAAATACAAAGAGCCTTTCAGAAAAACGGGGAATGGGCGTCAGAAATATTATTACTTTTTAAACCAAAACGAAAGAGATGGAAGGTAAAATCGGCTTGACTTTCTCTGTGCCTAATCAAGTTTACAAAATCTCTACGCATTAATCTTTTACTTTCGAACAGACAAAAATCCCATTTTTTCCACCGGTATTGTTTTTATTTTTTCTCTTCTTCTTCAAAGAAGATTTTTTCCCAACAAGATGACAAAGAATAAGGATGGATGTCACTTTTCCCCCTTTTTTCAGCCTTAGCAACCAATCCAATGTCAGGATTTAGGACTGTCCACTGTCTAGCCTTAACAAGAAAATTCTCGAGGCAAAGGCACAGAAATCAGATTTATCTATTGTAAGAAGTTACTTTTAACAATGAAACAAAATTCTATCATGAAGGGGGAAAAGTCGAAGTGAGATTGGGAAAAATCCAACTTTTTCTCCCGATACTTCAAGTAGATTCGATCGCAAAGGGAAAAGAAGTCTGTGCATTATTTGTTGGTATTGATCACATACATATTACGATTTTCGGTACTCTTTGTAGGAATGAATAAAAGAATACAGGAAATACTAAAAAAAGATCTGGAGTAAAGAGATTTTTGTTGCTATTTGTTATGTAAAAATTTTTGTTTGAAAATAGAAATAATATAATATTTATAATATACCAAAGTTTTTTTCTGGATAACTTGAGATTTTGAATAATATACCTAATTCGTATTACAACTTTGAACAGCCAATAAAATAATCTTAAGCTGTCAAAATTTTTACACAACATCGCTTTTACATTCACTATTGTAACGGTCCTATCCGTGATCCTTCTACTAATAGTCCTCTTGATGAATTTTTGGTCTTTAAAAATTATTTTATTAGAAAGCTTCCTCCCGAAAAAGAAAACGTGATCATGCAAATTAAGACTGCTATATTAAGTCTAGGCTTTCAGGTTAAAGAGAGAGGGTTAGGATAGATTTCTAGCAGAGCAGTGATTAATCAATTTGGAGTGAGGCTCAGATATTTAGTAATTGATAATTGTTATATATAAGTTGACGATCTGTCACTTTAGATTTAATCTAGATCAGAGATACTCAGCCTGCGGCCCACCAAGCCTTTTTAAGGGGCCCGGTAAGGGATGACTGCTCTGAGAAATTTACTTATTTAAGAAAATTGTAATATAAAAATTTGGTGGGAAATGTTTTGTCAAAAAATAAGATATATCACTTTTGCTTCTTGCTGTCGGTGTCGTACGGGTACGAATTGATATTCTTTTTCTATTTGGAACGGTTACAGTTACTGATAACAGACAACAGTGGAGTAGCAACAACTTTATGTGTGAAACTAATTTTTAACTATCTTTCATATCTTGCAAGCGAAAAATATTCGAAAGAAATATATCGTTTCAAGACGATTGGGAGGTTGACTATTTTGCAGTGAAAAACAAACATGGATTGGTAATTGTTTAAACTGTCACGAAACTTCTGTATTAATAAAATACCAATAAACAGGAATCATTCAATGACATTTTTCCTCGAAGATCTCTTTCCAGAGGTGATAAATAGGCTTTCTTGAATAATCTTTGAAACAACAACAAAGTGTTTTGTCACTGGTAACAAAGTGGTTCACAGCGGTAACAAAGACATCCTATGAAATTTGTGATATTATTCGTAGTAACCATTTACTGATGCAGAAATTGTGAAGGAGCGTTTCTTAAATGCTTCTAATTTAGTGTTTGTCACAAAAATAAAAAAAGTATAAAAAATAATTAAAAAAAAAGCAAAACAGGAGTTATAATATTTTGATCCAATTTTCTACATTTTAAATTTCAATATTTACCTTAGTCAAGCATTTCTCCCCGCCCTTTCCATTTATCCTCATGTTGCGGCCTGCGTGAAATAACTAACATATGTATGCTGCCCACGTGAGGTAGTTGACATATGTATGCGGCCCCTCAGGAAAAAAGGTTGAGTACACCTGATTTAGATTATATAGTTAAGAAGTCAGAGCGATTGAATTGACGTAAGTCCAAGTAATTAAAGTCTTCTCATATCTCGCTTACCTCGTTAATTGTCTTCATATTTAATAATTAGGTGCATCTCTTAACTTTGGTTGATAAAATTTGTGCTGTAAATAAATTGAGTTAATCTGACTATGGGTAGTTTTCCACACACACACACACACACACACACACACACACACACACACACACACACACACACACACACACACACACACACACACACACACACACACACACACACACACACACACACACCTTTAGGCACAGAGGCTAGACCTTTACACTATGCTATTAAGATTTAAAGGCAAATCTTTTCCACTAATTTTTGTGACAGTAGTAGAGATGAATCTTGACCCAAATTCATAACTCTTTGCTCACTCATCAACAATCAATACAATCACGTATTTCTAATGAATACCTTATGTTTTTGCTAAAGTTTCAATGAATTGCTATCGGATCCCTTGGAGATAAAATGGATATATATCGAAGTATACTGGAGTTTTATGCAGGGACGGGTATTTAATAAATTTAATAAATACGTTTAACAAATAAACCATCTACACGTTTTGGGTGGTAATCATTTATCGATAGAAAATGCATATTGAAGGGGAACTATATATGTCAGTCAGCTAAATATTAGCTTATTTCTTTTTATTTATCTTTGCTGTTTTATGTTTTACAAATTAATGAGCCATTCTCTGAATTGGGAAAAATCACTCTGATACATTATCACGATTTGAATGTTGCTAACTTTCAAATTATTTATTCAATCCTCTATTCCCTCGAACAAAAAGGTACTCATGTTCCATGACTATCCCCCTCCTCTTATATGTACATTTACGAAGTAGTCATAGAAAGTTCCAGATTTTCTTTTTGTGTGTGTACTTCTTTATATTATCACAATATAGGTACACTTTTACTAAGCCACCTTCCATTGATGGAAACAATGCTGCGAGTCCTGTAGTGGTATTTTTTCAAGTTCAGCCGTCATGTTGGTTTTGTTGTCTTCTATGGTGTAAAAAGGATGTAAAATCTTTGAAGTCCATTTGGAGCCATTTAGTAGGGCTTATTTTCGGATTGACTCTCTGCCTTTTCAAAACTTTAATCTATAATGAGACTTTAATAGTTCAAAAGAAGGTGTTTTTTCAAATTCATTGTGCACCATCTTGTCAGAAAACGTGATGAACATTACTTTTGTTATAGATTTGACGGAATTTATTTGATCAAGGAGAGGATGTCTGCATTTTTGTCTCCATATCACCAGGGCCGTTTTTAACCTCACCTTAGGTGCCTTAGGCACTTTAAATTGTTACGCCCCCCAATTTCTAGAGCACCTCCCCCTCGTTCAGTTTTTACCTTGCCAGTTTTGGTTCGAGAAGGATTCCCCCTTTACTCAAAATCTTTTATTTGATTTTGCTCTATGGAGAGTTTTTCCATTATCCACCCCCTAAGGACTGTCTTGGACTGTCTAAGACTGTGTCTTGGACTGTCAACAGGCAGCCGTAAGAAAAGGGTAGTGGCCTGTTTTTACCACACATCAATGTTATCCGCAGCTGCTAAACAGGTTCTTATGAAGTAGCTAAATGTAAACAATAGATCTTCTTCAAAAGATCACTATTGTTCTTAGCGGTCATACTGAGGCCTTCCTTTTTACTTTACATTACTATCTTATGTGTAATATGCGATTGAGATTGACCTGCCACACAAGTTCCAGACGATTTGCTATTTAATTTTATTATTCAAATGTCAGTGGCTACTTAATTTAATTGTTTGCTTGAATTTATTGCAAAATGTCTGAAGTCACAAAGGTATGCAAGGGAACAAAGTAAGAAAATGATCAATGTATTTTCAAATCTTTATTATCTCAAATGTCAGTTCTACTTAAGTACTTAAGCTATGTTAATCGCTTACAGTTAACAGCTTTGTTTGGAAGCCTAAGTTTTGAATTTTGCCTACATTTCTAATAATGTGATTAATTGTGTAAAATTTGCTTAATTTTTTAGCGTTGATGCAAATTTACTGAAATTTTTTTAAAAAAATCTATTTTAAAATCTAAACTATCAGTTACATTGATTAAGAATGATCTGTTAAAAATTTTATTGATTTTTATTGCATCACATCTACATTCCCATTAATTAATTATTTTTTTGTTTTCATGCAAAGAATCTTTTAATTCTAAACACAGGTGCCTTTTTTTATGACAATACCTCTACAATAACCATGTGCTATATATAAAAATATGAATTAAAAAACTAATATCAAATAACAGGAGGAATAAACCTTTTATTCTGTTAGGTGAGAATATTTACTATGTACGTGACATATTTATAAGTACTTTTAAAGCTAATTATGACACTGACAGTATTTTTGAGTGTAATATATAAGAGTTTATATATATTAAAAAAAAAATTTTCGGAAAGTAATTTTTTTGTGAAAGAAATTAACAACGATAAAATTTTGGTATTATTCTAGATAATGTTTTGCTAAAAATTTATGAACTGAAAAAATTCTAAAATATTTTATTGTTTCAAGGAACAAAGCGGATATAGAACAATAAATTTTAATGAGATAGAATAATAAATTCTAATGATGCCTTCTGTCTCATGTGTAAGTAATGCACCTATATTACGGGCTGTAGACATTTTAGGAATATTTATGAAATGGATGATCATGATTTTTTTTTTCTTATCGATTTATGTGACTGAAGATTTATTTATAAATCGAAAGATTTTTATTTACTTAGATTTAATTGTACTTTTAATTTATAAATACTTCTTGAACATATTTTCAATTTTATTCATTTTTTTCTTTAGATTATTTACTTTAAATATATTTTCTTTTTAACATGTTTCACTGAAGAAAATATTCTAGAGGCATCAGTAAAGAGGCGTCCAACCAGAAAAATAAAAAAAAGAAAAATCAAGTTTAGCTTTGTTTATATCAGTTCTTAAGACTTGCCACTATTTTCGATCTGGCTATCAAATAAAACATTCGTCATTCGAAGTATTACAGTTAATTAATGAGCAATACAGTGAAGTAATTAAGGTAATATTTAATTAATTGCGAAAAAAGACTAATAAATAAAGAATCAGTCGGGGAAATCCTATCGTTCGTTCAGTTAGTTCATGCGGTAGTCAAAGAGCTTCATTCATTTCTTGCGCATGCGCATTTTGGAGCGAACAGCTTTGTTGTCTGCTGTGAGCCAATGAGTTCAAGGTTTTTACGATTAGCAAGTTGTTCGATTTGGAGTTTGCACTGTTGATAATTGTAAGAATTAGCTTAGGGATGATCTGACTTATTACCTCAATAATTAGAGTAGAAACACAATAACGCGTCACGGATAGCAGAAGTTCACTTCTTCAAAGGATATCATGGGTAAAGTTCCATTTTAATTTTTTTTTATTTGAAAATGAAGTCATTGTTTGCTATATCTTATCAAACAATGATTTATGAAATTTATTAAAAACTCACGTTATTTTTACGAGTTGACAGTTATAAGAAAATGTTTTTCTTTGTTCAGTTTGAAATGTCAGTGACTAGATAACCTTTCGTAAAAGTTTCTTCTTTTATTAAAAATGTAATAAATCAATCCACAGTTCAATAGTTAAATGAACAGGGAGAATCATTTGTGTGTTGGGTTATTGTGTAGTAAAATAGGCTTGAATGACAATATGAGGAAAAATATTTAAAAAAAAACATGTTTTATTAAAGAATTTTAGGAAAATAATTATAAATTTGATTTATTTATAGTTTTGCATTAGCATTTATTGTTATTATTAGCCATTAAATTTTGAGTCAAAGGGACATGGGCATAAGGAATATTACTTTTCCTGACTTTAATTTCAGTTCTTGATTTTATTTACGTATTTTTTATTTTGTTTTTGTGAGAAGTTAGTCACATGTTGTATCCTCATTATGTACGAAAATAGTGAATAAAAATGTTATTATATGATGTTCGAAAAGGGAAATATAAACCTTTGTTTTTTAGGAATGAGGCAAAATGTTTTTTGTTTCATATTTTTCTTTTACAATCATCATTACTTATCATATTAATTTTGTTAAAAGTGTAGGATGAGAATATTTTCAAAATGTTTGAAAAACCTTCAAAAAGTGTTGTGCTTGATTTTAAATAATGTAACTTCAAATATTTGTGTATTGAAAGAATAATGTTCATATTTTGATTCTATCATTTATATATTTGTGGCAGAAAAAGTGTGAAAATAAAAAAATATTTATTTTTCTGTAATGTTTTTACTTTATATAAAATTTGTGGAACATTGGTTGTGCTAAAGTGTAGAATAGGGGGAGGGGGGAGGCTTGGATTTAGCGATGTTTTTCTAGATGCCAGAATGAATTTGGCTCTTCATTACTTTGGTTTCACTTCATTACTCTCGGAACACCTATAAGTAATTTATATACATCTTGCTTGGCGATTGATTCTGTGGTTGCCAAAAATTCGGCTTTGCCAAGGGGCCTCCTATTCTACACTTTAACCAATGTCTTGAGTTATTGCACTTTTCTGTTCTAGCTGTTCCACAAATTCGACTAAATCTTTGGTACTTTTTAGTTATAAGGATCACATTGCAGTATGTAGAGAATATGCCAAACTTCTCTGTCATTACATTTGTATATGTATATTATCGAATATTGCTAATGTTAATATTTGCAAAACCTCGGAAAAGCAGTCATTAACAAATGGTTCATTTTACTGATTAAGTACTAAATATTTCCTAACAGTAATATCTTATTTTTTGGTTGGTTATAAAAACAATTATGGTTAGTAAAGAAGCTAAGTTATGCTAGTAATGCTTGTCACCGTATTTGAATGCCGCTTATAAATATTTGAGTATTTGAAATGATGCAATTTAAGCATATTGTGTCTAAGTAAAACATTTATTATACATTACAGTTTGATAAATGCATGTCACACATGATCATTTCATTAAAAAGTTACGATGAAAATGAAAATTGAAAATAGACGAATCAGGAAATTAATGATCTTATAATTCATATGTAATATGAAATTCTAGTACTTATGTATTATCGCAACCTATTAGCAAATTATAAAAAACAAAGAACATGATTGCCAATTCAGTGCATACGACATTTATGAAATTGAGGTTGCCAACTTGGCGAGTTATCTTGAATGTTGGCATTCTCTAATCCAAAAAATTAATGAGAGATGCAATACACACACATTAATTTAATAGGATTAATGCAATATCTGAATTTTGGGAGAAAATACATAGCAACTGCAGTTGCTGTCGATATTTCTCGATTGCCTGGCAAAAATTGTTTGGTTAGACAAGCCCAAATGATAGGGACAAGACTTTTCTGTGAAGAAGAGGAATCAATATCCAACTCTTCGCACTCAGAGGAAGAGAGCATGGAGATTTTCAAAGAAAAACCATTGATGGACGAAAAATTAGAGAAAGCAATTTATTCTAAAACAAAAGTTTTATATTGTTCAACCAAAAAAAGTACCTACTATTTTCAACAAAATCAGAAACAAGAGATGCAGTTGTTCGACTCGACTGGAAATCCATCACCAAACATTATAAAACTATGCGAGGTTAAAATCAATTTCTCCTACGTCATTTAAAACCAAAGAGCATTTTCTGTTGCCATATTGTTCGTCAAAAAGCTTAGAACTAGGTTGAGAGATAAAAGTATAAATTGTTTATGCTTTCTGAAATCCTATTTTAGAAATGAATAATCAATTTATTATATATTTTGTGCTCATTATATGAATAAGTATTAATTTTGGAATTTGTATGTATCCTTATTTTATATAATTATTATTGATTTTATTCAAAAATAGCTTGTTTTTAAATTTTTTGAAATTTCAATGTATTCCCGGGAACGCGACAATTACATTCCCGGGATTCCCCAGACATTCCCGGGAATGAAAAACCTGGGAAATCAGAAACCCTAGTTATGATAACACACAAGGTACCTAATTTTCTATCCAAATTTCACTGATTGTTTTTTATAAAGTAAAATACGTAATTAAGAATCTTTTTTTTGTTCTCATTTGCTGTTAATGATGTCATGGTATGATTTGGTGTGGTGCAAATTTGACTGTGGCACTGTTAATATGTTAGTACGTATTTTCTTCAACATTTCTAATTGTTTTTAACAATATTCCTACTACACAAATCAATATTTGGAAGTTTTATATACATACTTTCTGCAAAATTGATATACAAGTACCAGTTTTAGTGCTTATTTGTCTAAGAGTTTATATATCCAATGGTGATCGATTCTATTTATAAAACAATCATTGAAAATATTAAGCCACTTTTACGAGGAGTTTCACATTGATGTACTACAGTTTTTCCCAGAAAATTTTGCAAATAAGGATATAAAGAAAACATAGGTAATTATCTTTAAATGATATAATAATGGTCTTATTTTTGTGTCTTATTTTGTCTCTGAAAATCATTTTTACTGTAAAATTGTGCTTTTAGTATTTACATTTTTAAAAAATTTAAATTTATATAATTAATTCATTATGATTTTGTTTCTTGCAAATCAATCCATATTATTAATATGACAGGATTAACCCCTTAACAGCAAATTAATACGATTTGCTCTCCTGTGCCACCATTTTTCACATTTGCACATATATAGTATATTGGGAGGAAAAGCATAAATAAGTAAATTCTTCTCTGAAATGAGTAAATCTTTTGCTAACACTGTCACAATCATTTTATTGCATTCAAAGCCTTTGGAATAGATTTGCTGATAGCAGCACAAAGAAAAGGATCATATTTTGGAATAAATTTGCCAGGGGCATTTAATACACCGACTGAGTGAGACGTATATATACACCAACAGTTAGTTTAAATAAAGGGTTTTATGTAGGATTAATTATAACAATAATTATAACAACATTATTAACATCAGTTATCAATTATAAAACTGAACTTAAGATCTCTATACATCCACTAGGGTACAAGCTAGTATCAGTTTAAAAGCTGTTTCAAAACAGGTGATCTAACAAATTATTCATTTTGTATATTTACTGTGACAACTCATCAAAATTGTGTAGAATAAAAATTGAACTATTATAAAATAAAACTTACCTTTTTTCCTATTGCATGGGAAAATTGCAAAAAAATTCAATTCCTTGTGCCTTAAAAGATTAACTTTCAGAATTTATTCTAAGTTAAGAAATATTTGTAAAAAAAAGGGAAGGGGAGCACAAAGAAGGATGTAATAAAATTTTTAGAGTTTAAAATTTTTTTTACTTAAGGTTCACACTAACGATTAATTTCTATAAACACGCATTGGTTGAGTAGTGGATTGATTTGTAATTGTTTTTGATTAGGTCTTGTTTGAATCTCCTTCTCTTTTCTTAATGTTTGCTAATTATGTTCTGTATTACATTGACATATAGTATTAAGTTAATAAAATTATTTCAGGATTGTATTAAACTGAAAAGTCTATTATAGTTAATGCACTCGTGGATCTATTTTATAATAAATTATTTTTGGAAATTTGGCTTCTAATGGAAAAATTTGGAGCATTCCGAGAAGTTATGTTTGTAAATATTTAAATATCTAAATGCATGCATTATATTTCCACGTAAGATGTAGTCTGAAATGATGTTATGTGAAAAATCACATTAGATTGATATAACTTGAATGAGAGAGAACTTCAATTTTTTATGCACTACAATTAAAAAAAAAAGCATTGGTTATTGTGTATTCAAGTTATTTATTATGTTTTTTTTTAAAGTTTCAATCCTACATTTGAATTTTTTGTTATGATTGTTTTATTTCATGTTTATTTGGTGTAATTTGGTAACTTTAAAAATTAGCTTTAAGATTTATTCTAGTTAAGCATAAAAGTGTTCTTTGATTAGAAAATTTCATTATTATTCTGTTTATATTTTTTCTCTGATATATTGCTAATAACATCAAGAAATAGCATTTTATGCTTAAAATTTTTTTATATTTCTTAATATTGTACATGTCAAAAGAAACATTCTAAATTCACTTTTCTTTTCAGCGGATAATATCATTGCGAGTATCGCTCCATTTGCAGTGGTTTTAGTAATCATTGGATGCTTTGTGTATTGTTGTTATAAATGTTGCAAGTGTTGTTCTTGTTGCTGCAAAAAGGAACAAGCTGGACCTATAATCGTTGATTCTCAAGTAATTCAACCTCTTTCACCTGCTGTTCAACACATACCACCCCTGCAGATGGGCAACAAAGCTTGTTATCACATCAAAATCAACAAATGCCACCTCCAATAAATTATTATCCACAATCACCACCACCACAATATTCAGTTGGACCTCAACCTTATCCTCCAAATATTATGCAGCCCCCAATGAACTATTACCCACAACAGCCTTTACCTCCAATGCCACCAATAGGTAATCAACCTTCTTATCCAAATGTGACCTATAATCCTCTTGTTCCTCCTCATTGTCCACTGCCACCAATACCAACAAATCTACCACCAGCTGAAACAGTTCCGCAGACTGAAGCATTAACCAGACAGCCAGAATATAATCCAAGTTATGTACCATCAGCTCCTCCACCATGAATCTGGTGGTGAAAAATTGAACTAGACATCTTCTTTTATATATTTAAAGAAGTTATTTTACTTTTTGGCAAATAGTGCATGATTTTCCTAGCTATTTATACTAGACTTAATATTATCCATCTGGGTATTTTTTTTCCTTAAAAAGCATTATTGTGTAAGTAGTTTGAAATCTGAATTGTATTGAATCTCAGTTTATGAGAGAGTAAGTGTTATAAATCTGTGTGTATTGTACTAACCATTTGAATTGTTTGAAATTACAGTAATTAGTTGAATGCAAATTATCTCAGTTTTAGTACTGGACATGTATTGTCTTCATATGAGTCATGGGACATTTATTTTGCTTTTCAGGGTTTTTAATTGTTTTCAATTTTTATATTAGTACATTTTTAGAAGAAGAAAAATATGTAAATATTATGACAATTATTAGTGGAATTTTAACTGAGTAGCTATGCATTTATTGGTTTTTTCAGTATTTTAAATGAAAACATGATTTGAGATATAATCATAAATGCAATATTATCTTCAGTAAATTTTAATTCACCGAGTAAAAAAAAATGAATGAAAAAGTCCGATATTGTTTTATTTTTATGAACAAATTATGAAAGCCATAATAAAATCAAACATAATTATGCAATGTTTTTAAATGATAATAATAAACAGTGTTTTAATGCATTTCTTTTTCTTGTCCAAATAAATTTTTAAGGTAAATATAAAAGCATATTATGTGATAAAGTTAATTTTTTAAAATAACACATTGACATAATTGTTCCAAACACAATTTTAAAGTAATAATTATAAGTTATAATAAAGTAATTGATTATAAGTTATAAATAATCATGTTATTACTTAATCATCATCTCTGGACAGAAAACAAATCATATATTATGAATTTAGGGTATTTTCTCATTATTTGCATTTGCCTCATTGATGAGTTTTAGTAAATTGATACAGAAAAAAATCCATTTGTTTGGTGATCATCATAGCTTATAATAATAATTATTTAGCTCATATATTAAGAATTAAAAAAATATTTTATACAAAATGAGAAATTTTATAGAAAAAAAAATCTAAATGTTTATTTAGGAAGTTCTATATGAAATGTAAATTAACTTGATAAGCAAAACATTATACTTTGAAAGAAATCTACGACTTCATTATTCATTTGTAATGACCCCAAAAGGCGATGACTTGGGACAAAAAACATTAATCGGAGATCTGACAGTTTAATATAAAGCAAGGTTACTGATGTGTATTAAAGCATTAATCTAATACTTGCATGCATGGATTAGCTACTGATGTAATTATACTTGAAAATACAGTAAACATATACCAGTGCTATCAAATGTTAAAACTGAAGATACAGGCAATTAAGTATCAGTATTGATATATTTAATTCAGTTTTTTTATCTAAAACCATAACATATTTTTTATTGTATTTTATGAACAAGTCATAATAAAGTCATAAGCATAATTATGTAGTGTTTTTAAATGGTAATAATAAACTGTGTTTTAATGCATTTTTTTATTGATATATTTAAATCTGACTTTTATGGTTGATTGACTATTTTAGACCATATATTCTTAGTTAATATAAACCCTTAATCTCCATTTTTTGATATTTTACATTATTTGATATTATTTTTAAAATTTTTTTTGAGATCTGTGCAATGTATTTTGAGCTTTTTTAAAAATTTATTTTTAGAATTTTTCTGTTTGCTTGTTTTTTAAATGATTCCTCTTACTCATTTGTGTATTCTGATAATTTATTTGTGTGTATCTCAAAATCTTTATATTTTATTATACAAGTATAATTAAAATAATCTTAATTTATATATAATCAATCTTTAATTTTACTTTCATTGTTTGTGATCATCTTTTTTTTTTAAGTTGTGAGCAATTTGGATATTCTTTTATGAAATGCATTAAAAAACATCAATTTCAAAATATCAAAAATGTTATGTTTAATTAATTAAATTTTTTAAATGCTAGGATGCCGTCATTACAATTGTTCTTTTAGCCATAAAATAAAATCATTATTACAAAAATATATGAACAAATTTAGAACAAAAAGTGAATGGAAGATATGATTGTATTGATGTTGTATTTCATTGGTTGATAAATTAAATAATTTTTTTTGTATATTTTTTTGTAGTTTTATGGAATCATTCTCTCTAGTTAAATGTTTTATTTTAAGTAAGAAAGAAAACTTATAGAAGCATTTGGTAAAACAGGTGTATTACTACAAGGTAGATGTGTAGAATTTAGCTAATCAAAGTAACAAATATACTTCCAACAGTTCAAGCGATTTGGTTTCTTTTAATTTTAAAATAGTGTGTTAATATATATACAAGATAAGAGAGCTTTACCAAAAATTCTGAAATTCTAATCAGTATAAATTTAAGGAATTTCTAGCATTTTTAGAATATATAAAAAAAGATTTAGCAAATACTTATCTCAATGGAAAATGCTTGAAATGTTATCGTAACCTTTTTGAAAATCAGATTTAAATTGGGAAAAATTAAAAAAAAAATGAATTAATAATTTTTACTGATTTTATTAACATTTATATCTAAGCAACTTTTGAAGCTCATAAAACATTCTATTTTTTTAACTGTCTTCAGTTTATTATAGACTCATCTAATTTAATTATTTGTGAAGATTTGTTATATTTTTTCGAACCTCATTTTAAAGTTAATGCAATTTTTATTTTTGCTTCATAGTTCAAGGGAAAAAAGTTCTTACTAAATTGAATTCAAATTATTCTTTGTTAATATTCTTACATTTTTGTAAAGGAAACAATTTAAATTGGGAAAATCTGAAGGATAGATAAATTTATAATTTTATGTGGTAAATAAGTATTAAAAATCACAAATTATGTATTACATATATTTATAATTTTTAAATGTTGTAGTATATATATAATTTATGTAAGAGATATTTTTTCAATAAGTCTATAGAGCTTAAATGAGCTTATGTATTTTTCAAATGAATCTCTACAGTGAATTTAATTTAGTTTTTTATTCAAAATTGTGCATACTACTTGAACAAAATCGTAAATAAAATTTACATGCAAAAATCATTCTAACATTTAAAATGCACCAGTTTTAAATTTTATATATAAATTTAATTATTTTAATAAAATTTTACCAAAAAATTAATTTAGCAACGTTTAAGAAGTTATGTAATATCATTTTTTGTGATTGGCATGAAGTTAATCAATAAGTAAAGATGGATTAATAGCTTAAATTAAACATTGATGAACTTCCAGAGCAAAATATGTGCCACCGATTCTTTTTAACATACCTTTCTTTTCTACTTTATTTTTTGCCAAATATTTAGTCACTGTTGCCAATTTTTGAAGTAGATATTTAGAAAGAATAATTTATTGTTGGATTAATTTCTACTTTTGATGTAGTTCAGAACTGTAAAAAATGCAATATTATAAACAATTTAAAGAATTTTGATTTACGGAACTTAGAGTTGTGAGAGAGGACTTTAATTTGTAGTATAAAATGTAAATATTAGTAATTTAACTGAAGTGTAAGACTGAAATGAACTGATTTTGAAGACTGATAAAGAACTTGTTTTTTGTCTCAGTATTTATTATTTGAAAATAATTACAATTTAAATTGGATTAATCAAAGTGTAAATAAATGTTTTAATTAAAAAAAATAGTTTTAAAAGTTTTTAGTGATATAAATGAATTAATGCATTTCTATCTACATAAGTGTTCTGTGAAAATTATTGCAAAGTCATATCTCAGTGTACTGTGTTAACTATTGAGTCTAGTGACAGTGCTAAAGATCTGTGATTGTATTTCTCTAAAGAATTCTAGTTTTATTGTATGGGTATTTTGAAACCAAAAAGAAACATTTTAAATCATCTTTCCTTTGTATTTTTGGTTTTTTTTAAGTTTTTTTTTTTGTACTGTTCTCAAAGAATTTTGCTATTGGTATATCTTATCAGATACGATGTACATTTTACATATTTTATACGGTATATCGCGTATTTTGTTTATTTTTATATTGTATGTATAAAATAAATGATGTATTTTAAAATATAATGTAGGTTTACTGTATACTTATTACAGTTCTTGAATTATATGTTTTTGTATCATATATAGTTTTTTTTTATTTGAAGCTATATAGAATTGTATCTTTTGAAATAAATATACTTTAATGAGTTAAAAAAAGTTGTCAATTTATTTGTCTAGTTAGTTTTTTTAAAACTTAATATCTAAAGTCTTGTTTTGATAATTTTAGAAATATAGAAACATACTTGAGAGAAAAAATATTTATCTACATAATGCAAAAGATTTTGTTGGTTTTAAAAAACTTTGAAATGAGCTGTTTGAATGGGAGAATTCTATGAATATATTTTGTCTTCAATTTGCATATTTATGTTTAAAAATAAAAATTTTGTTTTCATAAATTAATTACCTATGGGAAATTGCATGCATTTTAGATATAAATTTATTAGAATGGATTAACTCGCATATTTTATTGTAATAATAAATATTAAAATTTTTTTTTTAAAAACAAATCTACGTGTTAATTTTTATTTTATTCTTCAAATGCAAATATTAGAATTGCCGCCCTTTCGGGATAGTAGCTTAGTAACGCTGATTTGATTTGCCGTAGCCTCTGGAATCGAATCCCGGATAAGGCATGGGTGTTTGCAAATGTATAATGCCCTTGACCACCTCCCAGGATGTTCTTTCTCAAAATCGAGGTTGAACCGATCTATATAAATCCTATTGCACCTGAATGGTGCTCAGAGCTACAGACATAGAACTAGCACCTTGCCTCGATCTAACACCGTCAATCAGGTGGCATCAGAAACTATAAAAACAACAGAACTTTTCGTTTTGCCGAAAATCATTTGTTCTTATTCATTTTTTTTATTTGAAAAATTGCTTTTCACATAAGTTGGATTTTTTCTCTTTTTGATTCCAAATAATAAAAAAAAAACTACAATAGAAGAGTTTAATTAATTTCTTCAAAAATGTAAATAGCTGTATAAATTTAATCTTTGTAATTTTAACATTTTAAAATGTATGCTTTTGAAATTAACGGTAAACGATACTTTCGTTATAACTTAAGTGAAGTACGGCGGCGCTTATAAAATCGCACTTAACCACCATAAATTTAAGCCGGCTGAACGTAAATTAACAGCAATCTGATTGCAACTTCGGCTGCTCAACTCGTATATCGTCTGCTGATTTCCCACTTTTATTTTAATGAAATTAGAATATGAATTTTTTAAACAGTTATTGGAAATATTGTTCATCCTTCTCACATGGTGAAGTTTTAAATTAATTAGGTTTCCTGTGCAACAAAAACCTAGGATATCTTCTTCAGAATATGCAATAAAAGGAATATAATAAATATCAAGGGTGTAGCTACCGCCATATCAACCATATCAGTGGTGCATGACCCCCCAACATGTGTAAGCAAAACAGTTCCTAAAATGTTAAGGGGTTTCCAAGGAATTTTGATACGGGCCCACTCAGGACTAGCTACGCTAGTGATAAATATGTGAAAAATGTTCTATGAAAATTAATATCACTATTCACACACACATAAAACATATAAAGCTACAATGGGTTAAATTCATAAGACTATGATGTCACATGATACTGATAACCACGGGATTCTAGCCAATCAGTTCAAAAACTCATGTGACGTCAGAGTCGCACGATAAAAAGTATTGTGTTTCTAGCTAATCAGTTTACTTGCTTCGTTGTTGCAAACTTTGCAGAAACTTTTCTTAAAATGTATACAAATGCATTTTATTTTAAAACATATGCACAAAAAAGGACTTTTTTAAAAAGCCTTTTTGAAGAAAATTTTTCCCCTGTAACATTTGATCATCATTCCCCAATTATAAAATTTGAAATTTTGCAAATATAGAACAGGTATAATTAGTTTAATGTCTGTTTTGAATTCAACGGAGAACACTTGTTTATCTTCATCATGTGACCGCCATGAATTGAGCCCATTGGATTTCAAATAAAAGCTACTCTGTGCTTTACTGTCAATCCATCCCATTTTTGTATTTTCTGATTT
>BMAV01000117.1:0-28394 GCA_019973955.1 Trichonephila inaurata madagascariensis | reverse complement strand
GTATTTTTGGGAAAATAATATTAACTAGACTGGGAATGTTCTATTGTTTACTATACTGGAATCCACGAAATAGTTTTATACTAGTCTTGCAAAACTAATTATTTTTCTAATAGAAAATGCATCTTTTTTGCATTTGTGGAAAATAACATCTGTAATAAAGGAGGGTAAACAACTAAATTATCGACATATCAACAGAATCGACGTTAAAATCTAAATTTAAGCAAGGCCAGTTCCAAAATTTTAGATTGAACAAAAAAGATTACAAAATACGCAGGATTTTTTACACAGCTATAAACATTTTAATGCTATTAGGACAGTGGTTCTGAAACTTTCAATACTTGCTGCCCAATATTCAAACATAATTTTCATCGCGCCCCCTCCATACAATAACAATTTATTGAATTCAATAACACGATACTTTGATGCTAAATCCACAATAGGATTTAAATCTCTTAAGTTTTTCACCCGTGCATACAAACGTCTCGTTCAGCTAAAACGTTCTTTTCACCGGACGTATATATACGTCTGTCAAAAGTACGATCTTTTCTGTGCATGTCTAATATTCCACAGGCTTTGGAATACAATAAAAGGACAGTGTTTGCAAAGGATGTACTTATTTCTGAGGGTTTTCTTATTTTTATTCCTCTCCCCTCAATACGCTATAAGCACGCCTTCTTGGAAAACGGATGGCATTGGCTAGCGAATCGTATAACTTTAAATCGACAGTTAAGTAATTCATTATAAACCACACAAATTATCAAGATAAGTATTAATTTTTGTATATAGTTTTGTGTATATGACACAACCATGGGATCACTGATAATTATTATACTTGTTCTTAACTTAGTATTGTTAAATTAATTATAGAATACATTATGCAGTACTGATACTTTTATAAGTGTATTATATCAGTATAATTGTGTATTTTATTTTTTATTATGTCGGAATGTATTTTTTGTTTGTTTACTTTCAGTAAATTAGTAATTTTTTTTTAAATAATCTTTTGTTTTCGACTTTTCAGTACGCTCGCGCCCCCCTTGTAGAATTATCACGCCCCACAGTTTGAGAAACGCTGTATTAGGAACAATGCATTTAAGTGAAAAATATTTCTCAACATGAGTGAATGCAAAAAGAAAGTAAACAAAAAGCATATTAAACTCAGAATATGTAATGCGACTTTAGATAATCTCAATAGCCGAGACTTTTATATTTTGTGTGCAAAAATGCGATCGCATTCCTTGTTACTAAATAGAATGCATGGGTATGGGCACTTGGATCCCAAACTAATGTTATTAATGAGTAAATTATATTAAAATTAGATTTAAAAATTTTAATAATAAATAAACTAATAAGAAAGCTACTTTAAGGCAAAATTGAATTTCACTTATCTAGTTACTCCCCTTCAAGAGTGATACATTCAGCCTAGCGATCTCTTAATTAAGTAATACCTTTTTCGTAGAACGATTTGTTTTTGCTCTCCAAATAGGCTTCTTCATTTGAGAGCAAACCTCTTTTTTTAGAACATTCTTTTAAGGTCTGCAAATAGCCAGTGGTCACTGGGGGTGAGATCTGGACTGTAGGGTGGGTGGGAAAGTAATTCGAAGTGTAATTCATTTAATTCAAACATTCTTTTCCTGGACTTGGGGCACGGAGCGTTGTCTAGGTGAAACAGCATTTTTCTTTTACATTTGAGGACGTTTTTCCTTATTTTTCGTAAACAAGTGGAGGGCCCGGGTCCAGAACCCCTCCCCATAACCCTTGATTCTTTTTCCGATTGATTATAATACTATGTATATAGTACGCAAAAATTTAACCAAGCATTTGCTATTAATAATTTTTAATTGATGCTAATTATTTATTCAATAATTAATTTTTTACTGTTTTCTGCTCTCGAAAATCTACAAAATCTCGAATATGTTAGGGCAGGTATTGGAGCATATGATACGAGAATGGTGGACTTTCGACCCCCTCCCGCCCCTTGAAAAATTCCTGTGTGTGCCACTGGTCACAGTTATTTGAATGAATATACAAAAATATCAACTTTATCATTAAAATAACATAGTCATCATAATGTTTTTTAAAAAAATTTTTTACCTCAACAAAGCGTTAGTGGGTTGCAGGTCGCAAATATTTTATTCAATATCATGTATTTATTTTTATTTTTAAATTGCCGTCTTCTTTACTTAATTGAATTTTATTGGTCTGATGCTGATGACCGAGCTAATTGGATGTAAGTCATAACTATAATTTAACGAATGAAATCAAAATTAGTCCTTTACTTTATAAGTTCTACCCTTTGTAAGGGATTTAATGATTTTATAGCTTAAATTGTGCGATAAAGTATTGATTGGAAGTAAATCACCTTAATACCACATCGTAGATTGCTTTTATTTTTTAAGTACCGCCTTCTTTGCTTAATTTAACTGCTCCGATTCAAATGGAAGCGCTGATTGGATGGAAGTTTCGATAAATTTAACCAATATAGTCACTTTGTTCGGCCTTTAATTTTAAAGTACCACCTTCTGTTAAACGATTTTGCGAGTTTATTGTTCAAATTCAAATCTAAATTCTCATTGAACAAAATGAACAATTATTTAAAACCAATATTGTCATAAAGTGACTTTTATTTTTTAATGTACCACTTTTTTTATAGTGTTAATTAAATTTTATTGGTCCGTTCTATTGAAAGTGCTGATTGGAGATATATGGTACAGTTAAAAAAATTTAACCAATGTAACCATAGTTGACTTTTAAAACTTTAAGTACCACACTCTTTCGAGGAGTTACTAATTTTTTTTTTTTAGATTTTAATGAATGTGGACGTTTTGTCATAACCTTTTTCCCCATGTTGCTTTTTTCACGCGATGTTATTTACATCTTGAATAATTTTCATTGTTTTTGAAATACAAACAATATATATATATAGATTAAGTAGTAACCTATTACATTTTAAAAAGACGAAGAATATTTACAAATATCTTAAACCAAAAATATTACTAGTAAACAAGCTGCAAAAAGGTAAATAATGTAAAACAAATATAAGAATATTTGCTTATCTGCTTCATTTCAATCATATAAATAAACTATTGCACAGATTGCAAATAAGAAAATAAAATTTCTCTATAAGGAATTTCAGTAAAAAATCATTTTTTTAAAATCAGCAAAAACAAAAAGAGAGAGGGAGTGAATATTAACGTCGTACTGTTCACCTTTATACTCGAGGGCTTTGTTGACGGACCTCGCCATTTTGAACCATGGTCAAGTGACGAGGATGACATCTGAGCTCTCGAAAGATCTCACGTGTATCTCTTCCCTACATGGTGGGTGTTCAGTGGTACTGGTCTCGAAATCATGACACGTCAGCCACGTGCCCATTACCTTGATCACTATGCTACCGTGGCCACATAAAAATTAGAAAATTAAACAATAAGTTAAAGGTTTTTTCGTATTATTCTCTCTCTCTTTACCCTTAAATTATTAACTCATCCTTTACTAATATCACGCTTAGCAATACAAATGTAATTGAATATAGATCTTGTATTTTTCAAAGATTACAACACAAAATTTTTAACCTGAATGGCACAGGAGCTTGTTAAGTATGGATGAGAATAGTCCTCTTAAAAATAAATTAATCTAGAAAAATAAACTTCAGATACTTTAATAAAATATGCAGATAACAATAATGATCCAAATAGTTTTTTTTAACATCATTTTATGCACTCAACAAAATTATATTCAACAAACTCATTGAGGTATTTCTAGCTGGAGCCAGATTCGTATATATTTGCATGTGACAGCCCTGCACAACAGATTGCTTTGTTTTGTTAAGGTATCCGACTACGTTTGGAGCCGTGATTTTGCAAAAGCATATAAATGGATAATATTTATAGTATTTAGTGTCACATAGATTAGAAAACGTATATAAAATTGTTTTAAGAATATTATTACAATAAGAAATTATTTAAGTACAATATTTTGACAAAAAATAAACATAGAATGACCCATTTTTAAAACATTCTCCTTTTAGGAAAAATGCTTCTATTATAATAAGTTAAATATTATTTTGCCTGTATATGGCTCAAACTTCTATACAGAGGCTGAACTATAGTTTTTGAAATATACAACTTAGAAGTGGATTTATCCACATTTTACTACAACAAAGGGGAGAAATTTTAAGAAAAAAACGCCAATAATTATTTCAATTGGTAGTAACTTTGAAAATAATGTGAATTTTTCAAAATTCCCAGACCAGACTCTTTGGAGAAGCCTTTACTTTATGTAAGCAAAATATTAGATTTATAGAAGCATTTTTTTATAAAAGGAGAACGTTTTGAAAAAAGTTTATTCTAAGTTAAATTTTTGCTAAAATATGGTATTTAAATACGTTGTTTTGTGATATATAATGTTCTTAAAACCATTTTATACATGTATTCTAATCTAAGTCATACTAAATATCATGGAAATTATCCATTTATGCGTTTTATTAAAATCACGGCTTCGAACGTAGTCGGATACCTTAAACGGTTTGCTCCAAAACAACTAGTAACGGTCGAGTTAGCCGAGACGTCAGAGCCTATTAATAATGAATTTTTCATGCTTAGAAATTCGTTGACCACGTCCAGTGAAAGTCTCCTGAACTCTGATTACAAGCAACTTCCCTCGGGGAAGAGCTTTCTCAGGCAGCTGTTTAGGTCACCATGTCATATAGCTGCTTCCCCACTCTCCGAAATTTCACACCACGCCAACGAGAAGAGTTTAAACCTCGACTGATATAACATGCATCAGCACCCCTATACTATGGATCTTTCAAGGCATTAGATCAAAGTATTGCGTACAAGTTCAAAGCTTTCTTTATAAATAAAGGTACTTGTGTTTTATCAGTGAAGTATTTCTGATGTACATCGATTTCACATTCAAACATCATTAGTGCATAAAATGCGAGAGAACACATGTAAATAATTTGGCATCAAGAGTGAATCACAGAAATGCTCTATTTTTAATTAAGGTTTTGAAAACATATTTTTTATTGCAAGAAAGATCAAATAATTAGTATTCATTAAACTTCAATGATTAATATACAAAAATTCTATTAAAAACCTCATACAATCCTTTAGTAATGATTATTATTATTATTCGTAATTAATTACCATCACTTTCTAAGAAACCCAAAATGAAGGGATAGTTTATGACGTAATTTTTTTATTAAAATTAATGAGAATTTAACCCCTTTTTAAACAAGTTCACAGAACTCGACAAGCTTACGTTTAAGGATTAGGAAAGGATCTCGTTACTTCTTCTTTATTGAACTAGAACAAAGTAGAACCCCCCCCTCTTTTATATATATAAAGAAAATCAAAACAAATCTCCGCGTGATCCAAAATGGCCTCGAATCGATCCTACACAAATTGTAGAAAAGGCATATTTACTAAACCCCGTTATTAACAGGAGCCTTCACATCAAAAACCGTTAGAGTTTAATTCTATTAATCATTTCAAAAGGCGAGCGCGATACGAATTAAAACAAGTTTTCACACATTTCCGACATTTGACGACTACGAACAGGATATTAGATCGCAAGACCCCGGATGCTTCTATTTGCAAAGGTTGTGCTAACGAGTGCCCAGATTAAATATTTAGAACTACATGGATTGCCGAATAAATATTCAGAATAATACTAAGGAATGAGAATAGCCTTTCTAGGGGATCTGTGGATTCTTTACAAAGCAATGGATAATATTCCGTTATATTTCGCTGCTCTAGTAAAGGCCAATAATGATCGTCTGCTGCAATGATTCTTAAACATTCGATCACCGCGACTCTCCCTATATATATATTCCTGACATCTTGGAGCAACAAGATTTTGCACACATACCTTCCTGACAATGTTCTTGATCGAAATGCATGTTCTAGTAAAGTTTTTTTATTGGGAGCAATTCAGAGATTTAGTGTAGGATGGCACATCTTTCAGTTTTTCACGAGACCTTTCAGAGTCTTTAAAAGAGAGAAATCTTAACATTATATGACGCCTAAAAATGTTCTGGGGACCCTCTGTGTTCCGCGGACCACATTTGCTGAACCAATTGTCTGTTACATTAAACGTAGTAATTGTTGCCAACCCGTGATCTATGTTCTTACAAATCTGCAAAATGGATATATTGCAGTTATACATCTTTCAACCTTCAACCGTTATGGTCTGATTGAGGTAATGAAATGAATACCATTTGTGTATGCATACCAAAGAAAAAATTCTTTTTAAGAATCTTCGTAGAACATAACTTAAGTTATTTTATGACATATGTCTGACCCAATTGTTGTGTGGATTATTGCAATGACCTGTTCGTAGATTCATTCTGCTCCCATTTGTAGATTCATTTTATAGTGTGAGTTTCAATAAAATTATTTATCTTTGAAAAGTTAATAAATATTTTTTACGTTTATAAAAAAAAGTAAACTAAACTAACTTCAATTAACTACGCAGTAAAGCATTATTATGAATAGAATTCCAAAGTAAAAAAAATTGCTGTCCAAAGACCTAATAGTTCCGTAAAAATACTTTTCTCTCGTTGAGTTCAAAATACTTTAAACTGAAGTAATATACTTTTAAAAATATCAATTTTTTTAAAATTCAATTTGCTGTATTGTTAATTGTTAATAGTGCTAGTAGAACTGAATTATTTTTTTCGAAATAAAGATGTCTATAAAAAACTCTTCGGTCATCTTAATAAATGCTGCTACGCGAACACAATGCCTTTCGAGGGAAGACTATTCTTAAGACACAATGAATTTTAAATGAAAAAAAAGCTCTTTAATGCAATTTTAAAGCAAACAGAAACTATACAACTTTAGAAATAATAGTAATGTGTTTCAGATCCTTTTCTAAAAGAGTTTTTTAGAACTGCTGCACTATCGAAATACCGAAATTTATTTTTGTTATGCTCAAAATTTATTTAATGTTATTTATTTCAACTATGTATATATCTTTCTTTAATTTATATGGAGAACTCAATTCGAGCAAATGCGATTCTCTTTTCAAAAAAATTCTTAAAGTGTAACTCACTGTTTAACTTTACAAGTAAATACTCGTTTCGTAAATTAAGCCTACCACTTTTTGTATGCTGTAGCTATTTTAAATGTGTTGCTGCATCTTATTTTTAAACATTGTCGTTAGAAACTGAGGACTGAAAAACATCTAAACCAAATGGAATAAAACTTCAAATTCTAGCGATATTGTCCTGACTTCTCTTAAGAAAATGAACAAGACGCGTAATGAGTAGAAATTATTCGTAAAAGAAACAGTCATTATGAAAAGATCTAATCTCCAAGCTAAAACAGAAATATCTAAACAATATTTATTCCAGTTATTTCTTGTTAAGAATAATCGCTCTTGATTGTTGTCTTATCTGTAAAACGCACTCTGATGAATCGCTTTTGAACATTTTGTTCGATTTCATTTTTCGATTTTTTTCCCTTAGGAAGTTTATGAAATGAATATCATATAATTGTTTCATACATAGTATTTTATTTACAGCTCAAATTCTTTTATAAATATTTTTGCAAATGAAAACTTCATAATAAAAAAACAAAATATTAAAACGTTATAGTTACAAGAGGATTTTAAATTACGAATAAGATTTTGTGTGAACAGAAAAAAATATTTTTTTAAATAACTAAAAATATCCAAAACAAGGAGTCATATTAATAGGTAAGTAATAAAACACGTTATAATCCAAAAATGTTTGATGGGAGTAGTTTTTGTTGTTAATGATACATAACTGCTCATAGCAATTTTTTTTTTCAATCAGAAATAATTTTTTCCTAAATGAAGCCTTTCTCATCCCTTTAGGTAACACAATAATTGTTCACAGATTTTTCGTCGTTGAATGTTTTTTTTTTTTGTAATGAATATGCTTTATTTTGACATTATCGATAATATTTTTAAAGATTAATTTAAACTTAGTTGAATATACTTCTTTCACTGTATATAATATTTTAAATTATGTGATAAATTTCTCTGACATAGACAATCTTTTGTCAAGGCATGCATCAGTTACAAAAAAAAATTTATTAACAAATTGCACTCAATTGTATGTTCTTTTTGGTGAAAATGGTTAGTTCACTAAAAAACTGCTTAATACATTTGTTTGGTTATATTTGTCTATTGCTGTTTCTACTTAAAAGAAAAATATATTTTTTTAAAATTTTATTTAATACTTCTAAGTTATATTTCGCTTTAATTTTATAAAATATTAATCAATATTAAATGATTATATATATATATATATATATAAAATCATATATATAATATGAATCATATATATATAAAAAAATTTATATATATATATATATATATATATATATATATATATATATATATATATATATATATATTATATATTATATATATATATATTTTTCAGTATAAAATTTTAAAGATACAAACTATAAAAAAAATTAAAAGAAAAGAAAACGATTTGACACAAATAAGTTTTATGCGAAATACAGAATATATAGACTATTTTCAGCGATTTGTTTTTATACACCTCTAAAGGAATTATGAAACTAATATTACATAATAATCTCCGTACGTATTTGATTTATAATAGATTTCTCTTTAAAGTAAAAAAAAGTAAACTCCATTCCACTCCATTTTTAAGTGTAGGATTTCCATCAATAGAAAAAAATATATAAGAGTATTAATATATTTATATTTTTTAATTTCCCATGGCAAAAAAATACATGTTTCAAAACCCTTGTTTTAATTAACAGTGTTTAGTAACCTTTTGAAAAAAAAAAAAAACACTCTCAGTTGCCTGAATATTCTGCTCAAAGGCATTCAAATTCTTTATTGAAATACGGGTATTTCTTTTTAACCTTCAGTCTTCATATGAATAAAAACTCAATTATATATCTTCCTATTTCCTTTAAAATTTTTCAATACCAGAAGTGATTTTTTAAAAATTCTAGGCATTTCTTCTATGTGTGTTATTTCATTGATGTATTCGCAAGAAGGTTCACGTGAAGAAATAGATAGAGAAACTCAAACCCCTTTAATAGATAGAGAAACTCAAAGTAAAAAAGGATTTGGGTTGTAACTGTTTTTCTGAATATTTCATTTTGTCTCTCCGTAAATGATCAGTTCCGATTGGTATTTTACAAACTCTAAAACCGGGTTGTATTTAAGGACCTACAAATTTTAGAATTACCGAAAAACATTTCTTGTGCATTTTCTTGTGGCGCATATCATTGAGAAGCTTGTGACAAAATTACAGATCTGTTAAGAAATTAGTTTTTAAAATATTTGTTTAGTTCCCTGAGCTAGGGGTTTGGTTTCGGTTTCATTTTAAAGCATTTTTCCATTCATAAATTGAATTAATTGAAAATATTTTTGAGCACAATCAACTCTTTCAGTGTGTGAAGTGTATATTTATTCCAATATTCATTACTAAAATCATTTCTGCTTGATTATGTTTTGAATTTTTAAAATTCTCATAATTAATTAATGAAAATTGGTTCCAATTTTTGCTTTAAAAAATAGTTTATATAACTTAAAAGATCTATCATTTTATAATCTGCTTATGCTAGATTATGAAAGATCTTGACGGCCTTAATTACGATGTAACATGTTAATCGTAATTTATATCACATTATTAAAAATGGAGAAATATGTTGCCAACTTTAAAAAATGCATCTTTAAAACCTCAAAACTCGTGAAATGAAAAGAACACTTTTAGATTTGTTTCTTTTACTATTCGATTTCTCTCAAAAACTCTATTTGAAATCAGGCTACCTGGATATTGAATCCGAATTCAACACATATATGATATCGTAGGGTACTACTGTGTGTGTTAAATGTGGAAAACAGTTCTGACAGAAGCATTTGTTTCTTCCAACCAAAGCCAAAAACATTGCTCCATACAGATTCATAGTCCATCAACATTTACCAGTGTTTGTCTATATTGAAACCTTAAGTAATTCACCATCTAATCCTAATGTAACCGTTTCATCGAAGAAGTGTAACCTTTAAACCCCATTGTATAGAACACTAGAAACATCTTCGATACCCTCTTTCACCCTCAGTGGGGTTTGCTCATGTCCCCGTGTTCTAATTATAAAATAATGTATCTTTAATATTACTTGCATGCTTTAAATTATAAAATGTCCTTATAAAATTCATTAATTTTAGGATAAAATTATTTTCTTAATATTGAAAATACAGTAAATTCCTCGATATATTTTTTTTTTTTTGTATTAATTGTAGTTTTCTTTCTTTCTTTTTTCATGAGTAAGATATATAAAATAAACATATATTAATTTTAAAAAAGGTATGAATAATTCCTTTTTTTTAATATATAGTGTTTATGATTTTAAAATTTGTTTTATGTGGTTTATATAAAGTAGATTAAAAGATGAGCCTTTATATAACAAATTTTCCATATAACGAATTATTTTACGGGGTTTATAGCGGCTTCGTTATGTAGAGGTCCGACTGTATTTTAAATATATCAAATCACTAGAGTTTTCTCCGGAAAAAAAGCTAAAAATACATTTTAGAAAGACACACACTCAAATTACACCTATTTAGTTGCTCCACCTTATTCAATCTATAATACATAGTTTAATACAGTGCTTCTCTCAAACGTTCACTACTGGCGACCCAATTTTCAATCATAATTTTTATCCCCCCTTATACAATAATAATGCACTTTGTCGCTAAAGCTGCCATACGATCTTAATTATAAACCGTACAAATTCACAAGAAAGTATTAAATTTTGTATTTGTTAGTTTTAAGTAATATATATTTTATAAGCAAATTATATATATACTTTTATAAGTAATATATATTTTTAAATAAATTACTTTTGAGTAATACACGATAATATATGTTATTTTTCGTATATATAATTTTTAAATTGGAACAGATTGCAAAATGATATTTATTTAAAGATTCATTTCTTCCATCATCCATTTCTAAAAGTTTAAATGTCATTAGAAAAATATAGTCTAGTCTATGTTGCTCTTTTATCATATCCGTCACAATTAGCATTCTCTCGAACGTCTGCGTGTGAGTCTGGGCAAACTATCCGACATCTGTGCAAAACGTGTAATTGCAAATGTTGGTATTTTTTACCTTTGCAGATCTAGCTTATTCCCCATGAGCTGGTATCACTTTTTAGGGCGGCACCGTAATTGCAGCAAGTAATTTTGATGCCCAGTTTCCTCCTCAAAGGGAGGCACCTGAGCTCTGATGATGCAAAATTTAACTTAAGAATTTCTTTTAAGAATATTGGCAGCCAAGCCAAACGGACACTTAAAGGGAATATTTACATGCCGAATATTCATACCACATGGCCGTTCATGACAGCTGTCGATTTTCTGCATCATGCAAATCCACCGACATGGGCTGAAATCGAACCCGCAAACTTAGGTGCAGATGGCCAGCGACAAATCAACTACGCCCCAGTCGGCACTTGCGGAATTGTAAGGAGAGTAAAACCAAGAGCACGGCAAGGAATACAAAAATGTAAAAGGATTTTTTTAAATGAATGCTCATATTATTAATAGATTTAAACGAACTGTGTGTGTAATTGTAATCCTCACAAATTAGCATTTATTATTAATGTTAAATAATGAAAAAGAATGTAAAAAATTCCGATAAAGAATAATTGTGTTATTTTTAATATTTAAAAAGAGAAGACTTCAAAATGTTTTAACCCGGGAGCAGACGCGCATTCGATACTAATGGTAATAGTCGCGGTGACGGAGTCACCCCGAAGATTTTTTTACAATTAGTTTTATTGTACACACAAAAATCACAATTCCAGTGAATAATTTAACGAAGAGAAAGTATACTTACCTACTTTCTACCTTTCTTCATTGATAATTTGAGAAAAATTCCAGTAGAACCGAATTAAAATGTTTCTAAGGTACGCGACCTTAATAAAGGACACAAATCACAGAAACATTTCACGAACGCTACCCTAATTATATCTGCAAGCAAAACTGTCATATTTTGTTCAAATTTTTGTAGTTTGTACCCCGCGTGAACGCTCCTGGGTTAAATGTTTAATCAATGTAAAACTATGAATGTCAAGTTCTAAAAATGAATTATATAAAACCTTTTTCACACATCATGCTTTATATGTTTCAGAATACTCATAAAAATAAATATTGGTCAAATAATCCTTCAAAGTGCTTTCTCTGCTTTTCGAAATTTCATATAACTCTTTCGTATAGGCGCATTATTTACAACTTCCCTAAATGAAAAATAAAGACATAAAAAAGGAACGAACTAAACATACCATAATTTCGAAGATCAAACAGATGAATTTTTTATCTTCCTAGAATGTTTCTCTGGGTCTGGGTTTTGTCTTTTCTCTGAAATAGTATTTTAGATTTAAAAAGAGAGAAAACTCAGTAAAAAAAATCTCTCATCGTGGGATTACAGCAAAACAAACAAAATGCTATGTTTTTTATTTATTTATAGGATCAGATAGCTAATGAATGTATCGAAATGAAAGCTTTTATGTTTGATGAAGTAATACTAATAAATTCTATGAGTGTAAATGTGTATTTTTTATATCAGAAAGTATTTTCTTAGTTCATTACAGTAAATTATTTTTTTTTAATCTTTTATTTTCGATATGCTCGCGCCCCACACTTTGAGAAACACTGGTTTAATAAGAACATCATAATGTGAATGATTTCTATGTTTTAAATGCAGTAAAAAGGATACAAGAACAGTCTATCAAAGGTCTATCCGGAGCATTTTTTCTTATTTTGTGAACATTTTATATTCAAATAAATAAATTTCCAATAAAATAAAAAATTTCTGAGCTAGGAAAAAAGTTTTTATTAAATTCAATACAATGTAAAAGTATTTTTAAATAATTCTTAGAGATGAAAATTTTCGATATAAAGCATATTTTAAAGGTGTTTATAAACAATTTTTTCTTTGAAGATAAAGATAATTATGTTTTTCACTATTACATAAATATCTTCAATTGTGCTTATTTCAAAGAATTGGGAAAAATATTAAATAAAACGTTATTATTAAAAATACAACAGTTAATCGTAGTCTCTATTGACAATCTAAGTAAAATCACCCAAACAATTCTTGGGTTAGAAAAAAAGAAATTGCCAAATAAAATTTACCAACAAAAATAAAAATTTATTTTTTGAATCTTTTAATATCACAAAGCATATTTATAAATATAGATAAATTAATTTTATTTTCCATTAAAAAACCCTTCATTTTGTGTGTAAGAAAATTAATATAAATTAAATTTTAGTGCGTTTTTCCATTTTTAGAAATTTAGTGATAAATATTATATTTATAACATTCATAACGCCTTATTTTCCTACCTCATTCCATAAAAGAAAAAGAAATATAATGGAATGAACCAGTTCACCTAAAAAAAATAATGCATCCGTTATCAAAATTTACATTTCTACTTAAAACAAATCCTTTGAAAAAAGCAAGTTCTAGGATATTTCTCGAACATAGTATTTGAAAACTTCCTAATTGTAATAATGAACTATCGCTCTTATTTAAAAGTTAACTGTAGAATTATAGTATATCAATATGTTTGTTTTTTCATTTTCGTTTTTTAAAATTGTCTGAATCAAGAATATACCAAAAAATAAAACCATAATTTTTATAACTTTACATTTTTTGAAAAAGTTTTCAAAAAATGGAAAAAAGAATCAGATATAATTATCCAATAAAATATTTCAAAAAATGGTCCTGGATTAGATATATCAGGCGGAAGGTATAGTTTTCAAAACAAAACTTAATAAATTATTATATTTTGACAAAAGAAATTGTATAAGTTTTTACCATAAAATCCCACAATAAATTTCCACGAAATCCTAATAGTTAACTTTTAAAATAGATTGTTTAAAGATGAAAAAAATTCATTGGATTTTTGAGTTATTAGTTTCAGAAAATATCTGATAATATTAAAATATACATGTGTATATATATATATATATATATATTCAAGCTTGTAACTTATATTTACATTTGAATTGTATTTAGGTTTAAAACGTATATTACTCTTATAATATAAGTTGATTTATGTAAAAGGAAGAAAACGTACTATTTTCATGTATAACAATTCAAATATAAACATGTAAGCTCTAACGACGTTATATATTTCCTTACACGTTTACCTGAATTGCGGAAAACGAATTAAAATTATTCGTGTAAAATATTTTAATTGGTCTTTCTGAATAAACTGAGCATATAATAGAATTCACCTAAATCTACCAAAAAAGTATCATTCTTAATTTACAAAAAAATGCTGAAACTTTACTCGTAAAATACATAAATATTTCATGTGTTGCATCGAAATCCAGAGATTAAATGGACGTGCGACTAAAGAGATCAATTTAAAAATTCACAAGAAGTGTTCCTTCCTGTAAAGCAATAAAATTTATTTTGTCAAAAATAATACATTCATGTCCTAAAAGGCGTTAGGTCATACATGATAATACAATACTAAAATAAAATTCCATGAAAAGTATAAATCTAATGTTCTAGCATTATGTCCATGATTGCACTTCTGTCATAGTAAGTAGATAAAAATAATAATCACTTTAACTTTTCCGCGCATACCTGCTTTCACTTCTAAATATGAAACTAATGATTTATGTAAGGATACCATCGATCATTTTTAAAAATATAAACATTCCCAACTTTAAACAGAGAGTACAATTTTAATAAATATCTGTCTTTAACAGTAGTTAGATGGAAATATCGTAAAATTAAGCTTTGCAGTTGGCATGAATACGCAAATGTTTTTCAAATCAACACTATGAGAGAAAGCTTTATTGCAAACTTCCCAAACATCAGGCTTTTATTTGGTATGAATACGGAAATGTTTTTTAAAATGCTACTTCAGGTGAAAGCTTTGTTGCATATTTCACAACTGTGAGGCTTTTTCTTGGTATGAATAAGCAAATGTTGTTTTAAAATATCCCTTCGTGAGAAAGCTTTGTTGCATATTTCACAAATGTGAGGCTTTTCCTTGGTATGAATAAGTAAATGTTTTTTTAAATTACTACTTTGGGAAAAAGCTTTGCTGCACATTTCACAAATATGAGGCTTTTCCTTGGTATGAATAGGCATATGTGTTCTTAAATTGCCACTTAGAGAGAAAGGCTTATTGCAGATTTCACAAACATGAGAGGCTTTTCCTTGGTATGAATAAGTAAATGTTTTTTAAAGTACTACTGCGAGCGAAAGCTTTATCGCATATTTCACAGCTGTAAGGCTTTTCCTTGGTATGAATACGCAAATGTTCTTTTAAAGTACCACTTTGGGAGAAAGGCGTGCTACAGATTTCACAAACATGAGGCTTTTCCTTCGTATAAAGGCGCAAATGTCTTTTTAAAGTACTACTTTGGGAGAAAGCTTTGTTGCATATTTCACAAATGTGAGGCTTTTCCTTGGTATGAATACGCAAATGTTCTTTTAAAGTATATTTTCGTGAGAAAGATTTGTTACATAGTTCACAAACATGAGGCCTTTCGTTTGTATGAATAAGCATATGTCTTCTTAAAAGATGAGCTCGAGAGAAAGTCTTATTGCAAATTCCGCAAGTTTGGAGATTTTCGTTGATATGAAGGCAGATGTGCTTTCAAGTCAACATCTTGAGGGAAATTTACATGACATTTTTCCCCACAAATATGGGCTTTTAAAGGGAAAGAATTTTTCCGGTTGATTCAACATATCATTTCGAGGAAGGGCCATGTTGCTAATTTTAAAAAAAACCCTTTCCCCTCTTGTTCTATCTGGTAAAAAAACTTACTTAACAAAAAAGCGGAGGGGCAAAAGGGCAAAATTTTTCACCAACATGAATAGCGGATAGTTATTTTTTTCAAAATAATTTGTTTTTTTAAAGCATTTTGGAAATTGAAATCAGAATTTTTTTTTTTTGAAACAAAAACCAAAAAAATAGAAATTCTATATGTTAAAATTTTTAAAATAAATTTAAAACCGGGGTAATCATACTTTTTTTTTTTAGGTAGCTCAAAAAAGTAAAGTTTTTTTTTTTAAGGGCCGTGCGAAAAAAGTACAAATAAAAATCAAAAAATGTATTTACTTAATCTAGAAATTTATATACTTTTTTATAATTTTTTTGTTTTTTAAAGGGTTTTTCCCCCCAAAAAAGCAACACGAGGGCTTTTCGCGGTGTTTTTTAAATTTTGACACACCCACGGCGGGACGATACCTAAGCCGGCACCTTTTCCTTCCACGCCAACCAGTGGAAAGTTTGGGTTTTGCCATTTTCCGACACATCACCCTGCCCCGGGTCATCAGGGGGATTTTGCTACAAACTCAGGGGGCACCCGGTCCGCGATACATGACCTTTGACCACTGCTGCCAAAAAACCACAAAGGTTTTAAAAATAAAGGGGGGAAAGAGTTTTAGTTAATTGAGGATTTAAGAGAAAAAATAAGTTTTACGCAGAAAATTAACATCGCTAAAATCTTTCCATGACAAAAAAGTAAAATCCAGCCCGGGTCGTGTATTTTTTTCCCAAAGTTCATAAATGCAGAAAAAAATCAATTTGTAAAAATTTCATCCGGTTGGGGGGCAAAGCCCCCGGGAGTATGGGTTAAAAAGGGTTTCAGATCCTTCATTGGCTGCATCCTTTGGTGGTGGGGTGAGTGAAAATGAACTCGAACCGGGCAGCTACCGAGGGCTTTTTGGGGACACAATTTTTTTAATTTTTAATCATGGTCAAGTGGGGCGAGGGGTATTACATCAGTTCCCCCCTCCGCCCCAACTTCCTCACCACACAAATGGGGAGGACGTTTAAGCCTCGACAAAATTTAACGGGACATGACCCCCCCAAAAGGGGGGTTTTTTAATGGTACTAGGCTCAAAAAAACATGATTGCCGGGCCCCCAGTCCGACCCAATCACTACGCCACCCCCCTACCACCCCTGGATTAATTAGATCAAAAAACATTCAAATTTACCGTATTTACTTCCAAAACTAGGCAGCATTTTTTTTTCCCCGTGAAGCTATAGAAAATGAGGGTGCTCTTAAAATCGAACTCAAAAAATTTGTTGGATGGGGAAAATTTTTGCACCTTTTGGGAAAAAAGTTACCCCCCCCATCTGGCTACCTGCATCCATGATTTATACCCCCTTTTTTGGTTTATCTCCCCGTATTCAGTCTATCCTTTAAAAAATTCGTTTCCTGTTGTATTTAGGGGAAAAGGTAAATCTAACCCTGAAAAATTTTCCAAAAAGTATCAAGAAGGGGTTCAATACAAAAGAAATTTTGAAAAAAGGGAGGAATTTTATGTGAAAAAAAAAAAAGAGGAAACAGAGCAGCGGGCCCCCAAAATTTGGAGAGAGGAATCAAATATACTCTAAGGGGGAAACAAAAACAAAAAGTTTTTTCTTGTAAATGTTCCCAAAAAAATCTATAATAATTCTTTTACATTATTCTATAACACATTCTTTTTTTTTTAAAAAAAAAAGTTGCTTAACAAATGCATTGGATGGTACGGAAAGCGACGTTGTGTTGGAAAATAGCCGACACTGTCACCTATTCCGAAGTCATCTGATAAAATGGGAGTCTTGAATCCTTTTCGAAACATGATACTGATGGTTAGAGTAATTATAGGTTTATGCATGTATTTGAAAGTTTTTATTTCTGGTAAAATAAATAAATTTTTAACACTTATTATTTCTTTCACTAAACTTTTTTTAAAAAGTTTTTTAAGTATCGGATATTGATGAATCTTTTATATAATTTTTTTTTTTTCTCAGAAACGTGTAGAGAATGGGGGTGCGGCTTAGAATCGATGACAACATTTTTTCACAAAAGCATTTTGAGAATTTCGGGTGCGGCGTAGATTCGAGTAAATAAGGTAATTTTATTGATCCCGTTCAGTACACAAATGGCCCAAGAGATGAAAATGGCATTTTAGCCACCCACTACTCCGAACCACATATTCAAATACCCGATTCATAGATCTTGATATACGAAAGGAGTGACTCTCATTAAATGTTTATAAATGCCAAAGGAGTTATTGAATAACTATTGGGGTTCACAAAGAGCCTTTCAATGGATTCATTTTGCTGCGATGATTGTGGCTTAGTTCTGTATCCTCTCGTTCTTTCCTCTTGTTGGGTAGTTATCATCTGGGGTGGTTAGGGTGTCCGACTACCCTAATATCGTGAATTTTTCGCAAAAATTGATAATTTGCTTATGATTTTGTTTTACAGGTCATCTTATTATCTTTATAAAAATACAAAGTTTATTCTTTTCTATTCATTAGAACAAAAACTACAAGTGTTTTAGTAAAAGCAGATGCCACTACTTCAAGCAATATGTCATACATTAAAATGCCTTTTACTCAACTTTTTTTTTTGAAAATGCTCAAATGGGGACGTTATTGATCAAAAAATTTGAAAACAATCAACTGAAGCTTTCTTGTGTATGTTCGGTATAAAAGTAGAAAAGTGTTTTAACCTTCAAATGTATCAATCACTGTTTTATTACAAAGTTTGCAGTCCTTTATAAGAATATAATCATTGTTTTTTTAAGCAATTTCACATAATAAGTCAGAAAAAGTGCTCTAGATTTTAGTAAAAATTAAAATATCTCTTATCTTGAAGGTCATTTGAAAAATAAATAGCAAAGCAGCACATCAAAATAGAAAAATTGAAAATTTGCTCATAAACATTTTGTACAGAATGGACCCCATTTATGTCATTTTTCGTAAATTTTTACCCATTTTTTCCCATTTCCGTAATAACAATTTCTTTTTTTTCTTAAATGTAGCATATATTTCTTAAAATGTATAACTAAATCTAAAACCAAAAAAAAATCCTACATCTCCATTTTTTTTCAAGCTGTCGCAAGTAGTCGGATACCTTAAACCTAGAGTTGTTGCCAATGGATTCGATAAATTAAACCGCAAATTACGATTGTTATATTTCTTATATCGTGAGCATGTTATTTATAATGTAAACATTTGAGTTTATTTTTTTTTTATTTGTACTTTACTTGGATCGATACATAACCCTTTAAGACCTAACCCGCACGATCATACGGGTTAGATATTCTTATACGTTTTTGCTTCTGGAAAAGTCGTACGTAAGAAAATCCCGAATCTTACTAATGCAGAAAATTTAAAGTATCACATTTTATCAACAGAAGATGGTTGTGGTCTTACTTTCAGCTGGCAAATCTAGCTTTATTTTCAAATACAACGAAAACACATCTTTTTATTTGTCGTAAAAAGGTAATTATCAATATATTTCTAATTGCTTGGATACAAATTTTTATATTAATGTTTGAATGATTGTAAAATAGAAAAAATATAAATTATTCTCTATTAATGTTGCTTGTAAGACCCGATTTGCTACCCGCACGATCGTGCGTGTTGGGGGTTACTTGAGTCACTGCAGCTATGAAGGTAATTTCTTCCGTTTTCTTTTCTGTTTCAGTAATGTTTATATAAGGTTAAATAAAAACGAAATATATTGCTATATAATTAAAACCACATTTCCTTGGGGTTGCCATGGAGGAGTCCCTTTTTTCTTTCTCTGGATCTTTTCTGCAATCAATTTTCTCTTTCCCACATTTGATAAGGGATATGGCATTTTCATTCTTTACACAGATATCTGCATCCATCTCCTCCCTCCCCCGAAAAAAACCTGGGTTTTCCATTGGGAGTTAGTATGGTGTGGTTTATATAAAAATTTTATTTTTTAAATAATAACATTTTCTGTTATATTTTATTATTTTACATGGAATTTTGTGCTAACTTTTAATAAAAAACCTTTTCAGGTGTCTAAAAGAAGAATTTTGATACAAGAAGAAATTTTGCAATTGATTAATAAATCAGATTGAACTCTTAGATCAGAACTTGGTGATCTCTCGAATGATGACAATGCTGCGAACTAAACATATGAATCACGTATACTGGAAGGAGAGTCAAGTTCAGATGAGAGCGATGAAGAAAAAAACATGGAAATATTTGAAATGGGAAAGTAAATTTTGGATCTCATTCTTTACCATAAAAGTCTCTTGAATACGTTCATTTCATTGATTTAGTTGTTGTAAATTCTTGCATTCTATGCAAACAAGATGCAATATGAAATAAATTTCCTCCAAATCCAAATGGATCTCTTGAAATTTAAGTTAAAGATAGTTGAAGCGCGCGTGCTTTAGCATTTTCTCGATCTACTAACAGAAGTATTTTAACTGATGATGAACATAACAACGTTGTTATTCAACTCGCATAAATATCGAAGTGCAATAATCCACATGCTATACTTGTTATGTCTTTAATCGGTCATTACTGGATAAAAAGCTTGACATGTATAACCATTTTCGATGTGTTGATGACTTTTCAAAATCTGTGAGGCACCTACCCTTGGGTGCCCCATTTCTACATTATCTACGGGACCTGTACATGTAAGAAAGAACATAGGGAATCATGCAAAGCTAACATCTTAATATTTGTTTATTAAGATCTTAACTAAACACAATAAACAAAAATAATAATCAAATTAAGCAAATCTGGAGTGAGCAGACACAATTCGTATTACCAAATAATAATGTAATTGACCACTATATCTAACTTTACAGATTACCTCTAATCTCGTTAATACATGCACTTCCCTTATATCTTAATTTAAGACGCTTACCGCTATATTCTAGGTAAAAGCTAGTCTCTTGGTCCTAACTGACGTGGCTTTACTCCTCGTGGAGTGGTATCCACCTTTAGCTTGAGCACACAGGTACGGGTAGGTTAATTCTTGAGCTTGTAATTTTCTCTAACTTTAACTTAATCGCTTCTAATCATAAACATAGAAATAATATAAAAACCCATTACCCCCCAACAAACGCTCCTTCTAAATATATAAGTTTCCCTAATTTGCATTTACCCCTTCTGTTTTCGTAAAACATGGATAAACCGATTTCCCGAGTTATGCATTTAAAAATTTTGGATTTGAGCCTCTGTAGAGGGTCTGGGGCTGAATACAGGCAAAATATTAAAAAATTAAAAAAATTTTTAAAAAAGAACTTTTGGGAAAAAAAAGGTTATTCAAAATTTTTTTCCCAAAAATAAAATATTTAAAAAATTTTTTTGTTTAAAAATTGCCCTTAAAACAATTGTATACATGTTTCTAATCAAAAGTGACACTAAATATTATAAATATTATCCATTTATATGTTTTTTTTTGCAAAACCACGGTTTTCAAAAGTAGTCGGATACCTTAAGGTATCAACTACTTTCCCGGAACTTTAAAAAAGCATTTTGGAAAAATATTAGAAAAGCCCTTTAAAGGGAAAAAAAAAAATTTTTATATAAAATTGTTTAAGAAAAATTTCCCCCAAAAAAAAAATTTTTTAAAAATTCCAAAATATTTTGAAAAAAATTTTTTGGGGAGCTGAAAATTTTAAAAAATATTCTCCTTTTGCGAAAATGGCTATTAAATAAAAATTTTTGCCCTTTTTAAAATCAACCCCTCAAAAACCCTTCAACCAAAAATATAAAAAGGGGTGGGTTTTTTTTTAAACAAAAAGGGGAAAAATTTTAGGGAAAAAACGCCGATAATTATTTCAAGGGGTTTTGGGAGCCCCCAAGGTAATGGGAATTTTCAAAAAAATTTAACCTCTGTACAGAGGTCTGATCTATATACAGGAAAAATATTTAAAAAAAAGAGGCTTTTTTTCACAAAAGGAGAACATTTTTAAAAAAAAGATTATTCAAAGGGTTATTTTTTGCCTAAATATTTTATTTAAATAAATTTTTTTTGTCAAAATTTCCAAAAACAATTTTACACATGTATTCTAACCCTAAGTGACATAAATATCATAAAAATTATCCATTTTTTGGGGTTTTTTAAAATCGGGGTTTCCCGAACGTAGTCGGATCCCTTTAAAAACATTTTTCACACATTTCCGACATTTGACGACAACGAACATTAGGGTTTGATGGGGGGCCCCGGGGGTTTTTTTGTACGCAATTTTTTTGGGGGACCGAGAGAAATATTTGGGGAATAATACTAAGGTATATGAGAATATCTTTTTCGAGGGATCTGTGGATTCTTACAAAGCAATGGATAATACCCTTTATATTTCGCTGTTTTCTTGAAAAGGCCAAAAATTCGTCTGATGCGGTGGTTCTTAAGCTCTTTCCATCACCGCGGCCCCTTTCCCTATATATATAAACCCCGGACATCGTGAAACTCTAAGATTTTGAAATCCCTTTCCCTGACAATATTCTTGACCGAAATAATTTTCCCAAATAAATTTTTTTAATTGGGGGCAATTTTTGGGGAAATCAATTAGGATGGCACGCTTTTATTTTTTCCCGAGACCTTTAAAAGGTCTTAGAAAGAAATCTTAACATTATATGACCCTAAAAAGGTTCTGGTTCCCCCTCTGTGTTCCGACGACCACAAATAAACAAACCCAATAATCTTTTTTAAATTTAATTAATTTGTTTCCAACTCATGATGTAAGGTTTTACAAATTTTCAAAGGAAAAGTTAAAATTTTTAAAGGGTTTGGGTTGGGGTTTAAATAATTGTATCATCCCAAAAAAGAATTTTTTTTTAAAAATCTTTTTAGAAGAAATAAAAGGGCCCCTTTTTGACATATGTCTCCCCAAGTTTTATTGGGTTATAGCAATAACCTGTTCGTAGATTCATTCTGCTCCCATTCGTAGATTCATTCTGTTTCCCATTCGAAAAGATTCTTTTTATAGTGTTTTTTCAATAAAATTATTTATCTTTGAAAAGTTAATAAAAATTTTTACGTTTAAAAAAAAAGTATATACTAAACTAACTTCAATATCCCTACACATTAAACATTTTTATAAACCCAGAATTAAAAAGGAAAAAAAATTTGCCCAAAAACCGAATAGATTCGTCAAAATACTTTTCTCTTGTTGATTTTAAAAACCCATTTAATCGGGAAGCAATATACTTTTTAAAAATATCGATTCCTTTTAATTCTATTTGCTGTATTGTTAATTGTAAATGGACCGATTGCGCTGAATTATTTTTTTCGAAATAAAGACGTTGATAACAGGCTCTTCAGTCCTCTTATAATAAATGCTGTTACGCAGAAAGACTATTTTTAAAAAGACACTAGGGTTTTTTTTTGGGAAAAAAACTCTTTTTGCAATTCTAATGCAAAAGGAACTATACTTCGGAAATAATAAAAATTTTCTTTTTAAAGATCCAAAAGTTTCATATAAAAACCTCTATTGAAAAAAGAGCAATTTATTTTCGAAATGCTGAAAAAAAATTATTCAATGCTTTTTATTTCAATTATTTTTCTTTAAAATTAATCAAAGACTCAATGCGAGCAAATGTTTTTCTTTTTACAAAAATAAATTCTTAAAATAATTCACTAGTTCACTTTACAAGTAAACACTCAGAATGCTGTAACTATATTAAATGCTCCATGTTTTATTTTTAAATATTTTCATTAGAAACTGAGTTGAATGAAGAAAATCAAAATCAAATTGAATAAAATTTGGAACTATAAAGATATTGTCCTGACTTCTTTCAAAAAAGGGAAAAAAAACGCAAAAATGGAAAAAAATTTTCCAAAAAAAAAATCATTGTGAAAAGATCTAATTTCCATCCTATCAGAAATATCTCAACAATATTTATTCCAGTTATTTCTTGCTAAGAATAATCGCTCGTTTTTTTTGTCTTCTCTGTGAAACGCATTCCGATGAATTTTTTCTGAACATTTTGTTTGATTTCATTTTTTTAATTTCTTTCCTCTTAAAACGTTTATAAAACGGATATCATAATAAATGTTTCATACATAGCATTTTATTTACGAGTTAAATTTTTTTATCAATTCTTTTGCAAATCAAAACCCCATATTAAAAAATTATTGTTATAGTTATAACATGAATTTAAATTGCAAATAAAATTTTGAACAAAAAAAAACCTTTTTTAAAAACAAAACCATCAAAACAAGGAACCATTAAAAGGTAATTGATAAAAAAACTTTATATGGCATAAATTCTTGATTGAAATATTTTTTTTTTTTTTTTGTTGATAGATAACTGCTCAAAGCACCCCTTTTTTTCAATCAGAAATAATTTTTTCGTAAATGAAGTCTTTCCCGCTTCCCCAGTAATAAAATAATTGTTCACAGATTTTCCTTCGTCGCACTGTTCTTTCAAATGAATACGTTTTTTTTTATTATCGATGATATATTTAAAGATTATAATTCGTAGCTGAATATACCCCTTTTCTGTTTTCAAATTTTGTTATGTAATGAATTTCTCTTGCATAAACAATTTTTTTTTTCAAGATATGCATCAGTTACAAAATGTATTTATTAACAAATTGTACTCAATTGAATGCTCTTTTTTGGGGGAAAACTGTCAGTCGACTAAATACTCAAAACTTTTGTTTGATTATATTTGTCTATTGTGGTTTCTAGTAAAAGGGAAAAACATTTTAGATTTTATATAATAGTGCTGATTTATTCCTCGCTTTATTTTTATAAATTTTTAATTAATAATATTGAATGCTTTTACAATGTGAGAATTTTAAAAAATACAAATTAGAAAAAAAAATTAGTCAAAGAAAAATTGATTTGGCACAAAAAAAGGATAATGCGAAATACAGAGGACTATTTTCAGTGATTGTTTCTTATACACCCCTAGGAGAATTATGCATTTAATTACGTAATTAATTCAGTACATATTTTACTTATAATACATTTCCCTTGAAAGTAAAAAAAAAATCAATTTCACTTAATTTCAAGAGCGAGATTTCAACCAGTAGGAAACAAATATATAAGAATATTATTTTATTTTTATTTTAATTTCTTACAGTAAAAAAAGAAAAAATACACGTTTTCCCAAAAAGTTTTTCTTTTAAACAAACGGGGATTTTGCAACTTTTAAAAACAAAAACATTTCTCATTTTTTTTGAAGGGGCAACTCAAAAAGGGGAAATATTTGGGTTAATTTAGTAAAAAAAAAATTCTTTATTGAAATATATTTCTTTTTAACCTTCATTCCTCATCTGAATAAAAACTCAATAGTCTTTCTTTTTTCCTTTAGGATTTTCAATTACGGAAGCAATTTTTTTTCGGATTTCTCCCCGGGATTTCTTTTGTAGCCCCTTTTATGTATTCGTAAAAAAAAGTTCCTTTAAAAAAATTTAAATTTTTCTAGGTAATTAAAAAAACTCAAAAAAAAAAAGGAAAATTTTTTGGTTTGCAACTCTGTTTTTTTTGGAGATTTTGTTTTTTTTGGGAAATGATTAGTTTCCCATCGGATTTTTAAAACTTAAAGAGAGTTGTATTTAAACTGTATCAAATCTTTTAAAAAAAATTTTGCTCATTCCGTTACTTAATTCTAAAGACATTTTTAAAACACGTGACATTAAATGATATTTATATATACTTATAATATCTTTATTGTAAATACATATACAAATATCTGATACAGATACAGATACAAAGATTATATCACTGACTAAACCATTTTGATTTAGTTTCTGCTTCGATATACTGAACAAATCTCTATCTATTTTGTCATAATTATGGAAACATAATGAATTATATTTTTTTGCGTGCGAATGCGATTGTTTTTAATAGTGATACTGTTTTTTTGTGGGGACTCTCTCCCCTTTTTCTTTGCGCCCTTTAACCTTTTTAAATTTGGGAAATTTTTTAGTTTTTTTAATTTTTTGATGGAAAGCTGTAATGTCCCTTTCCCTTTAAAAAACCTATACAGGGTTTTTAAATTCTTCGACTTTTTTATAATTTCTAAGTATCTTAATTTAAACATGTTATTTTTTTTAATTAATTTACTTGCAAAACTCCTCATGCTTCCCCTTTTTCACAACATGGGAAACCACAGATGCAAAAACAATTTCCTGGTTTTTTTAAAACAAAATTAAAAAAAACAATCAAGATAAAAATTAAAGGGGGGGTTTCCAATAAAAAAATTTAAAAAACTATACAATAAACTGAATTTCTTAAAGGGGGTTAGGGCTTTCGGCACAATGGGCCAACAAAAAAACAACCGGGGGGCCGGGGGAAAAAAATAAACGTTTCAATTCCTTTTTTTTAAAACTTTTCTTTTTAAAAAATGAGGGGTTTTCAAAAAACAACAATTTTATGTTCTGCGGTTTTTTAACAAATGACCACAAAAAAAATATCACTACCCAAATTAAATAAACAAAAAAGAGAAAACCCGCTCTTAAAAAATTTTTTTTTTACTGTTAAATTTGGGAAACTTAAAATCGGGAAAAATTTTTTACATTTTGAATGATGATAAATGGTTTGGCGGGGACCGAAAATTCCCGGGGTTTCAGGGGAAATAGTTCTTACCCAAAGCTAAACGCTTTCCGGGGGGACAATGGCACATACATCCCAAAAAATTCACATCTTGGCAATTTGACTCATTTTCCCAACTGGTCCCATATCCCTTGCCGAGATTTCCCTTTTTTAAAATTAAAAAAAAAGATGTCACAATTTTCAAAGGGAATTTTCAAGGAAAGACTGAACCTCCACAACAGGGCATAAAAGGGTTGGGGAAAAACTTTACTTTTCAAGTTGATGGGACGATATACTTTTTATGGACTTTGAAATATTAAAAACAGGGTTTAAAATTTTTTAAAACAAAACTGAGAGTCATTGAATATTTTTTAAACCACCCAATATTTTTAAAAAACTAAACAAAAATGTTTTTTCGAACTCTAAAAAATTGTCCCAAACTTTCGGGTATGCGAATCGTTTCCCAAAAATTTAAATCGACGCTCCCTTACCTCTGTATCTCCTGTTTATTTTTAGGGGTAGAACTCCACCCTATCTATTAATCTGAAGTTTTATGGCTAAACAGAAATTTTGGGGGACAAACCCCCGGGGGGCCCATGGGGGGCGTTTTTTGTTGTCTGGCCCCGGACAAACGCGGGGCATCTGGTCTGGGTTTTCAATCACTAAAAAATGCCGGTGAAAATAGGCATTTCCCTGTATGAAAAATCTTGGGGTAGGCGAAGCCTGTATCAAGTCGTGCATAAAAGAATAGGGGCTATGAGGGGAGGGGTGAATGAATGGAAATTTCAGAAGTTGGGAGGGAAATTATGGCGCCCCTTTGGGTTCCAGACGGACGAGGGAAAGTGTTTTTTGTTTGCCCGCGCAAATGGGGGACGAAAATGGCACGGGGACGAGGGGGAGACCTTTTTTTTCCTGCCAATGGGGAAGACGAGGGGGAGACGGCCTGCCAATGAAAGGGGAAAAACGAAGGGGGGTATGGTGGGACCCACCCCCGGTGTTTAAAAAAGGGGGTTTAAATTTTTGGACGGAGAGAGGGGAAGAAAAAACTTAAAAAGACTGGAACGTTGGACGGAGAGGAAAGAAACTTGGACATAGAGCCCTGGGTGAGACGGACGGAGCCCCGGATGGAAACAGAGAGCCATGGGTAAACTGGGGCCCGGGGAAAAACAGGGGGTTGTCCCAGTGCCTTGCGGAATGAGGATTGACCTCGAGTGGAAAAAAACTGTCCGCCCCGGGAGCCTTTAATGAACATTTTAATAACATATGAAGCTATTAAATACTGTTTAAATTTTAAAATGAGGCTGTAACAAATTTTCTTGTTACCTTTAAATACTGACGACGTTACAGCTAAAATATATATATATATTAAATTGAGTGGCAGCGGGGGGATCGGGCATTTGAGTAAATAGATGCCGAATCCTTTATTTGTGAAGATAGAAAAAAGGCCAGCCGTGGGCGAATGTGATAAGAAGAATTTTTTAAAGCCCCCCTGATTTTGGGGAGCGCCGACTTCAAGGTTTCTGTTCCTGCTAATGATGAAGCGTGCTCGCCTGATTTTTGGAATTCCTGCCCATGAGATGTTTTCCTGGGTCCCCAGGGTGTGAGAAGAGCCGGATACAAGTGTCTCCCGTTCCTGCATGATGAATCAATGAGGATTTAAGAGGACCTGTTTGCCCGTTTGTTTTGAGGGACGTTTTTCAAGAGTTCCCAGTGTCAAGACGACATGAGTTCCTGTCTGTTTGTGATGAGTGCGGTTTTTTTATGAAGTGATTTGTGTGTAAAGAGAGTTCCTGAGTGTTCCTATGTCTACGTCTACAAATTTTAAGGTGAGTCTTTTTTTTTGAGATTATTTTCAGGGACAGCAATTGAGTATTGTTTTTTTTATGTAAAATGTTGAGATAAAATATAAAAGACTAGGTAAATTTAGTAAACAATAAGAGACTAGAAAAAATTTTTTAGTTTTGTATGAAGTGTATAAATGTGCGATATTGGTATTTTTGTTTGAGTTGTGAAAGTTAGTTTTATGGTAGTTATACTTGTTGTGTTGCCTTTTGTAATTGTGTAAAGGGGATTGTTGTGGTCTTAGA
>BMAV01000115.1:77585-105294 GCA_019973955.1 Trichonephila inaurata madagascariensis | reverse complement strand
TAAATAATAAATTTATTTAATTGTTTATACTTTATAAAATACAAAATTATTACATAAAATATCATTTAATATTTAATAAACCTTTCATAAATAAGTTTATTTAATTTTAAAAATAGTTAAATGAATTGGAAAAAAAAAATTGACCAATGAATCGAACCCAGACCTCGCGCATAGTATGCAGATGATATATCAAGCAAGCTACGAAATCGTTGGAGGAAATTGAAATTTAATTGTATAAAAGCTAACCATGAATTTTGAAGGCTTTTTCTCCGAATTGACTGGGCATTCGGCGGAATTACATTGAGGGTTGAACACCCTAAAGGAGTACTACTATTACACCAAGTCTCGACCCCAAATGAATTTCCTTAGTCGTGCCCTCTCCTTGTTAGAAAAATAATCATCAAAAACATAATCACTTATGTTTTTTTTTCAAATGTTATGTTTCTAAAATATTGATAATTGGAGGTCTTTTTTCATATATATTTTGTTAAAATCCTTTTTACCGACATTCCATTTCTTATTTTTCAAATGAATGTTACTATTTCTGATTCTTATAACATTATGCCAGTAGATAGCAATGGTAAAGTAGTGGTTGAAGTGGATGGTTGCTATGATCTAAGGTAGAAAGTTGGGAATAAATCATGTCTTGAGCTTTTCATTACAAATTTTATCCTTTTAATTGAGGAATAAAAAGGAATGTTGATTTTTTTCTTCTGTTATCTTTAAAATTATAATTTTATTTTATATTCCCCAACAGGAACCTTATATTTTACAAAATGATGATGAAATAGATTGGTGTATGAATACTTCCACAGTTGATTCTGCGAATAAAGTTTTGTTATTACCTGCAGGTAACTGCAGCATAACTGCACAAGTGCATAATTTTTTTCGCATGGGTGGAAAAGTGATAATCTTTGTCAATAATGGTTCACTGGTAAGTTTTTTGTGACATAAATACTTTAAAATTATATATATATATTTTATCTTATTACAATTGCTATCTTATTAATAACCGATTAGATTATTTAATTTAATTATTTATTTAATTGCTACTGATATATTTAAAAGATAAATTTGTGTATGTAAATATTTAGAACTGTAGATTATGGCACAAAATACTTAAATATGCAATTTCAAATTATAAATTGATTCATAATTTGATAAATAGAATAAATGATGAGCAGTTAACAGTTTTAAGAAATAAATTTGTAATATTATTATCAGTAAATATTATTTATATATAAGTTTTATTTTCGGTGTCTTTTTTTTTTTCTTTCAAGCTGAGCGTATAATTCCTATAAAACTCAAAACTTTAAAAAATATTATTTCTTTCCTTAATTTTCTCATTAAAAAAAATTTCTTTTTATTCTGCACTTTGTGTTATTTTAAAAGAAATTTTAATTTCAATATAGAAACATCATAACACAAATTTCCAAACTCGTATTCATTATTTTTTTCCAAATATCTTAATTCTTCTAATCATGTTGTTTTTTTTATCTTATTAGGTTTCATTGAATATTTTTTATTTAGACAAAGATTGCAATAAAATTTTTAAAATTAATTAATATTTTTGATATTTATTTTGATCAAATGTGTATAAGATATATAAATATGCAAATGCAAAAGCCAAAATCTTCTTATAATAGGATGATATGGAATTTGATGAAAAAACAGATTTGAATGAAACAGGAATTCCTGTTGTAAAAATATCTGAATATTCAGGGAAAATGTTAAAAGTAAGTTTTTTGACATTTTTCAAGGCTTTCATTTTGTTTGTGGAAATTTGATATGTGCTTTTCACATTAAGATTTTGTCACTTATTTATCTAATTTTTGTAGGAAATGGGCAGAACAGTTACAGTATATTTGTTTCAGCCAGATGCTCTTGGATTTGGATATTATGTTGCAGTTACATGGTCATTCGCAATGTTAACAATAATTCTTAGCTCATATTGGTCAGGATTTATAAGTTATGAAATGTAAGTTGATTTTTTTTTATAATGAAGTGATTGATTCTACTTTGAACCATAATTTTTTAATAGGTAATAGGAAAAAGCATTTCTTATGATAAAACTTTAAAATCCATGAATTTAAAATGACTATTATTAAAATATTGTTTTCTAATGTTTTTTTTTTTTTACATTCATGTTCATTATTGTAATTTGTTTCTTTATACCATTGAATGTCATTTTTTTCTTTCATCTTTTCAAAAATAAATATTGATTAAGTCATAAGACTGGTCAGTATATTATTTCAAACTATGAATTTCTCATTAGCAATTCATTCCTTTTTCAAAATTACTAATTAGTTAAATTTTTTTAAACTTAATATTTTTTAAATAAAGGCTATTGTAATCTGTGCAGTATTTAAGATCAGTCAGATTTATCTGTTTAAATTTAAAATATAATCTAAAGAGTATATATGTTGAGAAACTTAAATGTATTATATGACATAAAAATTGATGTACTAAGAAAGAATATTCTCATGGGACAAAAATCGGTAGTGTGTTATACATGTTTTCAAAAGAAAAAGTTAATCATAACATTGGAATTCTGAATACTTTATTCAAGAGATAGCTACCAGGGAGAAACTACCCTCTGGCCCTGATACAAACTGTTATTTAGAGGGCATTGACTCGCTGAGTTGACGGATGTTCTCCTCCTGGAGTGCCTATGATACATGGCCAGGCAATATCCTGTTCACTGGTGTAGGTTGTCCTGTATCAAATTACCTTGCGGCCCCTTAACATATTACAATGTTTTTTTCATACATTTTGGGCTCCCTGTAGCTTAGGGTCCCACTTCATTGATATGGTAGCTATGCCCCTAATCCTGTTAAAATATGTCTCAGCATTTTGAGAAAGGATGGACAATACTGTGGGGTATAGAATCTTGTCACTGTACTGTCGTGCTGTAAGGGTGTCATAGATGAGAACTGATGTGGGTAAAGTTCTAGAACAGCGCACTGCTGTTTTTGGCAACAAGGAAGAAACCGTTTTTCAAAATGGTATCAGAGACACAAACAAGAGAAAAACGTGGTTTTCCAAAACGACGTCAAGAGACGAAAAACGTTGAAAAACCCCTTTTCTAAAATAGACAACAAAGGAAACATCAAATCAAAAATAAGAAATTAAATGCAAATTCTTTCTGAATTTCAAACATCCATACCAAGATTCTATCTATCCTTTATTCATACAAAAAACAATCATTACTTTCTTACCTTTTAATCAGAAGAAAATCCATTCATTGTGTTTTTACAAAGAAAATGCGATTTCTAAAACTGCTTCTACAAGAAAAACTGAAAAATCGTCGCTTCTAAAGCTCAACAGTGGGGTATCCGATGTGAATGCTTTAGGCTGATGAAATAACGATCTCCATTTCTCTCAAACAACGTGGTAAAATGAAAACGGTGGTCATCCCACGTGCAGAAGCAAGCAAGGTCAGGAGTGGAAATGACCACTGTCCGAAATGGGGTGATTTTGTGCTCGACCGGTTTTAAGGTTACCATTTTACTTAGCCTAAAACCGGACAATGTGGCAGGGTTGCCATATTGTAAACTTTATTGCCAAATTTTTTGTTACCAAAAAATTTGTCGCCAAGAAGTGTGCCCTCCTAGGATTCACCCCTGATGTGGATTCTGACAATCATGAAATGGCAACCTGTATCACAACTCCTGGTGGTTTGGCTGTTGGCAGACAACAGTTAGATAAATATTCTACCTTATTCATGGACTTCTTCAGACAAATTTTCTTTGATCAATAGGGCTCAATTTGGAATAGGATTCATTGCTGTGATGTAAATTCTCCAATATTGGATCCAGCTTGAAGGCAGTTAACTCTACTACAAACATGCCTGGTGATGTGCTGAAATGATGGGTTGTGGGCAGTTGGTAAAGGTGGCCTTTGTGATCTTAGCTCCTATATGCTGAGTCATTTATCGGTCGGTCAGTGCAATTGTTGATGTCCTGATTTTACATTAAATTGTTGATAAGGGTGCATCAGTCTGTGAGCACTGTTCACTTTGTCCTTTCTTTTGGTTGACCATTGCTTTCTGGGTGTTCTATAAGCCATGTTTTATCCATTCCTGTCAACATTGTTAAATGATAAGATTGTTCTCAAATGTCAAGCAATCCTGCAATTTAACTTTTAGTCCAATTGCTTGTCCTTTCTCAAATGGTGAAACTTGCTCATGCTCTTTGTGAATTTTAGTATGATCTGGGTGGGTTGATAGAACCGTGTTTGCTTGGAAGTTTTTCTCTAGCAATGGATTATCATGTTTTATGTAGCATTTAAAAGCTTTGTTGCTTTGTCCAGTTACTCCAGCAAGTCAGTCATTCACTGTGAAATGCCTTTTACACATTCTATCTATTTATCATTCTATGTGTGTAAGCAATATTGTCTCATTCAGATAATTCTGGCATTTTTTGTATTGCAGTAAGACCCCGCTTAACGCTGTTCCGTTTAGTGCTGTTTCGGTTTAACGCTCTTTTATTTGAATTGTTGTATTCTCCAAAATTACACACAGCAGTAGGCTTCCCGATATCCAAAGCAGTTTATCTATGTTTCTTCTTTCCAGCGGTGTTATACGAATGTATTTTTATCGATTCAAACATTTGTTAACATTATTGTCAGTATAAATTTATATAATATAACAATTGCTGTAGTGACAAATATTATGATTTTAAGTTTTTATCATGGGTGATAGTAAAAAACATGAAAATAAAGCAACAAGGGGGAAAAAAAGCAGGAGCAAATTTTGACAGGAGTCCAAAGGAAAAACAGGGCATTATGGATGTCTTATTCACTTACCAACAACTTCTTACAGAGCGCAAAAGGAAAACGCATATTACATTAGATGCCTTCTTGATAAAAAGGCAGAAAATTGGAAATACAGAAGATATTGTATGATCTGAAATGTAAACATACTTAGAATTTTATTTATTTTTATATGTATATTCATTTATTATGTTTCTATATTTGAAGGAAATACATTTTTGTTTTATTGTTATAAAACACATAATTAATAAATTTAATGGTAAAATACCTGGCCAATTTTCTACCCATCTTCCCCTAACCCCATTATTTACATGATGAGGTAACCTTGTTTAATGCTGTTTCATATTACGCTCTACTTTGATGGAACATATACCCTGTGTTAAGTGGGGTCTTACTGTATAGTGTGTATTTTAGATGTGACTATTTTGTTTCAAGACTTATGATTGGTTTGCTTTTTGTCCTACCTTATAGAAATTTAGATTAAGACTTATAAGTAATTTAGAAAATAAATAGTATCGGAAACTATAAAGCTGAACTAAAATTAATGGCAGCACACATACATAGGAAATGGAAGTGCTAACACTTAGAGAACATTTAGTAATACTGATAGCATAAGGTTGAATGCTTTAATGCTATTCAAAATAAATTGAACTGTGAACTATAATTTAAAAAAAGTAGAAGATGGCAAATTCAAATTTATCATGCACAATATCTTTTTAGGACATATAGGATTTGCACACATTTTAATAAATGTATGTTTTCAGTGCAAAAGTTAGTTATATTTGTTATGTTTTAAAGATATATTCTCATTTATTGTTGTAATTTAACTTTATTTTTATAAATTAGGAAATCTATGAAATTAAATAAAATTCTGATAAATATTTTTCCTATTTATTGTTATGTTAGTCAAAGTAAAATAATGAAAAAAGCATATTGAAAATGTTATTTACCAGTATTATAATTTAAAAGAAATTAATTCTATTTTAGGAAATGTGTAGATTTTAAAAAGTATTTTTTCATAAATAGCAAAATTTGAAGGAATTTTTAGTTGCAACAAAAGAACAAATACTATATACAGCGGTCAAAATAAGTATTCAACATGCGAAGATTTCTACATATATTGAATTAATAAAGAAAAACTGTGTATTAAAAAACAAAACAGTTTTTTATTTATTTTAAACCAAAAAACATTAAGTATTAAATGCAGCATCTTTTGCAATACATTAAAATAAATTAATTTAACAAAATCACCATTATTTCATTCAAAGGCAGTTAAACAAGCAAAAAAAGTATTCAACAAAACATGAAAATAATACAAATAATATAAAACTAATATCTAGTAGCTCTTCCTCTCCAACGGATGACTTCTCTTAACCCTTTAACGCTCGGTGGTATCTCTCTGAAACCACCATTTTCTAAAAATACCTCTAAATGCGCAGTGGTATTTGAATGAAACCAATGGTTCTACTGATATCTTTTATCTTTCATAGAAGATACTAGATGTCAGCACTTTACAAAAAACTCTTCTTTCTGTGAGAAAAATGCATCGTTTTAAAAATCTTTCTTGAACACTTTCAAAAAAAGTTTCTTTAGCAAATAAAAACAGATAAATATTCAAAGTAAGTTATGTACATTTTTGCTGCATATGCTGTTCATAGCATAACTAATTTTTAGAATGATAAATTATGAAAAGAACTGCCTCATAATAAGTCATCTAAGTGGTGGTTTCATAGGGATACCACCGCACGTTTAGAACATGAAAACTGTCCAACTTGTAGCACTCACGCATAAGAGATATTCCCCTTGTTTTTCTTTTTTCTGACTCAGGCAGTAAAGTAACTAATAATTTATGGGGGTTTTGCCATTGCTTTGGGGGAGGGGATTTTGTTTATATTGAAATGTTGATGTTTTTCTCGAATGGAAATTTTTTCTCATCTCATTTACGTTCTTTTTATACTGAAGGGAGGTCGAATTTTTTTTTTGGATGGTGAATATATGTTCTAATATAGCTGATACTATTTCTTTTAATATTATTTTTGCTTAACTATTTCAATTAAATTTGCTAATATTTAATCTTTTGAAGATAATTTTTATCAGTATTATTGCATGTTTTAATAATTTAATAATAAAGAAACAATGAAAAATCTGGCTATTGAAGTTGATTTCAATCTCTTATATTTATATTTTGTAATATTTAACATTTAAAATGTAATTCTAATACTTAATATTGCATGTTTTAGTAAATTTATTACAAAATATATAAAGAATAATCTTACAAATCTGATCCAAATTGTATATTGTTCATCCGAGAATTATGTCGTAAGTGTGCGGTGGTACTCCTATGAAACCACTTGGGGGGAATGTACTGTAAATTTTTTTAAAGGTATTTTCTCTGTTCTTAGGTTCTATACATAGCATTTATTAATTTTATTTTGAAAAATTCAGCGAATTTATTTTCCGCTCGTCAAAGGGTTAAACGTTGTGGCGTTGGCTTAACCAAATTTTCTGTCACCTCTTGCTCAATTTTCGACTATTCCTCTCTAAGAATGTCCACCATTTGATGTTTGTTAGAAAAATGGCACTCTCTTAATATTTTTTCCAGTATGCTCCACAGGTGTTCAATTGGGTTGAGGTCTGGACTTTGGGTGGATGTTTTTATAACTTTGGGGCAGTTGTATAGCAGCCAAAGCCTTGTATTTTTACCAGAGTGTTTGGAATCATTGTCTTGGTAAAACTGGTAGTCCTCCTCTATTTCCAGTTTTTCAGCACTAGCTCGCAAATTTTCTTTTAAAATCTGTATGTAATACAGATGGTTCAATATGCCATTAATTATGACAATAATATCCACTCCTGAAGCCGCCATACACCCCCAAACCATTATACCTCCTCCTCCATGCTTTACTGTGGACAAAATATTTCATTCTTCCAACTCAGCATTGCTTTTTCGGTACACTATAATTTTGCCATCGCTTCCAAAAAGATTAAATTTGCTCTCGTCTGTAAAAATTACATTGCACCAGAATTCTGCTGGTTTGTTTGCATATTTTCTAGCAAATTCTGGTCTTTCCACTTGGTTCTTTTTGGATATATATGGCTTCTTTCGAGCAGTTCTAGCTTTAAATCCATTATTATATAGATAATTTCTAACATAACATATCTATGTATGTCCAAATAATCCTTGGTAACTTTGGCCAAATTTGATGCATTGGTTTTGGGTTCCTTTTCAATTTGACATACAAGCCATCGCTCCACTGCTTCGGAAAATTTTTTTGGTCGACCAGATCTTGGCTTGTTATCAACTGATATAGTGTATATAGTGATAACTATATTGTGTATACTTCTTCTTGGCTTATTTACAATAACTGAAATTTCGTTTTCAAATAAACCATTTTTAAAGTGTATTATGATTAAATTCTTAATTTCCACTGGCAATACTCCTTGTTTTCGGTCCATCCCTGCTCACTGCTTAAATAAAACTTTCTAAATGCTTTGAATTACAAAAATTTGCAACCACACTTAAGGGTAATTTTGTTTCTCAGTATAAAAACTTATTAAAGCCTCTTATGTCGAATACTTATTTTGTTTGCCAAACTACTTTTGAAAATTATAACGGTGATTTTTTTTGCTTAGGTTTATTTTTTTAAACACAAAAACTTCTACATTAGAAACTGAACTGTTCTATACAACAAATAATGAAGCAGAGTTTTGTTGTTTTTGTATAGTAAGGTGTTTTAAGTCCATATTCGTATAAATCGTTACATGTTGAATACTTATTTTGACTACTGTATGTTATATTTATTTCTATAAACTTTCTCTCTGTTTTTTTTTTTTTGTTGCAAAATTTTTACCTAAATGTGAATTTTGTTTAATGCAACATATTGATGAGCTTTTCTTTTAAATGACATAAAATAGATTTAAAATATGCGATGATGTATGAGTATATGCCCAAAGAAAAATAGATATTCAAACATTTTCATACTGATATTGCTGCAAAGTGTATAATTTTTAGAATATTAATGAATATAATGCAGCTTGCATGCATATCTGATTTAAAGTATATTGTACACATAGATTAAAATTCTTTTGAAGTATATTATTGTAATATTATTACGTTAATTAAAAGAATTACTGAATGTTTAGGCTATTTTGTATTATTTAACAACCTGTTTATTCCCAAGATTTAATCGTTACATTGTAATCTTTTTTAAAAAAATCCTAAGATTAAAATTAATATTTTTTTCATTTAGAATTATGTCTGTAAGTCACTTAGAACCAATATTAAAAAATTGGATTCTTTGTTATACAAAATTATATGTTAACTTAAATTAAAAATCTATAAAATCGTAATAATTGTCTTAAAATATACATGAAATTATTTTTATAATTGATTATGTAAAGCACATTGGTTTATAAGGTCCAGCATTGCGTTTTTTAAATTAATTTGTGTATAAAGCAATGAAAATATTAAATAATTAAATATTTTTAATTATATTACTCTCCTTTAATTATATTCTAAATGTGCATTCCATTGATAATTTGCTAAGAAATTTTATTTAAAAAATATTTTTTTAGCTCATAATAATAATATTAATAATAATAAGAAGATTGCTAAAGAAAGCATTTAGTCTCTTTTTGAAGAAGGATTTTTCTAATTTCTTTATAGACCATTATGCAAAAATTACTATACTGACCCTCAATAGATGAATGTTGAAAACCTATAATTAATTATTTTTTTTACATGAATGAAAACAAAAAGAAACTGATGAAGTTTTGAATCAACAACTGTGATATCTTTTAAAAAGATCAAGTTTTAGGAGAATAATTTATTAGAATATTTTTGCAAAATAAAATAATATAGATCTAAAAATACAATTAACTATCCCTCTTCTTTCTTCAATCATTAAAGAAAGTATTCATTATACTTAATTTTATTTCCTTAGATTTACCGTAAAATCCGGCACATAACGCGGACTTTTAACACCAAAACTAAAGTAAAAATTTATGGGTGTGCATTATACGCCAGGTATAAAGATGATAGCTTTAAAAATAAAAAAAGATGAGCATAGGAAAAAATTACACTTCTACATATATCAAAATACTGTTCCTGTACAAGAAATGACATTCCTTATATATATATGAACTTAGTTGTAGTTCTAGAAGTATGTTTTTTTTTCTAATTCCTGAAGTAATACCTCAAATGAATGACTTCCAAGACATGAGAGCATTAAGCACATACATTTCAGGTTACTTTGTAAAAAAGAGGATGCACGTTATATGATGAATATACCCAATAACTAAAAATTGCAGTTTGAAACTCTAGGTGTGCATTAAACAATGGGGCGCATCATACACCGGATTTTTTGCTACTTATTTTTTTATTGATTATGTTCTTTAAAGTTAAATATATATAAATCTTTCAGTTTTTTTAGAAAAGATACAAGGATTTGAAATTTCTATTAACATTTCATTTTACAAAATTTGATAGTTTTGAATTTTAATAAATTTAAGTAAAAAGATAAAAACTGTTTGAAATATGCATTGTTTATTTGTTTTTACATGTTTATAAAGTACAACAGAAAATATAACTGTGAAAATAAAATAAAAGCATGGGTTAAAAATAATAAAAAATTTACTTTTTTATATAGTCTTTATTAATTTTTTAAATACCATACTATGATTATAATATTATTTAATAATGAAAATCAAATTAAAACTGAAACATAACATTTATGAAAAAAAATTATAGGATTTATAACATATTCCATCAATGAAAAAATTGATGGGTAAGACTTACTTTTTTTCACATGGTTGTAAAAAATTTGATAAAGGATATTTAAATTCAAAACTTGATGTTTGTACACAACTTTTCAAAGCAGAAAGTGAATTTCTTAGTGTTCTGAAAAATATAAATTTAGCTTAATTTTATTCTTAGCTTTAGTAACATGTTGAATTGGATGCTTAGTTATCACAGCATAATATTTTCATTGTCAGGTGTGCATTTGTACTTCGGTTCTTAAACTTTTCTTTTTTTGCTGCAGTTATATAAATATATATATTAGAAGTTGTAACATTCAGAAAAATTTTTATGTTCTGCATTCGAAGTAACTGTATCATGCGAACAAATAAACTTTAGATGCCAGTTTTCTATTTCTGGAACTAATTCAGATTTTTTTTTATGATAACTTATGGTCTATCATCAGAATGATCATTTTTAATCAATCATATTAAATTATAAAAGTATTTGCTGAGTGTGTGAATTTTTAAGTTTATGGATTGTTAAATTTACTCAACAAAAAGTTAAAAAAAAAAAGAATTTAATTTTTTTTTTCATTGAGTCATCTGTTATTTTAACATTATCTTAATGCTAAAAATTAATCTATATTTTCTTATCTTTCTTCTAATTTTTCTTTCTTTCTATAATAATTGTTATAAGAGAATTCAACAATTTCAGACTTGTAATATATGTTGTAAAAAGACTTTATAACATTGTGTTCTCTCACAATTTGTATATTTTATATTTGCTCCTTCAAGGAAATGCCCTTGTGTTGTTCTTAATTGACCATTCATTGATATTTCTTTAAAAAAAAATCACAATATTTTGATAATTTTTAAAAATTTTAATTTAGTTTGAGTATTTCTTATAATTACTAATATCAAATTTTATTTTAATCTGGTAGTCTCTTTTATACTAATAACTTACCTGTATGAAAAAGATGCATACATTTATTGTAATTAATTCTAAAATGTATTAAAACATACTACCCAGCAGCAAAACTTTCATGTGTATGTTCCTTTTCTTGTAATTTGATATTTTTTATAAAGATATCAAAACTTTCTTCAAAATATTGTAGGGATGGTCTAGGAATGATATCTTTGCCTGTTATAACCATTGGAAGGATGAATGCCCTAGAGATATTAATATGATAGTATCTAACAGATCTGCTACAAATTTTGTCATATTGTTAAACTAAATTGCATGTGTTTTCTTATCATTTGATTTAAATATAACTAATATTTGAGGAATGCTGGATAAAATCTAATTTTAATTTTTCTCTCTCCATATGATTGCAGAAGTTGCATTGTACTTTATCCATACTAAAAAAAAAATCCTGTATCTGCTTTTTTAAAAAAATAATTAAAGGTCCTCCTTATTAAAAATTTTTTATATTTCAACATGTATTTTATCATTTTTTCTTTGAATTTTGTAAGTTTAAGTAAATAAGTCAACTTTTTTTAAAACCTATTTAAAGCCTATAACACCATTATATTTTTTTTCTAAAATTGATCATTCCTTAAATAAAAAATTCCCTGGAGCCTTCTAACTCAATTTATTGGATTTGTGTGGCATATACCGTAAAATCTGACGTATAAAACGCCCCCCCCCCCCCATACTTTCGAGCTACAATTTTCAATTTTTTGGTATATTTGCCATATAACGTGCACCCCCTTTTATACGAAAGAATTTAAAATGTACATGTGCAATGCTCTTTGTTTTGAAGAAATTTATTCTAGATATTATTCCAATCTTTAGGAAAATATAATATACTTCCAAAACTACAACCGTTTTTAAGTTCATAAGGAATGTCATTTCTTTTAAATAAATAATATTTCGATTTATTTAGAAGCCTAGTTTTTTTGTATTTGAATCTTTTTTATTTTTGAAGCTCTCATTTTTGTATTTGGCATATAACATGCACCCGCAAATTTCGATTTTATTTTTTGTGTTAAAAGTATGCATTATATGACAGATTTTACGGTACCTAAAAAATACCTTTTTTTAATGGAATTATATTTTATTTGTTGAATGTAACTTCCCTTTTATCCATAACAATGTAGATAATTCCTAATGTAGAGGGTGGATAGTCCCTTGCGAGTTTTATAATTTCTGCAGTAAAGTGCAAAATTTAAAGTATTGAAGCAAATTTTATTTTAAAGTTTTGTATTTTTTTAAATAATATTAAATAAGAAAACTAATAAAAAACAACTATCTTACTTTCTGTTTCTCACCTGATAACTTTTGAATTATGTATAGGGGATTCTACATTGTATGTATCTATTTGAAGCTAAAAAATGCATGTATTCTATGCACCTTAAATTTTAAAGTCATTTCTTAAGTAAAAAATTATAAGGAATAAACTTATTAATTTTTATTTACTTATCATGCTACAAAATAAAATCTATTGATCAAATTCACAAAATTGAAGTACAATATGCAACTACTTAACAAATCATTTTACTGTGGCTCCCTTGATGAGCAATCACTTGCAAAATCACTCCCATATATTGGGATCTCATGATTCTCATTTTGAGTAATTCAGATTAATTTTTTTACAAAAAGGACATCACAATTTTCTGTTATAAGCAAGCATTATTGTTTCTATCTTATATAATACCAATAACTATTTCTAGTTAAGTGAAATATTTCACTTTAGTTTATTTTTTGTTATGATCAATGTAGTTACCTGTACATTCAATTATTTTGTATTTGTTAGATTTTAAATTAAATGTTTTTTCTGTTGTGATTTTTGCAGTAATTACAAATAATGTCAGTAGTAGGATGATATTGCTAAAAATAGTTTATAGGTGAAGATGTGTTTGAATATAATGAGTAAGAGGAAGGTGTACCAACACAGACTTCCTACATGCTAAGGATCTCAAAGCAACTAATCTATTACTGAGTTGTTTTCAGCAACAGGCATCTCAGATAAGAGACACAGCAAATAAAATCTACCATAAAAGAAATTCCAGCTGAAATAGAGGATTGATTGATAAGATAATTATTTTTAAAGGAAATTGTGTTTAAGTGTAAAATAAAGATATTTTCTTTCATGACAAATTGAAATCATGCAAGAAATTCATACTCAAGTTAAAACTTATATTATTGCTCTATTTATATTTATAATGTAACTCAGAGTTCTCATTATTAATATAAATTTACTATTATCTACTGAATTATTATCTACTGCATGTTAACAGGGTTTGACTGAATGTGGAAAACTTGTTGAGAGATAATTCCTTTTAGCATTGGTCCAACACCTCTTTTTGAAGGATTGATATGAATTAAAAAAAAAATTCACATAGTAACTGAAAATTGTTAAGCTTTTGTCAGTTAATGTGATGTCTCTTTAGCTTTATGATAGATTATTTATAGACTCATATTTCTTTTGTCTTGCAATTTAATAAAATCTCTTGTATATGCTTTAAAATTATTTTAATTATTATTAACTTTTTCTTCTTTACTTAAGTCATTCATTATTAAATTCTGTACTAAAATTTTTGAAAATTTTTTTCTTTAGATTTAGCAAGAATTTATTTCTTAAACTTACTCCCAATATGACCAAAACCGCAGTAACTTCTAGAACAGGGGTAAAAGCATCAAGAACAAAGACAACGGAATTTAGAGGAAGGGCAGCTACAACTAAAACAACCAGCATAGAAGCAGCAACTTCTGGAACAGGAACAACAGCATCAACTAGAAAACCTTCAAATATGGACATATGCTGTAATACAATGATAAACAACATTGGTATACATCTATCAACCAATGGTAATGGGGTTACTATGGTTTTTTCTCCATGCCACGTGATTTTCTGCATAATATTATCCATATGTGGACTCGTTATAGCTTATTTTATAAAAGGTTATTTTAGTAAGTATTTTATAATTTCTATGTTCTAATGAATAATATATAATAAGGAATATATAGAATTTATTAAACATGTGTATTTATTTTTATAGTCAAATAAGATACATTGTTGTAATTTTAATTAAAAGATATGTGTGCAATAATTAGATAATTTTTGTTGATATAACTGGATGCCATGAACTATTTTTCATTTTGTATTATTAGTTCACTCTCTCAATATACTATATATATATATATATATATCTTGTTCAAATTTTCAATCATTAATAAAATACTTTCTATTCATCCATTCAAGCTCAAAATTTTTTTTAAAAAACTTGTTGTGGATGATGCTTGATGTTATAATACTGTTTTTTCAAATATTAATTCATTAATTACTGATTAATTAAATTATTTACCAGTTTTCAATGCCAACTTAGATTCGTCTCCATTGTTGTGACAATGTTACTGTTAAAACACAAAGACAACCAGTTTTTCAGCCAAACTGGGTATTGTTACAACAATGCAGGCATGCTCTTTTTTTCAATTCACTCTCTTTCTCTCTCTATATATATCTATTTATATATATTTAAATATATATAAATCAATCACAATTTCACAATCAATTAAAAAATTGAATTATCTGAAACTTATATAATATTAAATCCCATTTCAAAATATCAATGGCGAATATAGAAAATAAGTTTTCAACATTTTCAAACAAAATTAGAAATTTATAAAATATCCATATGCAACCTTGGACTTAGGACCGATAAGTGGGGTTAAACTAGTTTGATGGTGCCAACCTTTCCCCTATTTCAACTTGGTAAGTTATTCTGGAAATATCCAATTCTCAAAAATTTAAAAAGTTAAAAAATATTTAAAAAATTGAACTATTCGCCATTGCATTCCGAAAGATATTATAACATTAAAATGTTGAAATTCTAAAACAATTAAGTGCATAATATAAGTGAATACCAAAGATGATGCACCCATCTTTAAAAATAGTCGTATAGGAAGAAAAAATATCTAAAATCCAAAAGTTCAAATTAAGAACCCATTATATTCACAAATAAATAACGTAAATAATCAAAAACTCACCCAAGATCCCCCCATCCTATCAATACTTCAATTCACAATTTCTGAATGATTTCTCATATTTCCTACAACAATCACCACTCCTACATTGCTCATAACTCCCACTAATGCCATGTCAATCCAAATGATCGATAATCTCACTTTAAAGTTTAAATCTTTGGAATTAGATGCAAACCAGATTGTGTATGCAGGATATATATATACATATATCCTGCTGAAATTTTCAATTGTTAATAAAATACTTTCTATTCATACATTCAAAATAGGAATTGACTTAAATTTTTTTTATTTGTTTATTTTTTAAATGATCATTGTAGAATTCCTGTTCAATATGGCTAACAATTTAATTTTTCCTTTCTCTCTAAAATTAAATATATATATATATATATATTTCCTTTTGCTTTACAATAGGTGATAATAAATCATGTTGAATATTAATTTAAGAAGCGAATACTGAAAAATTCAAAGATTTTTTTTTAACTAATGCTTTATTGCATTATTTTTATTCAATTTTTGAAAGTTGTAATAATTGCTGATAAACAGCAAAGTGCTAGCCATTTTGCAAAACTTATTCATTGAAATATGATGGAAGTATATTTTTTTGCAATGAAAACATTAGTTAAAAACATTTTGTTAATTAGGCCAGAAAAGGTTCAGCTGAAATGTCTTTGTGTGGCTGGTAAATTGCTATATTTTAGCAAAATTATATAATTTATGTATTGGGATTTACTTAATATTTTGTTGGATTCTTAATTTTTTAATTAATATAATAAAGAATTAAGCATGTGGAATTATAATTCAAACATGTTGAAAGATAAAAAATTGAGCTATGTAGATTTTTGTGTGAATCTCCCCCCCCCCCCCCCACTTTAATGAGGCCATACCAATTGCTTTAGGTAGCATGTTTTTATGCTTAAATTTTCTTTTTGTTATCTATTACATAAAAGAGTATTACTTTGTTATCTATCACTATTATTTGTAAGATGTGTTTTATGTTGTAATTTTATTGCTGAAGCTTTCTTGGTTTTTATATTTAATAGTTGAATATTTTATTTTTTAAAAATGTAGAGTACTCAAATAATATTCAAATGTTTCTTTCTCGACTAATATAATTAGTTTTTTGTTAAATAAAATAAAATAATGAGTAAAATAATAAGTGAGAAAAAAATCTAGAGATGATGAGAGATTTCTAAAAATATTTCTTATTTTAATCTACATTTTCATTATTTTCATTCGTATTTGTCTGAGGTCCTAATTTTGGTATATAATTTATCAGTAAAAATGTTGTTGTTTTTTTTAAAATAGAAATTTAAAAAAGTATTTTATTTCAAAATAACAAAAATAAAATTATATTTTTGTTTCAGTTAAAACAAATTTCATTTTCTTGTTTTAAATGAAAATGTGAAATCTTAACTGAATTTGTTTCCATAACAAAATCAGTTTGTTTTTAACTGTGTATCATAAAAACAAACATTTTGGCAATAAATAAGATCCAGTATTATACTTAATTACTTGTTCTGCACATAAAAAACTTTTATTAGAATTATTATGCTGAAGAATTTAATGACTGTCTAAAATGTTGCATTGTACTTGATTACTGGAAATTTTTGAAACATAATTATAAGAATTATGGTTTTAAATTATACTTACTATTTATCTTCTAATTAAAGAGAAGCTTTCAGCTTGTTAAAATATTAATTTTCATTGTGAATTTATTTTGTATGAAATAAAATGCTATTTCTTTCTCATAGTTATTAAATTATTTTCAGCAAGGATCTACATTTACCTCTTCTTGTTTGTATGTGCTATAGCATTGTATGAGTGCTTAAGCTTTATTTTAAAGAAATGTAGACATCAATCTGTCAAGTATGTTTTTTTAAACATTTTTATTAGTCTTAAATTTTTTTTTTCTTCAGTTTTCTTTTTCTTAACCCTTTTATGACAGAGTCCCTTTATTTATGACGTTCTCTCAGGATGGAATGGGAGTAAAAGGAATTGTTTCCATCATTAAGCCTAATTTTCGAAAAGAAAAAAAAAATTATGAAAGACGTTCAAGTTTCAGTATTGTAATTTTTATTATCATTTTTTATTGTTACATAAGCTTTAAATTTTAACATGCAAAATATATTCATCCTTCGATAAATAACACTTTCTCTCCATAACAATCTGTAGACTTGGCTTTCTAAAATAGGAAGAGAACTACATGTAAAACTCTTAAAAACTTTTGAACAGTTACAAAAAATAAAAAAAAATAAGTAAAATAAAACTATTCACAAAATTACTGTAAGCATTTGCATGTGTTATACATACACTCATGCATCTGAAGAGTGAGCTCTAATTTATAAATTTACATTACTCATCTCTTATGTGATTCCCTCTTACATTCAAAAAAATAATAATAATAAAATAGTACTGTAAGTGAAATGTAGATCAATATTCTCTGGTCTTGAAGTATTCTACTATCATAAACATAGGACTACATCTGTTGGCAAAAAAAAACCCTAATTTATTAAATGTTTTATTTAAAAGTCATATAAGATACCTGTTTATGAGATACATTTATTAGAAATACATATATGGCTCATACATTGTAAAGATGTTAAAAAATAAACAGTTTCTGAGGATATTAATCCAGTACCAAGGAGAGTAGTTGTGATTAAATTTATGTATTACGTAGATCAACAGATATTACTTTTTTAATTGTTTAAAATCTCTTCTAAATTGAGGGCAGTTTCTTTTTATTGTAAAATGATTTGTATGTTATTAAATGTACTCTGAAGTGCTTTCTTTTTTCAAAAAAAAATTTATGTATTTTCTTATTTAAATTCAAGATACTATATTTTTTTACTACAAAGTAAATTGCTTTTACTCTCTATTGTATATCAGAAATTGCTGATAATATAGTAATTATTCCCTTAATTTATATTTTGCATTTTTCTGCGGTTGTTTCAAAAATTACGAATATTATACTAGGTGTCTTAAAATAGACTGAGTTTCCAAAAATTTATAACATTAAAACAGTCAAAGTTAAAACAATTCTCTTGTGGAGTGTCCATCTGGCAGGGCTTAAATTTTCCCTCCCAGATTTTCTAGTTTAATCTCAAAATTTTCCTGACTGATAGAGATGTTGGCAGTAAACCTGTAAATCAAAGAAAAATAATTGAAAATCACAATACATATGTTCTAAATCTTTTTATGAATGATAATCACATTAAAATATTTTCAAAATGGCCATCAGCTGCAACCACGTGTCATAATCCAAGGATGAAATCAGATGACATTTTTTGTTGAGGGGTCATTGGAATAGCTATTTGTTGCTGATTATTTCTTCAAGTTGTTCAAGTATTGCTATTGATTTTTCCAATAAACCCATCTTTAAAGAAACCCCAAAGGAAGAAAATGCCTGAATTTAAGTCTAGTGAGTACAATGGCAATTGTATTTCCTCCTGTGAAGCATGGATAATTTGAAGCAACTACACAGTTATCCCTCTTAGAAACTGAAAACTTCATTGGTCCAATGAGGCCTATCACCATCTTGTATAAACCAGGCAGATGATTCATCCAAAGCATTTTCAATTTCCACAGAATTGTGTTTGTTTTGAACATGTTGTTTTGAAATCACTGTATCACATGGGGGGAAAAGTCCAATAACAGTTCACTAGAAACAACTGATCATATAATCATTTTTTGATAATAGAGTGATTGTGGAACACACATATGAGGGATGTTAGTTGTCATGTTGGCAAATCCATTGAGATGGAAATGTGTTTCATCTGAAAACCATCTAAAGTTTATGTCAATGTTTCCATCATTAGACATTTTCAGTAATTCATTTGCAAACATTCCTTTTTTCTCTTGTCACAGTCTGAAGCAGCTGCCACTATGTTTGAATTTTGTATTGGAACAAGACTCAAATTTTTATGTTGCATTGTTTTCACCTTCATTTTGCTCAATTGGCATTCAGTTGTAGTTTTTCAGACTGATTTCTTAGGGTTGCTATTGCTTTTTCAGTGATTTGACTGTTGTTTTCCAACAATTTCGACTTTCTCATTTGGAACATTACTTGTCTGCTTGTAAAGTGTTTTTATTATATTTGGCTGAAGACCATTGGCAACTTAGAATTTGCATTGAAAGTTTTTCTTTTTGCTATAATATTGTGACTTTTTGATAACATATTGCTGTGAGTCACTGATAACATGCTCAAACCTTAACATCAAAAAACTCAAAATTCAGAATCAAGCTTTAAGACTGATAACTGGTGCAGTTAAAACCACCAGTGTTTGACAAATAATAAAACTATTGAAAAGATTATGAAAGAAAAGGCATTAATTTTATTTGAGAAACTTATTAGGCTGCCTTCAAATAATTACTGGAGAGAATATGATACTGAACAATAAAGAAAGTTAAAAACTCTACAGGGATTCTTGCAGAAAGTAACTGAGTATTGCCTTGGATTAGAAATTTCTGGTAATTCTGAAAAGTTCCTTCCAATGATAAACCTGACTTAGTTACCTTGCATACAAGATAACACTGAATTGCTGTATCTAATTAGGAAAAAGGATACTAGAGATAAGAAATTACATGAATATGCAGTGGAAACTATTTACAATAAATATCCTATAAGGGAAAAACTCCACATTTACATGGATGGCTCTAGACTCTCTCTGGAAGAGAATACAGGTGCTGGAATCTACTCAAAACTTTTTTTCATTCTATGCATCTCTTTGAAAAAATGCAACACCTTTCATTGGAGGGGCATAGGCTATTAGTATTGCCACACAACAATCAATTATCTAATCAATTATAGTTACTCTATCAGTTATTTTATCTCAGTGCTATTCGAGCAATAACTTCCTTTAAGATCCCTCACTCAAGAATTGAGAACTGTAGGAAAAACGTTAATCAACTGGAAGAGAATGGAAAGGAAGTAGAACTACAATGGATCCTGGCCCACTGGTTTTTTCACACGAATAAAGAGGCTGACCAACTAGCCAAAACAGGAACTAAAATAATACAAACGCCAAACAACAATATACCTTTGATTTTAATATCAAGAATTATAAAGAGAAAAATGGATTTTCAATATTAAAGGAAAAGACTGAGTGAAATTGAAAATAAAGAATGGAAAAATGCTATTTCTCATGTCCCTACAACTCCAAAAACAAGTGTTGCCTTATTTTAGACTTGCCATGTGATATGATTGTTTACCCAATTTTCTTTTTAGATTTGGTATCTTTGAAAGTTCAAACTGCTGTATTCGTGGACTGTATGTAATCTTGAATGCACAGCACTTACTACTGTGCTCCACAATATCAAGTAACTATATATCTGGCAGGTATTGGGAAGCCAATAAAGGATCACAGAGCATTAGCCAAATTAATGTATTTCCTGTTTACAATTGACTTTTTGTTTTCTCCAAAATTTCTACATGTCACTCTTGTTTTGTTTATTGTTAAGTTGTTTGGGTGCATATAATTGTATGCAGATATTTACTTAAGTGTTATTGCTTTGAAATAAAAAAAGATTGTCCACAATCAGCAGAGTTCCATAACAAGAAAAATTCTTTCTTCCAACAAGTATCATTTTTATCATTTTCCTACAGAATCTGTTGTTCAGCTCTTTATTGATCATTCATTCACAGATTACACTCCTTTTAACAGATTTACACTCCTTCAACCCTTTCTGTGGCTACATGTTTTGATGGTTTTCCCATATATCAATACTGGAAAAAATTGTCAAGGGGATTAACAACACAACCTGGCAGTAAAAGTTTTCCAGAAATAAAACCAGGAACTCTGGGAGGAAAAAATTATGTTTTGTCTCGTGTATTTGCAGCAATAATTATTTTTTTTCCAACTTATCTTTTTCTTGTTAGAAATCTTTGAAAAGCACATCAATCTATTTTAGAACACCTCATATGTTAATAATAAACATGTTATAAGATAACAGAATGCAAGTGTAATCCAAAATGATGTAAGAAATTTTAATTGTTATTATATAACTAAGATTAGAATGTATTTGTGTTATTTAACTCATAAAAGTTTTTTGTGTTTAGTTAAAAAGCATAAATGTGTGTGTGCTTAGAAAAATACATCATGGAAGTTCAAATATACTAAAAATTCCTTTCAGTTTTGAACCTGGAATGAAATATTTTAAAATTAGGATTCTACAATCTTCATTGGTATAGATAAAATGTGTAACTATTTTCCTTGAATTTATTCAATATTTTTTTGTTTGTTTTATCTGCTCAAGTTTAATTACATATTTTATGTTATCATGAAACAAGATCTTATTTCTCTTTTAAATTGAATTGAATATCACCATTTTTATATTTTTATTTGAAAAAAAATTATCTAAAAAGTGTCAATCTTTATATTTTTTACAATACAGGGGTAATAAAAAAAAATGTATGCACACTTTGATGAAGAAAAATGTATATATTATCATAAGTACTGAAGTGAATAAAAATGACAAACTTACAATAAGTGTTCAAACTGTAATCCACCCACCTCCAAAATGTTTTTTAGCACAGTACATTGTTCATGACATCTCTCAGAGTAGCTACAGGAATTGCATGACTAGCCATTTCAATTTCATAGTGCAGTTCCTCTAGTGTGCACAGTTTCTTGTTTTACACCATATTGAGATAACCCCCATAAGTAAAAGAGACCACATCACTTGGGAAACAAAATTTACATTATTTTCAACCTGCACAAGGTACCATTCACAAAACTGAGTTCTTCCCTCTGGGTCGTCCTCTTTCAGTGTGAGTAATGATTGTGGTATGAAAATTTCCATTTTGCTCTCTGCAAAATATGACCTACGTTATCCCTACTCATGTCTGTTTCACGTGCACATTGTGTTATCGATTTTTGTGGTGGCTTTGTGAATGAATCGAACATTCCAACAGAAGATGTTTCACTTGTTGAAGTGTGTAGCTGACCTGACCACATCCCTTATGCATATCCTTTATTGTTCCAGCAGTTTCAAACTTGTCCCGAAGGTGAGCAATATTTAAGTGTGTTGATGGTTCCGTTTCGTATTGTAGTCTTCAATGTCTTTGCACTTCACTGATATTCTTGAACTTCCAATACCATTTCAAAATCCTTTTTCACTGCTCATACTTGTGCCAGGATCTCACTTTCCCTATTAAAACACTAGTGCCATCTTTCACTGAACACATCAAAACTTTAATGCAAACTATTAACATCAACTCTTACAACTTAGCTTTATAGCCAATGCAATCTCTAACTTATGGCATTAATATATTACCCACTCTTAAAGTGTGTATAAATTTTTTGTGCACCTCTGTATATTAAAGAATTTACTGAAAACCTAGTGTTGAATGAAACATTTTTAAATATAATTTTTATACAGTAATATATAGTGATAAAAAAATATTCACCATACACAATGAGATAGAAAAAATTATTTTAAGTGAAGGTTGTCAGAAAAATTTTAAATTGTTTGTTCAGTATTCTCTTAAGCCTTATCAGACTAATCCAACTGAAAATTTAAAAAATAGGAGAGGAGATGAAATAACCAGAAATATAATTTTATGAACATTTTAAAATCAGTTATAATTTATTAAACCTTTTAAAACCTTGTAATTCCTATTCATGTATTAAATTTTATAATTTAAACACAAATTTTTTTGCCCACTGGGAAAACAATAAAGTTACCACAGTCATTTTGTCAATACTGGAGATTAGAGCCTTGCAGGGATATGTCCTCCATTCACCTCTCCAGGAGTATATATTTATGAGTTACGAAATTTAGAATGAGTAGTTATAATGAAGGAGGAAAGATATATTGTGTTTGTGTGGGCATATTTTTGTACTGAAGCTGTATATTCAATATTGAATTATTGCTTTAGTTTTTCTGAATAATGTATAAACTCTATTCTTTAGAAATAATATTTCCTATAAATTCAGAAGGAAATATATCTCATTGTATTAAAATTATAAATTTTTTTAAAATCCTTTTTGCTAAAAAGGAGAATTGGGACTAATTATGAAAAATTTATGATAAAGTATATGACAAAATGCATTCATCGTTATAATTGAATATTGAAATAAAATCACAAAAATATTTATATTTTATTATAAATAGAATCAAGGTTAGCTGCAATTGGAATGTGTACTTAGGTGTAGTGTATTTATCTATACGAACATAATTTGAATTAAGTCACCTGTTAAAGTGTTAATAGGTTAAAATTTGTTTAAATATCTTCCAAGTCCATTAATGCTTGTAAATATAAATATTGTTCGGAGTGATTTTTTTTTCCAATAAGAGGTAAAAAATGCCCTTTTTCTTATTTATAAATTTAGGTACCTTCAATCTCATTTTAAAAGTAATTTAGTGATCTTCAACTTTTTGGACTATTTGCTTGTGTTAAAAATTTTATGTCTCTTTTCATAACTTTTATTTATGTTTTTTTCTGTCATTATCTTTTATGTCTGTCTTGCATGCATTACTTTTGGTTGTATTTCATTTAAAAGTATATTAGTTTATTTGCTTATGTGTTTGAAATTAAGATTCTCTAATTGTTAAAATGAAATGCTTGCATTATTTTTAATTTAAGGAAATGGGTACTTGCCTGACCTGTTGTCTGTGAAATAACTGTATTGATATTGACTTTGAAAGTTTAGCATGTGAGATCTTAATGTAATAGCTTCTACATGAATTTAGAAAACTATGAAAGTAAGCATATTGCCTGTGCACTTTTTTTTTTTAATTTTATCCTTTTGAATGTATTTGATGTGAGAATTCTATTTCTCTGTCTCTCTCTCTCTCTCTAATTTTCTGATCATTAGAAGCTGAACATTAGCTTTTTGAATTGTTTTCTTTCATCTCATTCATTTATTATTTTTTTTATTTTTATAAACTGTTTGATTATATATGGAAAATTTCTGTATACATATATTCGAAAGAATTATTTTTTAATATTGCATGTAAAAGTTATATGTGGGCTATTTGTAATGGATTTCATAATTTTAAGCTATGGCCAAGTGATGAGGATGACACCTGAGCTGGCAACCTTCTCTTCAAATATCCACTCCACAGGTCTTAAGTGGTATCTTGATTAGACTACTTTTATACTGTTCATAAGCTTTGTGATCATGGTCACTTAGCTACAGAATCCTTATATTTGAAAGAACAAAGAATGGTCGATAATTGTTGGAAAATAAAAAAGAAAAAATTAATTTTTTTATTAATTGTTTACTTTTTATTTACAGTGAAAATGTTTTAAAATGAAACTGAAGGGATAGAAATATTTTTTCTTGTCAAGACAATTTTGTGTTAAAAGATATTGCAAAAAAAACCCCCTGTATATCAACAAATTAAGTTTATTACAGTTAATTTTATTTACATATATATGTATATATGCATGCATTTAATAAAAATCAAGAACAAAAACATTAACAGGAACTTACAGAAATTTTGTATAAAATGTTCATGTTTTTTGGAAAAACGAAACATTTATTGATTCTGCGAAAAATAATCTAATATTTTTCTATGTATTGTCTTTTTCACCATTAAATTGTCAACAAATTGTTCTATGTCATCCATTTTGTTACTCATTTCATCATTATAATGTTCATCTAAATAGCTGTGCATGCTTTTTATGATGTTCCTCATTTTGGATGATGGGGGAACAGGAGCTGGATTATTCATTTCATTTTCGTCATCAAAATCTACATCAATGATATTTTTTGAGCTTTGAACAAACTCCAAAATGTCTTTATCTGCCATAATTGGGACTGTACACACATTATCATCATCTATTGCAATGAATTCTTCTGATGATACAGTAGCACAGTCCAATCTAGCTGGTGTTTTCCATATTTTGTTTCTTCCCAGAAGAAAGATCTTTTTATGTAAAACGATTTTCGTTTTGTGTTAAGAGGGGAAAAAAGCATGGGAATACCTTGTAGTTTGTTGGGACCATTGGATCATTTTGTGTGAACCAATATTTAGTCTTAAGTCTTTTCATATTAAACAAATTTCATTGTATTAATGTTCAGTTAGTACTATATATAATTGTCCTTAATAGGATGTAGTGCACATTTTTAAAAAATAAGATCTAAACTATTGAAATGGTTTTTTCAAATTTATTTTTAAAAATTAATTATGTATGTATGGTTTTCATGTTCTTTCATATAACATCTTCACTTAATATTAAAATTTGGCACATATTAAGTTTATAACCTGCACTCAAAAATTACTACAGTGGTTAGCTCAAATTTTTTTAAATAATCAAAATAAAACATTCTCATTGAGCACAATTACAATTACATCAGAACAGTTAATACTATACAAATAACGAGATGGCAGGCTGACTGTTTAAGTGTTTGCGCGGCCAAGAGAGGTCGCACTATTATCCGACTTTTTGCCATTCGCTACAAGTCGGAAAAAAAATTTAACTTTAATAACCTAGAAATGATGGTTAAAAAATGTCTAATAATACTAGTACTCTAAGCTACAATTTTATTATAATTTATTTTAGTAATCTACATTTATGTTTCATTTTTATGATAGCTTATTTTGAATTTATTAAGTTAGACGTGAATGTAATTTGCTGTTTATCTCATTGTGATAACCTTTCTTATGTGCCAGAGTTAGTTTTAAATAGGTAGCTGTAGGAATGACTTGCACAACATTTATTGTAACAAGTTTACCTGCAGCTTTAATTAATTTTTTTTGTTAAATGGTATAATAATTTAAGCAATGGGTGTACAGATGCATTTACATTATAATTTTGTTTATTTAATTCATATTGATAAAGTTTCTGCAATTTCAGGAATAAAAAGTATATCAACTGGCAAAATTATAGGAAAAAACAAATACAGTGTATTAGTAAGAAATAGAATAAGACTAGATTCTCAAATGCTTAGAAGGCAAAACTAAGGACTTAATATACTGTCAGGTCCCAATTTACCGAACAGCTAATTAATGACTTTTTTTTTTAATGAAGACAAAAAAACTGTTTAATGAATAATAAACCCCAAATCAACAAATTATTTCAACAGTCAAAAAAATTTTTTTTAGTTCTGATTATAAAAAAATTGAATTTCTTTTCAACTAGCACATCCTTTTTGTCTGGAACAGAAATTTTTCTTGTAGGCAGCAGAAATTTCGATGAGAAAGGGTGCAGACCATTATTAGACTTTACAGGTTCAAATGAATTATGAGTGTAACTTATTGCATGAGTTTTGAATAGGACAGAAAATCACTTTCTTATTTCATCCCACTCCACAACACAAGGTATATTTCAGGAGGTTTTACCATTTGCTCTCTTCCTTGAAATAAGTGTCAAATATAGAAAGTATGGTTTTGTAGAAAATTTTGTTTTTGAAAATTTGTGAAGCATGGCAGATTATCATCAAATTGTTGGTTTGTCAGAGTCAATGAATAATGATTTCTGAATTTTTGATGAAGAAATCGATAATGAAACTGTTACATTTTATAATGCTTTACATTGTTTGTAACTTACATACATTTGAAAACATACCCCATGTAACATGATGTAAATCGCTCACAAGGGGAGGGCACGACTAAGGAAATTTATTTGTCGTCGAGACTTGGTGTAATAATAGTACTCCTTTAGGGTGTTCAATCCTCAATGTAATTCCGCCGAATGGCCGGTCAATTTGGAGAAAATAGCCTTCGAAATTCATGCTTAGCTTTTCTATGCAGGAGGATAGGGTTCGAATCCTGCAATGAACTTTTTTTTTCAATTCATTCATTTTTTTTAAATTAAATAAACTTATTTATGAAAGGTTTATAAATATTAAATGATATTTTATGTAATTATTTCGTATTTTATAAAATAAAAAAAATTAAATAAATTTATTATTTAAAATTATTATGAATTTATTATTAAAGTTATAAAAATTTATTTTTAAAGTTATTATTAATTTATTATTAAAACTATTATCAATTTATTATTAAAATTATTATTTATTATTAAAACTATTATCAATTTATTATTAAAATTATTATTTATTATTAAAATTATTATTTATTATTAAAACTATTATCAATTTATTATTAAAATTATCAATTATGACGTGGTGGGCACCAAATGATAAGGGACAGACGGGGAAGGGGTTCTTTACTAAGTCCACTAGTTATTAAAACACATTTATTAGACAAAACAAAAACATTTACATACATAACTAGAGAACTAACAGTTGACATAGAATTGAA
>BMAV01000115.1:34936-77575 GCA_019973955.1 Trichonephila inaurata madagascariensis | reverse complement strand
CAGTTGACATAGAATTGAAAGGGATCGGAGCGCATGCTCATACGTCCGTACAGTTCCGAAACTTGGCCATCACTGAAGATTGTTCTGTTCGCTAGAGGGCGGGAAAGTCTCTTTACTGTTAATATGGAAGAGTCTAAATAACGGGGGGGTTACACAATTTATTATTAAAACTATTATCAATTTATTATTAAAATTATCAATTTATTATTAAAATTATTATTTATTAAAACTTTATCAATTTATTATTAAAGTTATCAATTAAAATTATTATTATAAAATTATTATCAATTTATTAAAGTTAAATAATTTTTTTTATAGAGGACTTATTAAATATTTTATATAATTACAAAATAATTAATTTAATAATAATATATTTCATAAATTATTTTATATTATATATAATATTTTACTTATAGTATATTATATTTCACATTATAAAGCTATTTGTAACTAATTTTTATGTAAAATATCATTTAATATTTATTATAAATATTATTTATTAATATAAAAATATATTTATGAAATTTAATATAAATATTTATATATAGTTACAGTAATTTTTTTACTTTATAAAATACAAAATAATTACATAAAATATCATTTAATATTAAATAAACCTTACATGAATAAGTTTATTTAATTTTAAAAAAATAATTAATTGAATTGAAAAAAAAAGTTCATCTTGTGATTCGAACCCTATCCTCCTGCATAGAAAGTAGGCATCCTACCTACTGTGCTATTCCATCACTGGTAGAAATTAAAACTTGATTGTATAAAAGCTAAGCATGAATTTCAACGGCTATTATCTCCGAATTGAGTGGCCATTCGGCGGTATCACATTGAGGGTTGAACACCCTAAAGGAATACTACTATTTAATCAAGTCTCGACCCCAAATGAATTTCCTTAGTCGTGTCCTCCCCTTATCAGTATTTCCTTCTCTGCATAAAGTGAAAAAGATCTGTTTCAAGTCAGGAATCAAAACAATTGTCTAACATCTATTAGTAAGTATTGTAAAGTTTCCAATTAATTGGGGCATAATAATTCATTAATAGTATTTTCATCTGCTAAATAAAAAGTGTGTAATCTCTAGCTATGGATATTTTGTGGGTGGGTGGTGCTTATTGTAGAATATCTAAAAGGTAAGTGAAAAAAATGTGCACTTTTTTTTTACCCCAATATTACGAATAACCTGAATCAATGAATAAAATGTTTGGTTCTAATGAATTCGTTAAATTGGGCTCTGACTGTACTGTAAAATTATTCAAAATTTTATTTTAAGATAATAAGCACAAAATGCTTTTAAATATTGATTTATTCTATGTTGGAGCATTTTCATGCAGCTGTATGTATTTCTTTAGAGATATCATAATTTTTTTAAGTTATAGAAAATTTATTGATTTTAATTTTTTTTCTTCAGAAATGAATGCTTTTATTATTAACAAGTAGTAATAAATAATTTATTTTTAGTATTTTTAAGGTAAAGTTTTTATTCTTTCTTGAAGTAGGATGTGTATGAATTCTCAATTTTATTTTAATATTAATTGAAATTTTTGAATTTTATATTAATATTTAATTTATAAATTTATTGTGATATGTATGCATTTATATATTTAACATTATATGTAAGAACTTATGAATTTAGATGCTGCCCATTAATTAATAAGGATGACTGCTGTGCCATATGGCCTGGGTTCAAATCCGGGAGATGGCATGATTGTTTGTAAATGTATATAGTACCTGTGTGACATGGGGGCACTTAAAATTGCCTTCAAGCTGTAAGTCCTCTCATGAGGTTGGTTGATGGGGAAGAGAGGTTGGAGGCCCCTGACTACCTCAAGATGTGAAGTCTCAAAATTGGGGTGGAACTGAGCCAAATTGTATTGTCACCAGTTTGGTCTGCAAAGCTATGGCTAATGACAGGTGTACATCTGGCGCTTTGCCAGGTTGAATTTCATGGGTCTCAATCTGACACCGTCAGACAGGTTGCATTAGCAACAACATCAACAACTTATACATTTTAGTTTTCATCACTTTTTAAACAGTTTTTCAAATTAAATAAAGTTATTTGTTTCATCTTGCATTGTTTTTGTACAATCACAACTTCTGGAACACATCCTTTATTTTATAACAGAAATTGTTTCTTTTTAGTTCTTTAAAAGTACATGTTGTGTGAAAAAAAAAAAAAAATTGAGCATTTAGATTACTGTTTCCTATTTTTACAATTTCTGGCTTTCTTGGTAAAATATTAATTTCTTGTTTAACAATATATGCATGTATTTTCTGTGTACATATTTCAGGTATTCTGTTATCATTTGTAACAGGCGTAGGATAATTAATTGTGTAGAAGTTGCTATCATGATGATTTGCATTACTATTCCTATATTATGGATACTATTCCGTAATTTGAAGTGAGTGTTTTATGTTTTATATTAACCAATTTAGAGATTAATGAAAGCTATTTTGATAACCTCGAATTAAATTCATATTCTTAGAAGTCAGTCATGATTATACATTATTATTATTTAAACTGTATAATTATTAATAAATGTACATTTAGCATTATTCATTTTGCATGATATTGTAAAAAAAAGTGAAGAATTGCAATTTGATTCATTTCAAGCAAAATGAAGAAATTTAATTTAAGAATTTTATTTAGTCCATTTCTTTAGAAAAAAATGCAATAAATATATTTAAACATTTTAATCATAAATTGTTTCAGTGAAAATTAAAAAAAATTAATATTGAAAAATAAGTAACCATTTTCACACACTACATGAAAATTATATTCTAATTTTTGTCTTCGAAGAATTATTTGTCAAGTATGATTACTTGAACGTTACAAATGACTGATCTTTTTTCTTCTAATTTTTTGGGGATCCAGCCTATCTATTTATTATAACTTATGTAAAAAAATCACCAATACTTATTAAATCTGGAGATGCATTGAATGCTATTTACATCTTTGAATTGGAAAAGCTGCTAAACAAATGTTCTTTTAATTGTATTAGATATGTAAATATTGTAAATAATGTGTGCTCTTCATGTATTTGATTACTTATGATAAAAGCTTTTCAAGATTTTTAAAAATTCTGAGAAGCCAAAAAAGTGTACATTTCAAAACACTTGATGGTTTCTTTGTATCCATCGGATGTTCAGACCTCGGGCAGTCTTTAAACAGGTATATCATGCTTCTCAATTTTTTTTCTTTAAATATTGGTACTCAGGCATTTTTAATTCCTTTAATTTTTAAACTTAATTTTTGTATTATTTAACATATTTGTGTGCTATGCATCAATAGAAACTTTGAAGTATTTATGTTTTCATTTTTCAGATATGCTTGGATTGTTCAGGATGTCTTATGTATGATTATCTGTGCATACATCTTAAAATTTATACGACTTCCAAGCTACAAAGTAAACTTCATTATTATTAAATTCTTTTTTTGTATCTTTTAGTGTTACTTATTCTTTTTAGCACATCATGTGTGTATTAGATCTGCTTTTTCATTCACTTTCTTTATTAAAGTCTATAGTAAATTTAGTTTATTTTTAGAATACACATATATGTAAGGGTAGATCAAATATAAACAAGATATTTTTACAAGATTTCTTTCTGAAAAAAATATTATTTTTCAAAATTATACACCAATTTTATTTTTCGATATATCCTCTTTTAAAGTGTAGACATTTTGTCCAGTGTACTGGAGTTTTTTTTAAAAAAATTCCTGTATGATAATAAGAAATCAGACACAATAAGTCCATTGCATACAAATTTTTCTACTTTTTCATTCAATGGAAATTTTTCTCTTCCTAATGTTTCTCTGAGGAGTCCAAACAAATGGTGGCATGAAGGTGCTATATCTGGATTATATAGGAGGATGTTCAAGTGTTATCTAATGAAATTATTTTAATTTTTCTTGTGTTACATCAAGTGTGTAAAGTCTTGAATTGTCCTGGAGAAGGAGAACATCAAAGATTGTAATGAAATGTTCTGCATGCTTCTCCAAAGTTAATTGTATTCCATTAATGAAGAAAAATCAATTTATACATGATACTCTGTCAACCCCCCCCCCCCCCCGAAAAAAAAGCAACAGTGAAAAGCTTTTCCAGCAAATAACCCAAATTTTTGCTTTAAGTGGAACAGTTTTACTTTTTGTATAATATTTCATACTGGACCACCTTGTTTTTGGAATATAATGGTGCGTCCAACTTTCATTGCAAGTTAAAATTTGCTTCAAGATTGCATGGGTTTTGCTTCACAGCAATTCAAATATCTTTGAAAAATTTTTCTTCTTGCCTTCTTTTTGTTTGTGCCCAAAGTTTGAAGTAACAGTCTTGTTTTAATTTTACAATATTGTAACTTATTCCTAGTATATTGAATTGCACAATTCTATAACTTATACCCGTTTTGTTTGCTGTTATTCATCAGTAATCAAGAATGAGGTCCTGCATGCCTTTTAATTTTCATTACTAAGAAACATGTTCTCAAGGGAGGATTATGGACCAATTTTTTAACTTTTTGACTGCAATTGAAATACCTTGTGTCATTTACAAACTTGAGACCTACCTTAGTAAGTTTTTACTGTACTGGACATTCAATCTGAATAAAATATTAATAGATTTGACATTTCTATTCATTAAAAATTTAGTAATTCTTCATTGTCCAATTGCAGTAGATACTTTGGGTTCACTTATTATGCTAGCAACTAAATAAATCGAACATTTGATGAATAAAATGATTGCTTAAACTTTAAATAATGTATCATGGTTGTAATGGTAATATATATCAAAATCAACTGTTATGACACTCATATGTCTGATCCACCTTTGTAATATTTATGTATATGTAATATTATTAAGGATTTGATGTAATTGTTTGAGATTTTGTAATTTTTATTAAAATGATGAAGTATATGAGTAGCGTATTGTAAGGAAAGACTTCTATATTCCTTCCTCTTCAAGTGTTATTACAATTTATATAAAATTATTTGTATCGTATCTGAAAAGGATCACTTTTATTATTGGGTGAGTGCAAAAGTTTTACCTGTTTTTATAACCTGTACAGAAGAACACAAAATGAATGTGACCTATGACTGTACATAATCTCCATTGCTATCTATGACTTCTTACCATCTTTCTGGTAGGAATTTAATCCCACAAGGGTAAAATTCTTGTGGTAAAAAAAAGAAAGTAAAAGAAAGTTAGAGTAAAAAAAATCTTGGATGACAGTTTTCACAGTATCAAAATCGTCAAAGATTTTCTGAATGAAGAAATTGTTCAATGCATGAAATAGGGGATAGTCAGTTTGTGACAAGTTAAGAGAATAGAGAGGGTGTGGTGAAACCTCCCAGCCAAAGCTCATTAACATGACAGCAGTATGTGACTTGGTCGTTAACTTGAAGGATAACACCATGATTGATGAGACCTGGTCTCTTTGCTACCTAATTTGAATGCAGCCTGTCTGTAGATGGTAGATGGCAGCATTGATGGTTTGGTTGAGTGGCAGGACCACCCAAGGAATTATTTCCCCTGCAGATCCCATCACACACTCAATAACACCATACAAAGTTCAGCTTTCGAAGTCGTTGCCTGATCAGAAGGGCAACACACAATCCTATGATGCTTTACATTACAGTGCATAACCCACTTCTCATCTCCTGTCACAAATCATATCAAGAATGGGTCATTTTTTTACCAGGAAAGCAAGGAAACACAGGTGGCGATTCGGTCATCTCGTTGCATAGTTGTCGGGTTGTGTGGAACCCAACAATCCAAATTTCTCATAAAACCGAAATTAACCAGCTGTCACTTGACCATTGTTCAGTGTACGTTGAAAGTCTCCACTAATTCTTGCACAGTTTAGTTCGGGTTGTTCCTTATGGCTTGGTCAATATCATCTTCAACGAGTGATAATCATCCACTTCTAGCCTGATCTTGGAAGCTTCTGTTTCCTTCTCTAAATTTACAAAACCATTGACGATATCTTCTTTTGTCTATTGCATCCTCCCCACAAACATTACAATATGCTGCAGTTGCTGTATTCTTTTTATCAAACTCTTATAACAAACAGTGTCTCGCATGTTCCTTCTTGCTTTCTATATTACACCCTCTGAAATTTTTTTAGATGATTAACTGTGTGAGACATAATTGGACAAATGGAAAAAAGGGATTCTTTCTAAAACCTTATGTTTTTATCATTACATACCTTAAATAGATTGAAAAATCTGTATGTTAGTATGAAGTATGTCTTTTAGCAGAAATTACCTTTTCACCCCGTCTTGGCATTGACTCCACTAGAGTAGCACACATGTTCTAGATTTCATCATCTTGGAAACACTTGTATAGCCCTTTTTATCATTTGCTCTGTTGCTGTGCAACTGTGCAATTCACCTTAGTGAAATGATTCTTGAGAATATGCCATCAGTTTTGAATTGGATTTAAATCTGGGGAATTTCCAAGCCAATCGAGCACTTTTATTTTATTTTCCGCATAAAAGTATATACCAATTTCGAATTGTGACAAGGGGCCAAGTCATGTTGAAATGTTCTATCAAATATTTCCATGAAGGAAACAATCTTAGTACACTACATATCTATATATTTGACAGAATTCATCATGTATTTAAGAGGAACTAAGCTTCCAGGGCCATTTGTTGTGAAATAAAAAACCCTAAACATCTATTTGGAAGTGTGTTTTACAATCTGTTGGATGTGATCTGGTAACAAAAAAAAAATATTGACTTCACTTCGTCTTACACTCGATTACTATCCTTGCACAAATAAATGTTTCATCACTCAAAATCACCTTTTTCTAGTCATTACTAGTCCATGATCAGTATTTTTTGGCCCATCCTAACCGTCTTTTCATCATTTTCTGAGTTAGAAGTAGTTTTTTTTTCTCAGTCTTGTTACCTTAAAGCCACCTTCTAGAAGCCTTTTCAGTGTAGTTGAGGTACTCACTTCAACACCTTTATCCAATAAATCCATTCAAAAGCCTATGTTTGTCTTTCTTGGATTTATTTTGCTACTTATTAAAATTTTATCAATTCTTGGAGTAGTTTTCCACTTGTGCCCACATTTTTCTTTTCTTTTTGGAGACAATGATCCACAGCAATTTGAAATGTTCTTAAAACCCTTGATTCGATCACATCAACTGCCATAGTTATACCTCTCTCAGTCATAGAAGTGTGTTCATTGAGAGTGATTTATTTTAGAACGGTTTTTCTCAGAGAAAAAAAATATTTTTGATCAAGTAAAAGTAACATGTCTTGCACAGAACGCAAAATTGAAATTACTAGCTGCCCCATTGAAAGGCTCAGAACTGCGCTCCTGATACATTAAAATGAATAAATTATAGTCAAAGTCGATCTGCCACACTACCTAAAGGCAAATATAACAGGTTTGAGGTGGTTCAGGATATCACTAGCAATCACATACCAACTCAAACACGAAAACCATGTTTGTCCCAATTAATTAAAACAGTATAGTATGTTAAGCATCCACACATTTAATTGGCCAACGATTTTGGTCATTAAAATATCATGTTTGACATCAATTCTATTGCAAATTTAAAAACGAGTCGAACTTTTGCTCTCACTTGATACTTGCAATGCTATATAAAATTGTTTTTGGCAAACTTTGTAAAGTAGATTTCTTTCCTATTCCTTCCTGAACAGTGATGCATGTTATCAAGTACTATTAATTTCAACATTTGTTATTTAATAGTTGAATCTACTTAAATGCTAAGAATGGTCTTTTTTTTAATCACATTGTTTTATTCTTTTATTATAGTTTAATTATTTGTATTATATAACTTGCTTTATTTATCTCATTCTGAAGATACCTTTTTAGTGTAACAAACTAATCAAAATTATAGGTATATCATACATTTTTGGTTATGTGTAAGCTTAAAAGAGGGAAAAGGGGGAGGTTTTGAAAAGATTATTGCAATCTATAAAAAAATTCAAGTCAATATAAAATTTCACAAATCTAATAATATATTTACTATTGTAAAGTCACCACATAAATTAAGAAGTATAAAAAACAGAGATAAAGGATTTTTTTGTTGTTTTGTTTTTGCAGTAATAATATGTTTCTTTTCCTTTTTCACCCCAAAAGAAAAAAGATTTAGTAACTACGAAATTATAAATATCTTGATTTTGCAAGATATTTTGTTTATGATTCTTTAATGTTTTGATTGCATGTAACTTCAAACTGTAGACTATAATAGATTTTACATATACAGTGGGGGCCAAAATTGTGGACAGTTTTTAAAATTGTTATGTTTTTTAATTTGGCATACTTATAGAAAACTTTATGTTGCACAAAATACAAAGCATTTTATATCATTTTAAAGAGAATTTAATACAAAAAAGAAAATTCAAACATTTGCAACGCAAAAAAGTCATGCTGCAATAACTGTCGATATACATTAGATACTGATGATAGCAGTGAGTTATCAGAGCTTAGTGAGGTTGCCTTTATTCTTTATTACAGCTTCACATTGATGTTTCATTGAGCTGAAAATAGTTTTAAGCTCTTTTTCATTATTACATGGAAACAATTATATCTTCAATTAGTTCCTTTTTATTTCATGGGTACCTCATTCCGACAAGAGTTTTCAAATGGTGCCACAAGTTTTCCATAGGATTGAGATCAAGATTGTTTCCTGGCCAGGGTAACAACGATATTTAATCAAAGAGCAATGACATCAAATAAAAGAGTAGATTGGACATGTGTGATGAGAGAGTGGTACTTCCTATGCTAAAATTATGTAACAGGTTTGTAGTTCAGTGACTGCATTTGGGGACCGAAAGTTTTGTTTAAGATGTCAGGAGATATATTTTATAAAAAAAAGCACTGAAAAGGATGCACCACATCTGTTGATGACAGAACAAAAACACTATGTTTCAGAGGTGAAAGAATTTCATGCACATCCATCAGAAGTGATCTGAGTGATGCTGGTGTTTCTGTCTGTTCAAAAACAATCAGGAGTAGATTGTAGATTTGCAGATGTAAGACTAAAAGGTAGAATTCCATGAAAAAATCTGCATCTCAATTTACTGCAGGGCTAAAAGGGACTACTGTGGGCAATGGAACACATTAATTGGATAAATGAATATTGGTCACAAGTTATATAGAGGGGCGAAACTAAAATATCATTATTCGGTAGAGATAGCCTAAAATATGTAAGACATGGAATAGCAGAAATTTTACATCCTGACTGCATTTAGGCGACTGTGATGCACCCACATAGTCTTATCATTTAGTCATGCATATCAGCAGATGATATCTGCCGCCTTCATATCATCAATGGAACACTGAATGTCATAAAAGACGATGATACTATTGTCATGTCTTCAGAGTTTATTTTTGGATTAATTCATGGCATCTATACTTGTGCGTATTCACTGTAACCTAATGTAAATATTAAGAAAAAGTTTTGTTTCTGTATTTTGGCAATTGTTAGTTTTTTTTGTGGAATAAACATTTTTTGATTTTAAAAATGGCTGGATATTTTATCATTTTCAGAATCCAGAATTATTTTTAATGTTATGATTTTTTAAATGCTATTTTGCCATATTCAATTGCAGAACCAGATATGCTGCTAGTGTAATAGAGTTATTTCTTTGCAAAAAGATAACGTAATAACTATTCTAGAACCCAAGCTTCTGCCTTCCATCATGGATCTATTTACCAACAATGCTTCATTTATTTTTCAGCAAGATTCTGCCCCTTTCCACACAGTAAAGTAATTGAAAGACTGATATCGTTTTAAGATCATTGAGTTGTTGTCCTGACCAGGAAACAGTCCTGACGTCGATCATATAAAAAACTTGAGGCACGGTTTGAAAACTCTTGTCTGAATGAGGTACCCATGAAATAAAAAGAAACTAATTGAAGATATAATTGTCTCCATGTAATAATGAAGTAAGAGCTTAAAACTATTTTCAGCTCAATGAAACATCAATGTGAAACTGTAATAAAGAATAAAGGCAACCTCACTAAGCTTTGATAACTCGTTGCTATCATCAGTATCTAATGTATATCGACAGTTATTGCAACATGACTTTTTTTATGTTGCAAATATTTGAATTTTCTTTTTTGTATTTAATTCAGTATTAAATTTTCTTTAAAGTGATATAAAATACTTTGCATTTTGTGCAACATAAAATTTTCTATAAGCAAACAAATTTAAAAAACATAACAATTTTAAAGTGTCTACAATTTTGGCCACCACTGTAATTTCTAAAACTACATTAAAGAGATAAATACATATGTAAATCAATGCAATAGCATAGGTTTTAGGTGGTTAACTGATCAATACTGTGCTGGATGTATGTACTATATCAGAAATGCCTAAACGAAATAAAAGAATTATTATCAGTAAAACTAATTTTTTGAATCCTAAGAGCAGTTTAAAATTTTATTGTTTTTTGTATTTTCACTTTTGTGGAAAAAAATTTTTATATAAATTTTAAGAAGTGTGCATGAAAAACAATAACATTTATTCATAAATGCAATATGTAAATATTTAATATGTATTAATTTCAAATTTTTTGTACAAAAAAATTAAGTCAAAAAATCATTATTAATCAAATGTTCTCTTTCAAAATTAGCCCTATTGCAATTATACTTCTGTTTCTTATCCCCTAAAGATCTGACATATGTCAGATCAGCTCCAGAAGATTGTTGACCACCAAAAAAAAAAAATTATACTTCTAGTACAAAAATACAATGCTTACAGATATTGGACTACTAAAAAATGTTTGCTTCTGTTAATATAATTTTGAGGCTTTGTCTTCATTGCCATTTAAAATTTAACTAATATTGTTATCTAAACATAACATCGGATCTTTAAAAGCTGATTTTTTGGAATAACATGATATTTTGACTTCACAATATAATTAGATTATGGTGAATCAAGAACTGTAAAATGTCATGTTTAAAATAGAACCACAGGAATGATTTACTTACTAATTTTCTTTTAATTCTGGATATTTCTTTTTTTTTATTTAACTTTCTAGAATATTTAAATATTTTAGGGCCTCATATTACAGGTCACAAAATCCTAACCTAGCCACTTCTGTATCATATTAAGTAACCTTCTGTAAAGGGATATGAAAGAAATGGATAAAAAAAGAAAGAATAAAGAATGATCTACTGAATTGAATTTTTATAAATATTAATGGGGAAAAAATGTGATAAATAAAAATTGTCAAGTGGATTAATCAATTTATTTGATATTTATTTTTTATCTAATTTTCAAGTGCAATATGCAAGATTTTCTTAGTAGGTATTATTCTACAACACCCCCTATTTTCCCACCACTTTGCTTATATTTAGTTTGTAAAATGTTGTTTTAGATTTTTAATTCAGTAAATTGAGATTTCAGTTCTTGTGTGTAAGCTACTTAAGTAATATCTATTCACTCTTATGGAATCTACAGTCTTGATTTTAAATGTAAAGAGGAAAGTATATTGAGAGCATTTTATGTTTAAAGTATTATAAAATAATGGACTAATTTTGCTCCTGTTTTTAAATATTCTAGTTTTTAATATTGAATTTAGAAGAAAAAAAATCAAAATACAATTTATTTGGTTTGTAATTTTATAATTATTTGATTAGTGACTATGAAGTTTTTAAATCTCTCTCTTTCATAGCAATTGGTTTATGCTCTTTATATCATTAAATTTTTTTTAAAAAAAACATGTTTTTGTAGTATGTATTATGTAATGGATGTTTAATAGGCTTAAAATAATCTTGCAACTGTTTTAAAAGGTCATTTTTTTTTTAATTTTCTGTGTTATGATATATTTTTTTTTAAATAATGTATTACATTTTGTTGTTTTTACTGATACGATTATTGAAATTCCTATCAAGGAAAGTAAATTTTGTAGAGTTACTGTTAAGAATAGATAATTTTTTAAAAATTAGGCTTTGTTTTTCTGGAATCCATTATCTTAAAATATACTGCAATGAATTGGTGATAAAAAATATATGTTGAAGCAAAGATTTTAAGTTAAATTTAATTTTAAAAAAAACTTAACAAGATTAAAAAATATCAAAGTGATACCAGCTCATGGGGAATGTACTAGGTGTGCAAAGGTAGAAATACCAATACCCAGCCCATTACAGAAAAAAAGAAAATTTAAAAAAATTAAATTATTTTGAATACTTTTTAAATCTAGCTTAATATTTTAAATTTGTAAAAAGAATTTTCAGCAATATTCATATCAATTTAGCATCTTTTTTAGACTATAATAAATGTAATATGCTTACTCATTGTTATACATGTATATAGAATTTTTTTTATGATTGTATGAAATAATTGTATATTTGTTTTTTATTTTAGATCTGCACATTTTTACTTAGTGCTTATTTTTGCATTGATGTATTTTTTGTGTTTATTACGCCTTTTTTTACTAAAGTAAGTATTAAAAAAATTATCAGTATTAGGTAGAATTATTATTTTTTGCTTAGATTTTAATGCATAGAAAATATTTATAAAGAAAAAAAAAGTTTAATTCCACTGGAAAAAATTAGTATTCTTAAAACAAAAATATTTTTTTTAGATTGCAATTTTTGTTTCATTTATAAATAATAATAGATTTATCTATTTAAAAGAACTTTCTTATTTCTAATCTTTTGTAGCCAAAGTGATACAATTGTAACGATAAATTCTGATTTTATATAAAAGGAGCAAATCATCTGAAGATTTAAAAAAAAAAAAAACATTTCTTTCCCTAAAAGTCATCTTAGATTAGTAATCGGTAGTTAATATCTGTGTGCCAGGTTGTCAATTAAATTTTGATTTTTCTTAAGAAAAAAATTTACAACAAAGATAACGTAGTAATATGATACATAACTAAATTATCTCTGTTACAATAATAGAATAATAATTCCTTTTTGAACTTATTATTTTGAAAACACATAAAATAATACATTATATTCATCCTTTTCTTTTTTTTTTAATATTTAATTTTGATATTTGAAATAGGAAAGAAAAGATATTGCTATACTATGAAGCATTTGCTTACAAAATCAATAAGCATAGTGAAAAAAAATTATACTTAAAAATAAGATTATATTAATAAAAAGGGCTTGAAAAAAATGTTGAAAAAACTTCATTTTCTTGGCTATGCCTGAAATTTTACATAGCACCAAGTAGTACAAATGTCTTTGGGTAGTTCAGATAATTTTATAAGTTTTAGAATATGCATTTCATTTTTAACATATGTGGATATCTGTTTTGTATTCTAAACAGTACTCTTCTATTAAAGCACTACTATTTGAGTGGGGTTTTTTTTTGGGTGGGGGCATTGATTTATTTGGTAAAAATTGATGGTTAAAGATGGAAAAAAAGCAGACTCACAAAAAAGGAGGAGGAAATTATACTTTTCCACAAAAGGCTTTTGGAGTATTTTGTTGTGAAATCAAAGAAGAAATGTTTTCTTATTGTTATTGGCTATTTGATTCATTCAGAATCGAATTACATTTTGATCACTTGCTACTATCCAGAACAATTGAATTCCCTTTTGCTGCAAGAGCAGCATTTCAATGACATGGGAGTTAATAAAATTTTAGAAGGCTGCTTCAGACATATGGAATGAGTGAGAGTTTATTAACATCACAATTTCTAACTGTACTGAGCTAATTGGTAACTGCGAATATCTGGAGCCATATAGACTGCTGTATACCTAAAAACAGTAGCAAAGGTGCATGGTAAAGTATCTATACTGTGAACATAAGGATCTAGATCATAGGTTCCCAACCTTTTTTAAACTGGCGCCCCCTTTTCTAGTGAATATTTCGATACCGCCCCCTGCCACTCCAGAGAAATAAGAGCCTATGTAATACATGGTGAAAACAGGAATTAAGTTTTAAAAAATATTATATTACTAATAGGATATATATTTTTTAATTTAGTTTTTTTTTTCTAAGGCCCCCAATTTTTTTTTACTTGCAAATCTGAAATAGCTGTTGCCACGAATATACAATTTTGAATACATACAATCAACATAAGGTAGGCAGTATTAAAGTTTACTTTTGTTAGTACATAATCAGCGAGGTTTTTTAAAATCTTTTTTAGACTATATTTGGTTAATCTGCCCATGCCCCTCCATACCATCTCAAAACCCCCTAACTTACTCTGGGTCTTTTATTTCCCCCCTGAAAGCCTCAAGCATCCATAAGGTGGCATTATCCCCCACATTGAGAACCTATGATCTAGATGATCTGATAGTTGCTCTATTGGGTTCAAATCTAATGAGTTCAACACCCGGCTGAGAACTTTTTAGTTATGCTCCTTCAGTCAGCCCAAAGCAATTTTGGATAATATAGCATTTGTTCTAAAACATTGATCCTTCTGCAGAAGTATGGCATGTATGGGTGTACATGATCAATAACACTAAATACAGAACTCAATTTGTTGAGTGTATCTTCCGCTGGTATGAGAGATTAGGCAATGTAATGAAAATATTCCTCCCATCATAACTGTCATCTTTATGTTATCTATTCATCCGATCAAGTTCAAATAAATTTTTTTAAACTTGTAGTGGATGACACTTGATGTTAACACAGTTTTTTCAAATATTAATTCATTAATTAAATTTTATTTTTTAATTTTAAATTTATTCTGCATTATTTCCCTTGTAGTTATACAATTAGCTACAACAGATGATGCCAGTACGTTTTTTCTTAACAAAGTAGAAATTGACGTTAAAAAAGTTTTTATATGACTTGTTTGTGTTAAAAGTGTGTGTAATTATTATTTTGAAAAATTAAGAATCAAAGAACTATAAAAATTACACCACAAAAGTCTTCGAACTCTTAAAAAAAGTCTCAATATTTTTTTAAATATTGTATTTGTTTCTTAATTCAGTACTTAGTAAGATATCTTTTAGCATCCACAACAACTTTTAAACTTCTTGGTGTAGATTTCATCAGCTTTTGGTAATTTCTTCATGAATGTTCCTCCAAATTTTGAAAACAGCTCCTAAATCACCTGATTTAAGCCTAGTAGAATATATTTGGTGAGAATTTGATTTAAAAGAAAGAAAAAAAACATGAGATATAAAAACAAAATGTAATGTAAAAACAATCACAGAAGAAGGGAGGAATATTGATGCAGAAATTGCAAAAAACTGGTGAAATCTATACCAAGATGTTTAAAATTTGTTGTGGATGAAAAAGATATCTTGCATACTAAAGAAACAAATACAATATTTAAAGCTATGTTGAGGTTTTTTAAGTGTGCAAAGACTTTTGTGACATAATTTTTTAGTAGTTTTTTTATTAATAATTTTTCAAAATTATAGTTATATTATTTTTTAAAAAATTATTATGTACTACCAATAAGAATGAGTTGCAGATATTAAAAAAAGTTACAATTCCGATATATTAATTTTTATTAGTCAAAAACATTAAACTTTATAGAAAATTGCAAGTGCAAGAACACTTTTGTGGGCCACTGTATATATATGTGAAAACTCAAATGGTTACAATTAATCAAAAGAGAAAAAAATCCACTACTGAGCTATTAGAAACATCAAGACTTTTTAAAGATTTTTTTATGTGTGTGTTTTAATTAAGATAACACATATATAAGTTTCATTTAACCTTAAAGTTGCCAATAAATAGTGAACAGAAATTATAGTGATAGTGATGCACAGAAATTACACAATTCCAGAATCATCTTAATAATTTATATCTCTTAATTTTTTTTATAGATCTTTGTAAAAAGAATGAATAAAATTACTGATTGTGTCATGTTCTGCTATTTAGCAAATATAAAAATTAAATATTTAGCGATTATACTCTCTGAAAAGAAGTAAAATACTATAATGTATCCAGTCTTGTATTTTTACTTTACTATTATTATTGTTTTCTCCCTTATAAATGTTATACTGTACCTTAATACAATTATTTATTTTGATAGAATGGGAAAAGTGTCATGGGAGAAATTGCTATTGCTGGGAATGAAGACTTTGTAAGCTATATTTGTGAAAATACTGTTTTCATTGAGTTAATAAAAGTCAATATTAAGTATTTTCGTTAACTTTTAATATATATTTTTGAATGTCTTTTGTAATTTTCCACAAAGTTACTTCTTTTGAATTTTCTATCATGTGAGCTAATGATAGAAAATTAACAGTCTAATGAACCTGTGAAATTCATATTAATTTTTTTCTCCATTCTCATATTAAAATGATACATTTTTTGTAAAGCTATAAAATTTTGCCAACTTTACTTCATGTAAAATGCTAAGTTGCTTCTTTTTAAAGATTTTCTTCATTATTACAAATCAAGGATTGCTCAGAAATTCTGTAGTCAAAATTGTAAACTTGTTAATTTTTTATAGTTCTTGTAAAAAAAAATCATTGTAACAAAAGTTTGAGCAGTTACCTTGATTAACTTAAGATAAATAATCATTTTTGTTTGAAAATTATGTAAAAATGAAATTATGGAAAATATTTGTAATTTAATTTTTTTTTTAATAAATTGAAAAACCTATGTGAAAAATTTGATATATTTTTACATAAATTTTGATTTGCTTTCGTTCATTAATGTATTGTTAAAAAAAACTGAAAACAAAGATAATGAGGGCCTAATTTTTATGTGTTTGTTGAAACACTCCAAATAAAACGTTCATAACTTTATATTAATATTTAATTTCATATTTCTATGATAATCATTGCACATTCCTTTGAAATTAAATTAGTCAATAATTTTACTTATTTAAATTGAATTGGATTATTTTTTCCAATAGTTTAAACAAAGTTTCATGGAAGAATTTGCTGCTGGTAGAAGGAACGTTAATCTTGTGAGTAATGTTTATGTACATATTTTTATTTCAATATCCAATTTAAAATAGTTGCAATCTTTTACGATTATAGATTAAATAGTAGAGTATAGAATTAGTTTTAATAAAAAATTCTGAAAATTATTCTTGTTGCATGTATAAAGCATGTGCTTTTCAAAATTGCATTTATAAGTAACTAAATATCATTATGTTATGCCAGTTAATAACAAAATAACAGAGTCAATGCAGTAATTCTTGTGGCTATAATTTCTTATTCATTAAAACTGTTTGTAGTAGTTTCAACAAATCTGGCCATATTTTATCTGTTTTAAATTGATTTTCGATTTAAGTTTATGTAATCTATTTTTCAGTTTAAGGCTGATTTATGTGTTTACATTTATAATTATTTTGTGTACTGAATTATTTTATTTATGTATTTTTGCATTTAACTTATTTTTGTGATTATTTTGTATATATTTTTATGGTTTGCAATGAAACTTGATGATTGCAAGATGCACTGTGTATGATCTAAAGAAAGCAGTTAATTATTTTGCTGAATTTTTTCTTTTGGAACTGCCTAGTATTTCTTCACATGTTATGAAATTCAAACTTGCTATGTTAGTTCACCTACTCAGAACTTCGAGACCTACTTTTTCTCTGCAATGGAAGGGAACTACCCATTAAGAAAAATATGCCCAGTGTGTGTTTGTGCACATGCATAATTGAAGCTGTTATTCTTACTGGACAGGCTAGCAATAAAGGTATTTTTTCCCTAAAAATTCTCATCATTTTATTACATGTTCCATTCCATTTTAAACTTCTGCAATTTGTGATTTGTCACAGCTTTGCTGTAAGCATCAGCAAAGCTTAAGGAGCTTCAAAGCATTGGGCTGTGTCTGAGAAGTTTTTGCTTCTTCCATGAACAACTTTATGTTGATTATTCTAGAATCGGAGGGCAGTAAATGTGTACATCTTCGGGTTCTTATTGCTTATAAGGGCCATTAATTGACAACTGCTTTTTCAAATTGTTGCTTTCAAGAGCAATGATGATATTATCCATCAATAGTTGTTTTGAGGCTAAAACCCATCTAATGTCTGTATCATGACACAGAAGTAAGTTTGTCAGCCTAACAGTGAGTGAAGTGTAAAGCTTTTGTAAATAGATTCCTAGAACCTGAGAAATAAATTGTCACAAAAATATGAAAATCGTTTTTGACTTCAGTTAATGCTAATTTAATTTAATTTCCAGGTGAAGGTTACCTGATATACATTATTTGTGACAGCATCTCATAAAATGCTTTGTGATCTCTAAACTAATTTTCTTCTTTTTTTTTTGCTTATTTGTTTTAGGTTATTTGTCCTAGAGTCAGCAGTACTTAATCATATTACTTTCCTGTTAAAATTTGTATTCGCACTACATTATTATTCAATCATTTCTGTTGATTTTTTTTTAACTTGTTAGTTTTTTGTTTAAAATTCAAATATTTGTTATTGCCTAATCATTCTTAAAATCTATTAATAAACAAATAATTTGAAAAACGGATTATTTCTCCGGCTTAGCAAGTGCACACAAGGAAGAAATACATTTTCCTTATCAATCTATCAGTTCCAAAATAAAAATTAGAAAGTTTCTCAAAAATAATTTTAAAAAGACAACTCTGAATTTACATACGAAGAGCATTCAACACTTGATTGCATTAAAAGTTTTAGGAGAATGGAACATTTGAAGTTTCACATATGCATGCACATATGCTTACTTTATTTCCCTATATGATTGTAGCACTAAAGATTTTTCATACTATGATGTTTCTTGGGTTGAATGTAGAGATGATAAAAAATCAGCAAGTGATTCAATTATTTTTTTCAGAAAAGTTCTGTTATCACATGTAAATCTATTGAATAAAACTGCAGCAATATCCACTATGGAATCTGAATACATTGACATTTCTGAAATTTTTAGAGAAATTTGATGATTTCAAGAAATTTTAAATAATTGGTGAATATTGATTATAAAACAGTTCCTAAAATTTATAGTGATTTGTCAAACACTCTAAAGAAGATTAAAAATATGTTCAAACTAGAGATATATTGCAACAAGCTATCACCATAAAATAACTTTTTGCAAAAGGCAAATGTAATCGTTAAACATTTCAGAAACTTATAATATTGCAGATGTGTTAAGAAAGGCAATTTTATCTATGCAACTTTTTAATAACATTCTTTAAATATTTTCAAACACAAGAAATGGCATGCAAATTGGGTATTGCATTACAGGTCACACCCACTATATTGGCCAATTACTGAAAAACAAGCTGTTAACTGATTATTCATATGGATAGATAAATTACACTACTGGCCATTAAAATTGCTACACTAAGAGAGTGACATGCTACAGACAGGAAATTTAAATGACAGGAAGAAGGTCATGTGATAGGCAAATGATTAGCTTTTCAGCGCAATCAGACAAAGTAGGCACCAGTAGTGACACCTACAATGTGTTTAAATGAGGAAATTGTTCAGGTAGTTTCTCATACACAAATTATATTTGAACTTTGTTGCCTGGTGAAAAGTTGTTGTGATGCTTCTTGTAAGAAGCAGAAATGAATACCAGCATGTAAAAGACATTGGTAAATGTCGAATTGTAGCATACTGGAATTGCAGCATATCGTATTGCAGTATTGTTGCTCACATCAGTCAAGATCCAGTAACTGAAAGCAGAATATGGAATCGATGGGTTCAGAATGGTAATACGAAATGCCATTCTGGATTTCAACAGCCCCCTATCACTAGCAACCAACAAGACAGGCATGTTACCCGCATGGCCTTAATGGATCACGCAGGCACATCACAAGCCCTGAGTCAAGAATTGGGGTCATTTGCAAGACAACTAGTGTCTGCATGAACAGTTTGATGACGTTTGCAGCAGCATGAACTCTCAGCTAGGAGACCATGTCTGGTTATCCTTGACGTTGTATCACAGACAAGAGCGTTTTCAATGGTATGATCAATGACAAACCTGAGCACACAAATGGTGAGACTGTTTGCATGAAACAATTCCTTGAGTACAATTTGAGTTGTGGTGAGAAAACACGTTTTACATCATGGTAATGCACCTCCTCACAGCATCACTCATGATTTTTTTGTTGAAACATTCTGCAGTTATGCCTCCACAAGCTGTACTCACCTAATCGCCATGTAACTTTTTCTTATTTCCATGGTTGGAAGTGCCCTCATCATGGTCAAATCATTTTGAATCCATTGACCCTATAAATTTGTTACTTACCTTGAAAGAATTCAATAAAAATCACTTTAATGCTTCTTTAGATTGGAAAAAATGTAGGCAGGAGTGCACTGAAATGTGAGTAGATTGCTTTGATGATAAATGTGGCCGAATGGTCTTGGTTGTTAACTCATTGCTGCCATTGTCCAATCCAGGTGCCTCTGAAGACCTGCTGGGTAGAGGGCTGTTGCATGTTAAACCTATCATTGGCATGGTGTGGAAGTTAGGAAAGTAGAATGCCAGCTCAGGCATCTATTTTGTCACTTGACCAAAGTTCAAAATTACAAGATTCATTGCCAATAGCCATTGTGTAGCTTCAGATTGAGACATTAATAATCATTTAATCAACAAGGAATTTTTTAATCGCATTACATTAATATATAAAGTTTGCTTTTGAGATATTCACAATTGTACTTTGGGATGGTGTATGGGATATTCATTCATTATAAAATTTTCTATTTCAACTGATTATTTTCAGATTAATTTTATTTGTGGTTGACCATGTTAAATATTTTAAGGCATTAATATTTTAAGGCATTTAGTTTACCATATTTTGTTATTTTCTGGAACACTTCAGCTGCTTGAAAAGTGTTTCATGCATAAAAATGTGAGGTATACACCACTTTGTGTGTTACCCTTTCACAATCTTGTACAGGATATTATGCTCTGTTCCAGGAAGTAAACTGAAATATGGTGCTTTGTGCATGAATGTGTTAAGCTATATCACCATTGTGCATGTCCATATTATAATTTGTTTCTATTTTAATTTAAAAAAATTATTGATTTTTAGTTGCCCGCTCTTATTCAAATAATGGATATTGGATTTGATCCCTTGGGAGCTTGTACAAGAAATCTCGTAATTCTTGGACTTGGAGATATTGTTTTTCCTGGTAAAAAAAGAATTGCATGCATAATAAACATATTTACTTGTTGCAAATGAAATTATTTGCTATATTAAGCACTTTCTTATGAAAGCACTAAGTAATATAAGTTTTGTCTTGCAAAAACATTTATTATTTTAATGCCAATTGCTATTATTTATATTTTCATGTTCCTAATAAAAATAATTACTTAAAACTCTATAATTTTACTTCTAAAATTAACACATTAAGTCCTGAAATTAATTATCTTGACAGACTTTTGCATTTCCTCAAAGTTCTTTGGTATCTTTTATAAATTGTTTGAGTATATTTCTAAGATATAAATATATTAAAATAAAAGATACGAGAACATTTTAAAAAAAGCATATGAGATCTAGATTTTCTATAAAGCAAATATTTAACAATTTTAGTGCCGTAAAATCATTCGAATTTGGAAAAAGAATTAAAGACTTATTGTGATTTCTTGTATGAAAACTTTTTTTATAGGTCATGTAACGAAGTAAACACTAATAGTAGTAAAAACATAAACAAAAAATACTTTTATTTTCAAAAGTTTCAGAAAAATTATGTTTAGTGAAATTTTTTGTTGTATATTTATGTGTAGAAATGAGATTATTGTAATTCACTAAAATTGGATTACTAAAGCAAAAATAACATGAAATTACTGCTGTTAGCTGAAAAATCCTGAAGAATTTTTATTCATTTCCTTGTCATTATAGGATATTTTTCTTTTGTTATTATGCATATTTATTTAAATGAGCAAAGTATCTACATGAAATGTGACCATAGTAACAGGGTAACTCATGGCTTGAGTTATTTCTGTTGAATCATGGGTTTGAGTCATGATGCCATGTAGAGGGGTTATGCGCATTAAATCATTGTGGCTCAAAATCTTCATGTTGGCAGGGTGTTGAAGTTTGGAGAGTGGGGTGCCAGCTCAGGTGTCATCTTCGTCACTTGACCAATATTCAAAATTATGAGGTGCGTTGCCAGTAGTCCTTGCATTGCTTTAGAGTGCAAGATTAATAAAACAAAACCAAATGAATAAATTCAAATATATACATAAAATAGAAAATGTAAATATCAATGAAATATTGAAAAACTTTCAAAGGACTGTCAAATTTTTTAGAAAATCATCAGTAAGAAATATGTTGCATTGATATATTGAAGAAAAATAGATTATATTGGACTGTATATTGAAACACAGATGGAACTCTCTCTTATTCCTATGATTGAAAGATTAGTTCAATTTGAAGTTTGCATAAAAAGCATTTGGGGGAGCATAAGAATTTATACAAGGAAAATGACTTTAATATTTTAGTAAATTTAATTGAAGTATTAATAGTCTATATAACTTACATTAAAGAACTGAGTTAAAATAATTCAACCTTACTCACTGCAAGAGGAGTACTAACATTTTTACTTGCTTAAATAAACAGCAGGACATTTTTTTTATATATAATTTTTTTGAAAATAAGAATTTTAGAAAGATGAAGTGAAAGATTAATAACATGGTATAAAATTCTTTCAAAGTGGCACTTTTCTTCTAATGAATTTGATAAAACTTCCATATTTGCATAAGGTGCCATTTTTATCCTTGGCAACAATGTTGGCTGTACAATTGTTTATTGATCCACTATTTGAAGCATTATTTAGTGACAAGGAAAAGAAATTTGATGATACTAAAGTTTAACTAACAGCATCCAGATCAGCATCTTTAGTACAGCATTTTTCAGTTTTGTAGGGTTAAAAAAAATGTGCCCCAAGGGTAATTTTAAATCATCTGTCCAAAAAGAATTAAAAATGTTCGATGTTACTAAAATAAAATCTGTAATGTTTGAAAACATATTTAATACACTTGCATTAATTCAACTCTTATCAACAGTCAGTGAAAGAGCTGTGATTTCTGTACCAAATTACGTTTAAAACATGTTGGATTCATTAGTTTACCTTAAAAAGTAAAATTTATAAGTTCTGTTTTTTTGCTACTTTTCTATTTTCACATAATGAAATCTTTAATATTAAAGTTTTGTTATTTTTATTTTATAGAATTCAGAAAAAAGTAATTTTAATTACAAAATAATGTTGTATATTTTTTTATCTTCCTTGATTAATAGCTCCACTATATTTAAGGTAAGATTGTATTGTATATTTAAAGTAATATTCTATTTGTTTTTATACTTTACTTAAAAAGCCAACTAAAAATTGGTTTTTTCACTTTAGGAGAAACCTGAAATCAGGTTTTAAAATTTTAACAGATTTTTGCAATCCCTCTTGTAGAATCTTAAGTGCTAAATGTCAAATACTTCAAAAAAGCTGGAAAAATATCCATATATATATATATATATGAGAGGAACAATATATAATAAATTGTATAATATATTGTATTGTATAATAAATTTTTTCCTGTCTTGTAGGTATATTATTTTAATTGGATTTGAACTCTTGTGTTTTTTGTTTTTTTCCCGTAGTTCTTCATTCTATGTTCTTTATTTCAGGTTTCTTATTATCTTATTGCCATGCATTTGATCTTATGACTAATAAGAAAGGACTCTATTATATAATTTCTGTTATAAGTATGTGTAACAGCTAAAATTTCTTTTTGCTAATTTTTCAGTTTGTCTTTTATGTTGTTACAGATAGACTTTTTTTTTACTTTGCAGCATACGGTCTGGGTGTATTATTTGTAAATGTTGTAGTAACATTTATTGATTCTGAACAACCTGCTCTTTTCTATATTGTTCCAACCATTTTAATACCACCTATTTTGCTTGCTTGGTATCGAAAAGAATTGTCTCTTTTGTGGTATGGCTTTCAAGTAAGTTTTACTTTCAAATTTTATCTCTTAATTTCATATATTTTTGTATATTTTAAAATTTAGTAATTCTATTTCAAAATGGAATAAGCTGTTGCCCAATAAAATTATTTTTAAGGTAGAATACAAGTTTTTGTTGTTATTGTCAAATAATTAATAATTCTTTTTACTTTAATTTAATATTGACATTAAATTTAGATAATTTCTTACCATGCAGTACCGTTCCTACATAGTAAGCAAATTGCAGCAATCCTCATATAGCATAGAAACACAGTTTCATTCTTGAAAAATATTTAAAGCAAAAAAAAATTGAGCTACAAAATGCTATAACAACTAGACAATGCTCCAAGTCACTTACAGAATTTAACTCATCCCAATATAATTACAATTTTTACTTCTAAATACAACTTTATTTATCCAAACATTGGATAAAAATATTAGTTATATCTTTAAAACGTACTGCACACTGCAATTGTTTCATCGGATTTTTTCTACAATTGATTCAAAATCATACCACTTTTAGTAAAAAAATTAAAGTCAATTGTAAATGCATGTTGGATGAAGATATGGCCTAGGTCAATAAAAAGCTTGCTGGAATTTCCAGAAAATGGGATTAGGAGATATTAGAACTTATTTGTAGATATAACAGTTTAGGATGTTCAAAATTTAGTAGCAGAAAAAGGTGGCAAATAACATCTGAAAACATTTATCAAATTGATTCTGAAGACAACAGCTCTGATGAAAAGTATGAAATTAATAGTTTTACTCAAAAAGAGTTAAGAGAAGGATTTACCTTAGCAAAAATCTTGAATTATTTTCTTGATTGAAGATTTTTATGTTGAAAGAAGTTGAAAAGAAAAAAAAATCCAAAGGAAGCTGAAAAATTGCCTTCCTCCTTACAACAAAACATAGTATGGTCTTTGAGGGCCAGCAAATAGACTAAAATGATATATTTTAAAGAGGACAAAAGATACAAAAAAATAAAAATCCCAACAAAGAAATGTGTTTAGCAAGTGATGTTGTTCAGCCTAAAAAATTCTTTCACCTCAATATGGTGAACAGTGATAAAGAATAAGTTTAATAAAATGAGCTTGAATTAAATGAGAACAATTTTTTTGTTTTACATATGTTTATTTTTATTATGAACTGTTAAATTTTTAAAAAAATTTTAAGTTTTCAGAATGCATCATTTTTTTTTTTGTATTGGTTTTTAGTTTAATATAAAATAGCTTCACACAATAAGGTATTTTTTTAGAAGCCTATCTATCATGTTTGTGGATAGGGTACCTGTACAAGCATATTTATAAAAATAGTTCATTATAGAAACTAGTTATATTGCAAAAATAACCAAAATTGATTCATTAATATATGTGATTTTCTCAACAGTTTTAATAATGATGTATCAAAAGTTTATATTTTGAAAAATGCATATGTGTGCATATATATGTTTATTGTATAAGTAATATCATCTAAACATCTTACTTATTTTGCATCGTATTACTAAACATCTTATTTATTCACGTCTTTTTATTACTGTTAGCAGTAATTGGGTTCAATAGGATCATTTGCCTGCACCTTTGATATTCTTAATGATTAATACAAACAATTTTACTTTATTATATTAATCATTTTATAGAGTAAACACTGTAAATTTAGTTATTGTTGAAAGTGAAGAAAATTAAATTGAATTTTACTAGTTCAAATTTATAGACTCGCATTAATTTTACTAATTCCTGCTGGAATATCTGTATTTTAAATTAAGTTTTAGGATTTCACACATTATTCAAAGGAGAAAAAAAAATTTTTTTAGCTAATGCTATTTATCCTAATTTATAAAATGTATTATCATGTAAAAAAGGTTAACTGTTCTATAGGCTGTTTGCCTTCTTGTTTGAATTACACTCATGTCCATAAATTATGCATAATACGGGTTCCTACAAATAAAGATACAGAAACAAAATAAACATGACCTATTCAAAAAGCCCATTTATTAAACAAAAGGTAAGGAATAAAAAAGGTGATGTATGCATAATACCATTCATAAAAACTACAGTATTTGCTCTTGGGGGCAATTATTAAAAATGCCCCCTTTTCAAAAACGTAATATTAAATGATTGGTGTAATGGTTAATGTTTTGTATGTTTCCCTGCAATGAAATATAGTCTGTATGTCTAAACTAACTGAGTATCAAATTATGGAGCTTATTTGAAGAAGATTACTCCACTCAAGAAGCAATGCTCTCCGAAATTCCAGTACACATGTAGGAGTGGTTGACAGGCTTCAACTCGTCGACCAAGTATGTCCCACACATGTTTTATTGGATTCAAGGGAAGTGAGAATGCTATCCATTCCATAAGGGCAATATCCTCAGATTGAAGACATTCATTTACAATGTTTACTTAATAAAAACGGGTGTTGTCATCTATAAACACCAATTCTGTGCTTATGGCACTCTTAAAAAATGTGCACATTGTTTCAGAATGATGTTTCAATAAATTTAATCTGTCATGGTTCTGATTTAAACTGAATAATTCAATTATCAAACTAGCAATCCTGCACCATCATAATGGTGCCATTCAGGGATGTTGTCTTTTTTGGTAATAGGAACCCTTTTACTTCCGAGACACAATGGTACCAAGACAAGATGAGCTAAACTTGAACTTGTCAGAATACATCACACAAGCCCATTATGGTGATATCCACATTCCTTGGTCTCTGCTCCTGACTATCTGTGATGCTTCACATAATTTTATGCCTTCATAACAATTTTATTAGCTATAAACTGATAACATTCTTTTTTTTAATATTTCTAATGGCAGATTATGAACAGTTATTAATAGAGTTCATCAATCTACCTAGTACATTCACTGTAAGCTGGTATCTCTTTTTAATGTGGCGCCATATTGGCGGATACCAATCGCCGCAGGTGATTTTGATGCCCAGTTTCCCTCCTAGAGGGAGGCACCGAAGCCCTGATGATACGAACCTGTACTAGGATTTAATTTTGCCTAGAGCACCCCCTAGGGATCTTTTACATGCCGTATAATCATATGACATGGCTGCTGTCGATTTTCTGCATCATGAAAATTCATCGACTTGGGCCGGGGTCAAACCCACTACAGAAGGCCAGCGACAAACCAACCACGCCACCCAACCAACGTGATAACATCCTATGCTGTATCATATTTGTATAGACCAAAATCTTTCCAGATGGGGAGCATCTATATTAGCTATTCTTATTGGCAACTTACAACACGCGTACCAAATACTTTTTGAGTGGATGGAATTTCATAATTTGGAAATGGAGTTTATTGAACTAACATGTCTAGAATTATGAAAAGCAAAATTTACGGAATAACGAAAAAGATAACTAATGAAAAATCAACAGCTATTTTAAATTGTTGGATGTCATTGTTCTAGAAATTCAATCGTTTGAAAAAAATTACACATATTCTACTTTCCTCTTTTGGCTCTAAAAATCAATGTGCAGTAGTTTTTTCTCAAATGAAAAATGTATTGAATGCACCAAGAAGCTACTGAACATTCAGAATTGTGTCAAATTGAAATTTACAACAATACCCCTGATATTGCAATAAGAAGTAAAGTGATACAAGAATAAGATATTTGCATTAAAATATTTATTTTTTTATTTAACTTTAATGAAGGAGTATTCATATTTTTGTGTTTTATTTGTTATTTTAATTTTTTATTTATGTTAAAAGAATAGTTCATTTCTGCTATTTATTTTTATGTTAATAAATATCTTTAAATGATGCTTAATTAATGTATAATAAAATTCCAAATATGTATTCTTGACCTCTGTTCCTTAACTCTGCATGCATTGCCATGGAAATCGAGTTGTTTAAAATATTTCCTATTGTATGACATCCTGAATTATATAGGTAGTTTGGTTTGGCACACCACAGCTACGAGGTTGCCAACTTCTGATCTATTTGAAACTTTTTTTTTTCTGTATTTTCAATTGAATTTTGGATACTTAGTTATTCGGACCCTAATCTTTCTATGTCAAAACTTTTGGTGAAGACACACAAAATATGCTCAAAAGTTACTGTTAGTTGTTACTAATGTCACTGAATTACTGCTTAATACCAAAGTAGAATGAGGGAAATTGTTGTTGTTGGTATTTATTTTATTTGGGGTTATATATATATAATAATAACAATATTTGTTGATGCACCAGATTAACCAAACTATAGATTTAAAATTGCAAGAAATTTATTCATTATGACCTAACTCTAGCCTCCTTCAACTGTACAGTTTTCTCTTGTATAATACAGGACACAAAATTCCCATATGAAACACAAAGGAAAAGACTGGGTTGGGTTACACATTGAATTCATTATTGTTTTTCATTTCATTCCTATATACTCTTTGTTTAGTCAAGAGTTTTTTTTTTTAATAGCTTCCGAGTTTAAAACATATTAAAGTTGTGTGATATGATCAAAATCTGTGTAAAAGTATGAACAAAATGATGTATAAAACATTTACTGCATCTAAAGTGGTGATTTAAAAATGTTTAGATAAAATATTTAAACATCTTTATTAGTACTGCAAGATTTTTTAACTGTTTCTATGTATACACTTATGTGTTAAAGTCATGGGATAGCTTTATATAATTATCCAGATGATATTAATACTGCACAAGAAATGTGTGTAAATGGGCAGTGAAAAGGAAAGATTTCATTTTTACTCAAATGATTCATGGGCATTGTTTATGTATGTGATTATGACATATTGAGAATGCTAGTTGGAGTAGATGCATGGGGCATTTAATAAACTGTTGGAGAATTTAATATTCTTTGATTCACAGTATCAAGAGTGAACCAATAATATGATTTCAGATATTACTTCCCATCATGGATAATACAGAGATTGACCATGTCTAATGATTGAAACTATCAGCATCTGTATAAAATAGTCAGTATTATAGACAAGTATCAAATAAGAGCGACAATGTTTATCAAATAGTAGCGATAAATGTGTGTGTGTTGGACCTGTGACAGATGTGCACGTGAGAATAGTGTAGTGAAATTAGGTATTGATTATAGAAACAGTGGCGCACACAAGGGGGGGTGTCCTAAGGGTCCAGACACCCCCAACCCTTGATTTTTTTTCCCGATTGATTATAATTCGAAGTATATAGTACGTAAAATTTAATTAAGTATTTGTTATTAATGATTAATTTTATTAATTAATGCTAATTATTTATTCAATAATTAGTTTTGCACTGTTTTTTGTTCCCACAAATCGACAAAATCAAAAGGAGCACAATACAAGAATGGTGGACTTTCGACTCTGGCACCCCCCCCCCCCCTGAAAAATTCCTGTGGGGATATGATAATAAAAGATTGAGTGCCCTTACTAACAATGTGACATCAGCTGCAGCAACTTTACTGGATTAGTGAAGTTAGTTGGGCCCTTGATTAATAAAAAAATGTTGCTTGGTCTAATGAGTCTTGATTCCAATTGGTAAAAGCTGATGGTGGATTCCTAATGTGGTGAAGACCCCATGAGACAGAGATCATGGATCCAAGTTGTCAGCAAAACAAGCTGTTGATGGCTTCATAATGAAGTGGGCTGTATTATGGCATAGACTGGGTCCTCTGATCAAACTGAACTAATCATTGATTGGAATGGTTTTGTTCAGCTACTTAAAGCCCATTTACAACCCTTTATGAATTTCATGTACTCAAACAACAATGGAATTTTCCAAAACATAGATTCATGTCACTGGGTCAGTATCATTTAGGTTTGGTTTGAAAAACACACTAGACAGAAATTAATCAAATTATTTGGCTACCTAAAGCACCACATATGAATTTCATTATACATACATGATAGAACATCGAAAGATCAGTCCACACACAAAACTCTGTAGGAGGGAGGGGAGAATTTTCACAATTGTGGAGATTTGTAAAAGTGGTTTGACTGAATATTTCTTCAGAAGACTTGTCTTAATGAATCAAAGTCACATCAAGTTGCTACATTTTGCTAGGCAAAAGGAGATCCCATACGATATGAGGAGGTATCCCTTGACTTTTGGCACTTTATTGTTTGTATATGGCAAAAAGACTAGTTAATAAGAATGAGCAAAAATATATGTTATAAGTCTAAAATTAATTATTATATTAATTTTCAGAAAATAGAAAAAATTAGAAAGCAAGAGATTGACACTATTGAATTGACTGCAAATTCAGCCAACATACAACCAAATGAAATTCTTGAAGAAGTGAATTTTCATGAGCAAAATATTTAGTTTGCTTTTATCTATTTTTTTCAAAAATTGGTAAGTAATGATTTTTTATTTTAAAAACTGTAAAAATATTTTTTAAAACCATATAAATATATTTTTGTCATGGAATGTAACTTTTTAATTAAAAATATAATAATTTGCTACATTGTTATGAAATATGTATTACTGTGTGTCAAAAGTTTCAAATTACGATTAATGTTGCTTATATTTAATAGTTTTGCCCATAAACAAACGTTCAGAGTAATTGATTTTTGAAAATATAGTATAAAAGATATATTTTTAATTATTCGTTTGTGTGTATTTGGATAAGGCTGTAACTGTTAAAAAAGGGAGTTATATCATTGCTATTAAATTTATTTGAATCATGCTTATATGAAGCATTTAATTAAAGGGATAAAAGATTTAATTATTAAAAAGATGTTGTAGAACTTAGAAAAAATCAATAAAAGTTACGTCGACTCCGACATTTTGGTTTATCAAAAATGATTGAATCATCAAATTTTTGTTTATTTACCCTAGCCGGTATGAATCTATAAATCCATTTTTCATAGCCTATTATATACTTACTTTTATTAAGGATTTTTTTAAGAGAATTTTCATATATATTATCAAGACTACAAAGATGAAATTATTGCAGTTCTGTGATAATTTGAAGCTATTAGGGGAAGACTAATACTCTTTAGGTTATAACCCATTTTAAGAAGGGAAAAAAACTATCTTGAATTATATAGAATAATATTCATTATATCACCTCTTGCAATGTCCCAAATATTGGAGCTAAATTGAGCTGCTAATAATTTAAATGAATTCTTTTTTTAGTAAACTCCTTTATATGTTTATGGATTTTGCACTGTTTTTAAGGTATTGATCTGAGAATTTAAACATACTAAATTATAACATAGTAAATCGCTCTAGAGACAATCTGTTAAAAAAGATTAAAATTGCTCCAACTCGATATGTTGCTAGCTTTCCTTCATGTAGAAGTAATAAAAAAGAAAATTGAGACATTAAAAAATGTTAGAAATTTTAAAATATTTAAAAGGAAATATTTTTGAAAAAGGCATGTTAGCTGAAGAAGATTCTTTATAGATTGAAGTAATCAAGCTGAAAAAGTTTTAGAAATTAAAAGTAAAACTAGTAGAAATTAGCTTAAAAACCTTCTGTGACACCGATCTAACTGTGTTGACCAGAAATAAGGAACAAGAATGATAATTGTAATTTATGTGTATGATATAGTTATGCTTCATCATGTGATAAAGAACCGAAACAACTGAATGAAAATTTTGATATTTTATCACTGAGAAAATTGTATTTAGGTGTTGAGTGTTTTTCAACAGATGAAACACTTGTGCTAATTAGCATTGAATGCATTGAAGACATACTTAAGCTTTTATAATTTAAAAATTTCCACTATTCACAATTAAATATAAAAAGTTAAAATATCTTAAAAAAGCAATTTATGTTGCTGATATTTAATTAACTTATTAATATAATTTTCTATTGCAATGAGAACTGGTTTCATGTGCTGTGAGTTATTTTGAGTAATTTAATTTAATTATTCATTGTATAAAAGTGTTCATGATAAATGCAAAATAATGTTTAATATTTGAAAGAACGCAAAAATCATTATTTGATTATAATAATAATGCCTGTAGAAGTTTCTTTACTAAAAGTTATTTATATATTAAATACTGTTTCCTATATGCTAGAGTTAAAAGAACTGAAAGTAAAAAGAATGTAGAGAGAGAATGCAGTCTCTTAATGTATGTCCCTATTGTCTCTTTGAGGTATTACAGGCTATTAGGTATTATTAGGCTTTGGAAGTAAATAAAACATTGTGTAAATTGGTAGTAACAATAAAGCTGTTTTAAATTTCATTAAAAGATACTATTGTCAATAGATTCAAACATATTTTCATAAATGAGCTTTTCATTAGAGAAGAAATTCCCATTCAGAATGGGAATGTGAAGCATTGCAAAACAGAATAGATAATGGTAGATTTTCATTAACCAAAACATTAAATAGAAGATATTTCACCAATATTTGAGATTATCTTTTGAAAACTAATGAATGAGATGGGTAACCTAAGATTTAATTTCCTGCTGATGAATTAATTTTCTTAATATGGGATATAACATAAGGTATAAGTTTTTTAAAAAAGAGCTAGATTTTAATTGCTGTTCTGTATTATGACTTTTAAATTGTATATCATTATTGTTTGTTACATAAATCTTAATACATACAAATAAATAAATGTATCACATAATTTATTAAAATCCCTTGGATTACTTCCAATTCTGCTATTGACTTGTTATGCAATATTTAAGAATAATTTTTATCTCAGTTATAATATTGATTTGAGGTTGTAATTTGGGAATAGAATATTTTTGTCCCCTAAACCAGTGATCCGCAACCCCCGGTCCGCGGACCGGTACCGGTCCATGGATCAAATGGTGCCGGGCCGCCTAATGAACATTAAACTATTGCCATTTTATTTAAAGTGGTGCATTTCTCTCGGATTTGAGCAACTTTCCACAGAAATCACTTTATATTCGATGTTAAATCACTTTTATTCATTTTTGGTGTAACTATATTTTATTCTGAAGGCATATTTATAAATGTAACTAAATTAAAATCGTTAAATCAAAACAATCTAAAATATAAACAATCAACGTGTCCCACTCTCAGCGGGCTGCGGTAAAATTATCAAACGTTGACCGGTCCGCAGCGATAAAAAGGTTGCGGATCACTGCCCTAAACCACTAAAAGAGGCCATTGTTTTTGCTACTAATAGATTCGTCAGCTGATCACTTTTCGAAATTTTGTCACAAACATTTTATTCTTTAAAACCATGAAATGTGAACAATTTTATATGATTTTCTTTAAGTAACATATCCTTTTGGTGGCTAAAATTGTTCTTTTCAAAACTCTGAAAATTTGTATGGATTGTTAGTTGCAACATTGTATACAAAAAAAAAACATGTCTTCAATAATATACACTTTTGTAGTATCTATCAAAAAAGTGAAGAAGTTTTCTGTAACAGTTATTTTATCAAATCTTATTTTTTTAATTTTGAAAAAATGAATGCATTTTTAATTTTAATAATTATAATGAACATAACCTAAAAACTTAATTGAACACTTTTTAAACTTATCCTTTATTATTACTCATCTAATATGTTCATTAAATTTCTAGGAAAATCAGATACATAAATAATTTGAATGCTGAGATTACTTTTTCTTATAAGACATCTTGCATAGAAGGCTGATCATTGCAATTTTTTCCCCTTTTAAATTTCATGAAGATATATTTTGATGGTTATAGTGATTTAAATATGTGTTATTTTAAAACTGTACTTAAATCATATTTTTCACAATTTAAAATTTAATTTCTTTAGAAATATTATTAGGGGGGGAATAATTGCTTTCTTTAATATAAAATATATAAAACACATCAAGCTTTATAATTCTTTTTAAAAAATCAATATTACATGCCTTTTGTAATGTGTTGAAATAACTAAAGAGAGAGAAGACAATAAAGAATTCCAAAAAAAAAAAAAACACTTGTTAAAAGAAATAAAATGTTGAGGAATTTGTACATAAATTTGGTTATAAAGACAAATATATTTTAAGTGAGAATGATATTTATGAATTGTCACATTTTACTTTGTTTCCAAAATACAGTCGAACTTCTATATAACGAAGTTGCTAATTCCCGAAAAAAAGTTCGTTATATGGAAAATTTGTTATATAGAGGTTCACCTTTCAATATACCTTATAAACCACATAAAACAAATTTTAAGTTCATAAACTCTATGTATTAAAATAAGTAATTATTCAATACCTTTACCTTTTTGTAAATTAATATATATTTATTTTATATATCTTAACTATCAAAAGAAATAAAAATTGCAAGGAAAGTTTCTTGATGCCTTTATCCACTTTCTGAAGAATTAAATGTATTTCTTTGATGCTCAAGCTCTTAAGTTATTAAATTTTCGATCTACAAGAAACAAAGATACCAGTACAGTACAACTGATCAACACTTCAAATGAATGGAGACTAGTTCAAGGACACGAGACAACTCCATTGAAGATGAAAGGGGATATCAAAGATGTTTACAGTAAACTGGACAATGGAGGTTAAAGGTTGCACTTCTTGGATGAAATGCTCAGAATTATATTGCTCTGGGCGAATTAAGGCCGTATCACACGTATATTTTTCATGCAATTTTTTCGTCCAATTTTTGGCCGAATCTGAGGGGGAAGGGTTGCCGTAAACAAAATGACATGCTCTGACGTCAGCCACGCTCTTTCTCCACATTGAAAAATTACTCGCCGATATTTCTGCTTCGGAAAACGAACATCCAAAATTATTTCTTTCATTTCGCTTGCGCTTTTGTTGAAGGGTATAAGCAGAAATAGAGCACCATTCTATTTAAAATATTATACGCCGTTGAAATATTATACACCATCAAAATATTATATGGCATATCTGAAGTGTTAGACGAAACCGAAGCCGCCATCTTGTTTATGACGTAGGGCACGGAAGAATCCCATTGGCTGGAATTTCAAGCAATTTTTATGTGGAACAACTTTTTGAGCTCGCTAGCAAAAAATTGTTCTAAAGCGGTTGCTATGGCAACTTAGTAAAAATTGGACAAAAAATTGCTTGAAACATGTACGTGAGATATGGCCTTTAGGCACCTAATAAAAAACCATTTCAAAATTTATGACCACTATAAAACGTGTTAAAAGAGAGAATAACTTGAAATGTCCAGAAATACTTTAAAAATGGGGAGAAAAAAATTGAATCACAAGAGAAAAAGTTCATTATATAGAAAATGCACTTCGCTATAGAGAGGTTGTTTTACGAAGCAAATCATGAAATGCTCTTGGTTCCAGGAAAAAGTTCGCTATATAAAAAAATTCACAATATAGAAGTTCGACTGTATTTTATCTTTTACTCAATGAACTGCTATTTCACTCAATGCAGAAAATATCCATAAATGCCCGTTAAAATTGTTAAATTTTTAAAAATTAACTATAGAATGCTATCGTTACACATCCTCTCAGAATAGCTTTAATCATAAAATGGCAAATTTGTGAAATTATTTGTCATCAACACATTTAAAAAAAAACATACTAATGTATTAGAAAAATGTTGAAAAAGTCATTACCTTTTTAATTATTTATTTTGTTTTAAATGTCATTCAAATTTGTTAGCAGATTATTGAAATGAAAGTTAAATTAATTTTCGAATTAGTTAAAAAAAGTAAATTTAGAGCAAATTTGTTGAGAAATAATTTATAGTAGATAATTTACAAAATATTATAAAAATTAAAATTTTTATTAAAAGTTGTAATTTTTATCTTTATTTGTTATTAACATGCAAAATATTTTTTTCTTTTACTTTTTAATAAGATTTATTATTATATTTTTTTACAGCTGAAAAGAGGGTGCTTCAATTGTCTATGATTTTTCCTTTCTTAATCAAGATCTTGCTTCTTTAGAATTTGGATACTTTTTGTGGACTTTTTGCTCAATTTCTATGGATGTGTTGATTATTCAATCTTATTCTATTCTTATATGTGTGTTATTATCTCCTGCATTTTCTATCTCCTATTATTAAACATTTCAATTTTGTTCATAGTGTAGACTGGAAAATTACAAGAGTTAAGATGTAGCTGGAATGTGTAATTAGAATATTAGTTCAGTTGACTAAATGTATTTATTTTCGAATTATCTTATTCAATGATAAAGTCAACTTCAGTACTGTGTATTTTCTACTCGTGTATGTGTCTGTACTATGGTCATCATCGTCATTGCTATTTATATATAAATCTAGTTCATATATAACCTTTATTAAATATTTTGAGCTGCTATTTTCTAAGAAGTTTGTATCCTTCTCAAAACTGTGGGATTTAGATTTTAATTTGTACTTTGTATGCAAGTTTAGGATATTATACAAATTAAAAGAACTTAAATTTCTTAAAATGTTAAAATTCTTTTACATGCCAATAAAAAATGAAATGGTGCATATAGTTTCACAACACAATTCATTTTACAACTTCTCGTAATATTTTTAACTTGCATAAATAAGAGAAGCTGGAATGGGAATAAAATATAAAAGTTATGTGTTGCTGCTTTTTATACTGATGTACTTAGATTTTTTCAGAAGAAAATTATAAAAGTATTTGTTTATTATTTTTATATGGATTTTGTCATAGTTTATGTAAGATGAAAATTTTATACTGGTTTTAATTGGATAAATTATATTAGATTTCTTATTAATCCATTTTTCTCTGATTTAAAAAAAGAGATAAACTAAAGTGATGTGAATATTGTTTTTACTCAACTATTTATATATATATTCATAATAAAAACTCAAAATTTCTCTTAATTATTAACTAATTATTTTCCCTTTGTTTAAAACATTAAAATATATTGCATTTTTAAAATGACAAATTGAATCTAAAGCACCCCCATAAAAGTTTGTCATTATTATTACTATGTATAATTATAGATTTGTGTAAAATCATAAATTTATCTTGATTTGCATAATTAGACATTTAACTTCATATTTAAACTCAAACTCAGTGGTGCAACAGCCCATGAAGGCCAGGGCTTACTGTGCCCATCCCAGTATGCGTGACTTTTGGGTACTGAGGTGCATGAGCAGGTGTCCCGATCAGGTGGTCAATCTGAAGTGAGACCCCCAGTGCTCAAGTCCCCAAGCAAGCTCATTTATCAACCCACTTCAATAGGGATGAAAGGCTAAGTTGACCTTGCCCAGCCCAGGTATTGAACCCAGACCTGTGGTGTGGAAGCACGATATGCTACCACTGGACCTTAACTTCACATTTACATAATAAAAAAAATCAGTATAATTTTGTAAAGAATAACATGTCTCAATTTTCTGAGCTTTCTTAATATACTCTGTGAACTTATTTATTTAATACAAATATTTTTAAAAGTTTAAAAAAATTATTTTTAACATTTGTGGGGGGTTAATATAAGAAAGAAATGGACAATTTTAAAAGCATATATGAATTTTACATTTTGTTGATATTAATAAAATGGTATCATAATCTTATGATACTTTTAATTTTAAAGTTAGATTAATAATTTAGTTAATTAAGATTATTTGCATTGCTATTTAATTCTGTAATTGATATCACAAAACATTATTTATTCCAAATATACTGGATGATTTTAAACAATAAAATTACAGCAGTATGAATAAACATTAAGGCAGTTTTTTAGCTGTAATAGCCTAAATCTTGAGTAATTTATTCAAACAAAAAACCCTTTTATAATTTAATGGAGGGGAAAAAATTAACAATTTCAGTCAGTTTTAGGATAATAAATAGCATATTGTGCCATTTTTAGAACTATTTTCTAATGATTTTTATATTCTTGAATTGTAAACTAAATTACTTGAATCCCAGCATATTAAGTACATAATTTGATTTGCTTTTACTAGACAAGAATTCATAATTTGTGATATATTTAGTTTGAATTTGGATGATATATGATAATTTATATAAGGGAGTAAAATTAGGATTATAACCTCAAGATTGAATAAAACACACTTCAGTATTAAGTATGAACTATGCATCATCCATTGAGCACAGTAACAACTTATATTTAATATAAATTGAGAATTGATACATATTCTTGTATTCAGACTTGCAAAAACTTTCATATTTTTGTTTATTTAGTATATTCATTTTTATTTAACTTCAAAAAAGGTTTGTAAAATTGTCTATTTCTTTATGAAAATATATTTAAATACATAAATTGCTAAAAAAATGTTAGCATTAATTAGTTTTGACAATACATTGAAGTATGAGACATGTATAGCGAGGATTATTTTAATATCATTGCAGGCATCCTGTTATTTTTATTAATTGCATGTTTTTATAATTAACACTAATTTTTCTCAAAGGTTAAGACCTACACTTTTGGAAATATATATCAACTTTATATCTTACTGAACATTTTAATATGTCAAAATACATAAAAATTGTAGTTTCGTTCATTTGCATAATTTGTCAAAAATTTATATGCATTATCATATGTTTTATTACATTATTATATAACTATATTTTTATGTGTGTGTCAAGTATTTATATGCTAATTTTATATATTAATTTATTATTTGTTTGAGCGTTGTAATTTGTCAAAATGATTAGAATATGCTACTCAGTTTATTTACATAACTTGTGTATAAAATAAAAATCGTAGATTTTAAAATTTGGTGCATGTTTTAACTTAAAATGTATTCTAATTTGGTTTATCAACCTATCTTTCGATATTAGTAATATTTTATATTGTATTGAATAATCTAAATATGTATTGACTAGTGTTTGTATTAGTGTTTATATATATTGATGTCATGTAGAATTTTTTGATAAAGTGTGATGTATTTGTGCTCATTACTGCTTATTTCTAACAAATTTTTTTTCCAATGATTATTATTCTGATATGATAATTAGAAACTAGGAATTTTATGTAAAATTTGTGTCTTGTGAATGTGTATTTATAATATTTAATTATGATTATATGAAAAGCTAGTTTGAAAATTTTTGTGGCGATTTCTTTTTTACAAAGCATGATTATTTTTACATATTTAAAATAATTTTACAAATGTTAGCGTGTGTATGCTCAATATTTTATTTTATTTATATTTTTATTTATATTAATTTTTTATTTATATAATTTTAGAATATTTGTATACATTTTACCTCAATAAAGTTCTCTGTGTAATTATATTTTCCATTCATTTATATGTACTTTTGATAAAATTTCTGAAAAATGCACCTTCCTGTGCTTAACTTTTTAAGGTAAATACAGGCATTACAACCTCAAGATACCCAATGTTATTTCCCCCTTTCTTTGTGGATTTATGGTTTGGTTTTTTTAAAAATAAATTATAAAATATTTCAAAATAAAAAAAATATGTATAAATCAAAATGACAGACCAGCTGCTTATCAATGGAACTGGAAGTAATCTGTGGCATTGCCCAAAATTATGGAGACAAAAGGTTATCCAATTTGCTTCATGTAAAGGGGACATTGCAAGGCCTCCTGTTATGGAGACAAGCAATCAAATATGCACTTTGCCTCTTAATTCATCATTCTTGTGCCCTGATGAAGAGCTATATCCAACTGTACATAATGTTAAGTTTTCTAGCGCCTGCCAACAATTGTATTTAATTGTTGGTTTCTTTGTTATGGAAATAGAAAAGAAATTTTGAAAAACGTCTGCAATCCTCATCCACAAAACTATTTATTTCGATAGGAGAGGTAAAAACAAAAAACCAAATGGTGATATTCCTTATTGAAGTATCCGTGGCAAAACAAACTGAACAAACAATGGAATTTAAAATCATTAGAATTAATGAAATTTCAAACAGGCTTCAAAGTTCATTAAATTCATTGTGTGGAATATTTTCTGAATTTGATCTATTGCATGATAGAATTTGGAACTGAAAATGCCATTCTTGAAACCCTTAGAAACAAAATGTTTCTTCTGACCAGCAGATATTCATTCGGTGCAATGGTCAACCTATGAAACGCATGACTTAACGTTTAACACACTTATACTTCCCAAATATGTCAAGATTACTTAAATTGTCCTTTTATCCTGAATCCTGTATGCTATTTTAAATGCCAAATATTTAGGCATTTTGTTTTAGCTTGACAAGGGAAAGAAACTTGTTCTCCCTATTTTCGTACCAGTGACAACAGAAAAAAAGTCGCAACCAATCTTTCTAAATTACAAAGGAGACCAGCTAGCATATTATTGGAAAGGTCCTCGCTAAGTGGAAGATACAGAAATGCACATTTATAAAATAATTCAACCTATTTTTTTCTTTAATGCTAAGATGTCTGGGAAAATGAAAAAAAAAATTGAATCCATGTAATCTTAATGAGCAATAGTAATAATAATAAAAAAAAATTTTAAGCAGTCAAATATCAGAGATTTTAAAACAAAAACTCCTGAAATACTTATCAGTCACAAATGAACAAAAGTCTTTTACGAGTAATATATTAATTCAAACTTTGTAATTGACCCTCTACTTGTAAAGAAACCAGATCTATGCAAATATAATGAAATCCAACTACTGCCTAAATAAAATCCCTATTTTTAATTCACCTTCTAGCTATGCACACACAGTTCTTAGAAAATCTAAAACCCTTTCAGATGAACAAAACAATTGGAATACTTCTATAAAACCTCGCTTAGCAAAAATATAATTCATTCTGCGACAGAAAGAAAAATAATCAGGACATTTTGAAAAGACAAAAGAAGCCTAATGACAAATTGGAATTTAGCGATGATGATGATTACAAATACACTTATAAGGTGACAACAAAAATGTTAGCTAGAATTCTTTTGAATCATCCCTCAAAAAGATTTTATTTTAAATTTCATTTATTTTTGCCATGGCCTCCTTAATTTCTTGGAATTGCCGAGAATACAGAAACAAGATTAATTATAGCTACATTTTTCTAAAATAAGACAGTTTTGTCATGAAAGATAATATACATGAAACAAGTAGAGGTGTTTCTTTGCTGACATCCTGTGATTTCCAGGTCACTCAAATCTACTTACAAACTTAGCTTCAAGCCATTGCTGTCAGAATTATCTTCATTCTTTAATAACAATCTGCCCCTAGAACTATGAACATGTAATATCATTGGGTTTTTTATATTGCACCAAGATTTTAGTGAGTATAACTGTAATGGACGGCCCGTGTCACCTGTTAGTGTGAGAGGGTCAGAAGAAAGATTAGCTATAGACCACACACATGCAACTCTATTAACAATTCTCAACAAAGACACAAATTCAACAACCCAAACTAAGAAATGCACCAATTACTAAATATGGGAAGCAGTAGCGAGGTAGACGAGATACTAGGAGAATTAACAATGAATCAGATCACTTACGTCCAGGCAATACATCTAATTCAAATTGTCATGTTCCAATTTAAGACTTAATTGACCAAATCGTCAATCTTAATATTAATCAAATAAGCTATGAAGTGCACTCGCCTAGCTTTACATTAATCAATCACTGCTATCCTTTACTTGTCTAACTCGAAAGTTTACTATTTAAATACAAGCCTTGATTTGTATAATCACGTCTTCGGAAAGTTTTCAATAGAATATTTTTTAAAGACCCATTATTCCCCAAGAGGACTATTAGTAGGAAGAACATGAATAGACCCGTTACATGGCGCTCTTTGGGAAAACAAAAATAGTAACTAATCAGAGACAAATACAAAAAATTATATCTTATAGCATATTTCTGTTAAATATAATTAAACTTATTTTCACTCACCTAGTGATATTCCATTCAATTGATATAAGCAATACTACCCTTCTGTTTTATCTTCATGAACATTTGCAGTTGATTCTTATTTCCATAGTAAAATGGTTCCACGGCTTGCAATAGATATATTAATGAAATAGCTAAAATTGTTCTCTTTTTCTCTTCCCTTGCAAGTATTACTGAAGAGTTAATTCAGTTTAACACTTGTGATGAAGTTTCTGAAAAATATACAGATTAAAAGTGCTAATATATCCATAAAAAATATCCTTTAATAAATCGAGAAAATAAACAACAAATTTTATACAAAGTGCATCTAAAAAGATTGATGAATGAAAGAAACTTTTAAATATGATTTAGGGCAGTGTTTCTCAAACTGTGGGGCGCGGTAACCCTGAGAGAGGGGCGTGAGCATATTGAAAATAAAAGGTTTAAAAAAAATAATTTTTTGGAATGAAGTAAAACAAAATGTGTGTGCTTTCTGACATAATAAAAAATACATATTTACACTGATATAATTTATTTTTATCATCAAAAATAAAAGATTCCACTTCAAACGCTCATTAGCCATTTCTGATCCTATAACAAAATAAAAAAAAGATATTTTGTTTGCTTTACTGTAATCCCACGAAGAGAGATTTTTTATTACGTTTCTTTTAACCCCTAAAATACTACTTTTGATTATCATATATATATTTGACCTTCAAACTTATTGGTATGTTTCACTCTGTCTTTTTTTTTCTTTTAGGAAAGTTGTAAATAATATTTTTCTGTTGCTTTTTTTTTCCATGTGGATGAGTTTTATGATATATGGATAAGCATATTGAGCACTGAAGTATTATTTGGCCAAGATGTATTTTTATGAGTATTCTGAAACATATAATGCATAATGAAAAACGTTTTATGACATTATTTTTTAGAACATGCTACACTTTCCTCATGAACAATTTTGTGGTTTTTATTGCTGTGTTGTATGACTTATTATGGTTTATAAATGTAAATGAGCAGAATATAAGAAAATGGGCATCTGTGATCCCTATTGAAGGAACTTGAAACTGATCAAGCATTTGAAGAACCTGCTGAAATAATGCATATTAATCAAGATAGTGAAAGTAAATATGAGAAAAGCGTTAGACATTAAACGTTTGAGTTGATTTGAAATTTTCAAATGCTGCCTAAAGATCTCTATGAAGAAAACTATGAAGCCATAAATGTAGCACTTCGCCTTGTCAAAAAGACACAAGGA